>JANHMN010000014.1:57176902-57242311 GCA_030674055.1 Rhabdomys pumilio
CTCTCTCTCTCTCTCTCTCTCTCTCTCTCTCTCTCTCTCTCTCTCTCATTTTTCTCCTCTAATCTCCTTTTTACCATCCTTTCTTGTAATCTTCATATTTAATGGATGAGGAATCAATTTCATGGCTGTGTCACTACTTTTCTCATTAGTTTTCTGCTAAATATTTGAAATTGAGATTAGTTTTAAAGTAAGCCTTTACTATTCTCACCTATCAGTGGCTACGTGTGATTATTTTTTCTGGATGCAACTCTTTCAAATTTCTTTCAATTTTTTTTCACGTTACATTTTTACTTTCGCTTTAAGATTTATTTTTGTGTGTTAATCATGCATAAGAATCAAATTTACCATAACATGTTCATATAGGCATATAACATATGTTTAACCTGTTTCTTTACCCCATTCTTTTGTCTCCTTTCCTCTGCCATTAATCACATTCTTTTTCTTAAGTAGTTTTCTTATTCTTTTTGTTCTTAGATTTTATTTATGAATTACAACTGTTTTTGAATATTTCATATACTTATATAGTATATTCTAATCATCATCACAATTATTCTTTCATTCTCACTTTCCTTGAATATTCCTTCCCATGTTTCTGTCTTTTTGATCGCTTTTTTTTTTTTGACCCACTGATGTTAGCATATGTATAATCTTTGGTGTGGGACTACCCTTTGGAACATTGCATTCTCAGCAGAAGGTATAGGACCTGAGGTTCTGATAAACACACCCCTTCCCAAGACTATAGCATTAGCAAACAGTTCATTAGGTAGGAAAAAAGCTCCCAGAGCCCCACCCCCATCCATGGCTTTTGTTTGTCAAGATCTTCTTAATTTCTTTCAAAGGTGTATTAATAAGTTGTAACTATTTTTGAAAGAGATTTTCTGAATATTTTAAATTCACACATTCTGGTTGTTATTTTAAAATCATATTTCTACAACTTTCTCTTTAAATAACCTTCCAGCATAGGCTTTCTTTATCTTTCTGTGTGATTTAGTTTTAACATTGCTGTTTCTCTACTGCACTTCTACAGTTTAAAAATAATTCTGTTCAGTCAATTTACATATGCTCCGTGTGGTAAATAGTCATGAATGATCCCAGTTCAAAACTGGGGAGGCAAGATCTTGAACATGTAATTCTGGCAGAAATACAAGTCATACAGTAATAAGCTCTAAGTCCTATATTATACTACGTTGAGAATGTGAGGCTTTTTTGTTGTTTGTTTGTTTTGTTTTAGCATATTTTGTTTTGTACTATTGTTGCCTCTTAGACTTTTTAATGACAGTAAGAAAGAGTCTGGATCCTGATAGGAGGAGAAACAGGGAGTAGCAGAATGAGAAGAAACTACAATCAGTACAGACCCTGAGAAAAGAATTGATGTTTAATAAAAGGAGAAAAGAGAAATGTGTTGCGAAGGAAGCATCAACACTGACACTAATAGAAAAAAATGAGAGATGCAGAAGATGAGTGACCAATGACATGAGGCCATGTTTTGTGTAAAGAGCATGTAAAACCAGGAGGTTATCACTGGGTGACAATAATTAGAGACAAACAGAGTCAGGGTAATTCTAAGAAGCCTATGTGGTACCCATGAAAGGAACTCAATAAAGCTAATGGCAGATACTTTAGGGTTCAGAAAGCAGATTAGAGTACAGACTTTATAGTCTATAAATGCTTCAATGAGCTGAAAACAAAAATTTCCCCAATGAAAATGAAAATTACAATTTTTAAGGCTTAAACCATTGTAAACTTTACTTAAGAAATTATCAAAGAATTTTATAATCCTTAAAAAGGAAATGCATAATTAATAAGGGAAGATGGAAGTAAGACTTCAAGACATAACAATCCACTAGTGTCAGATACTGGTAATAGCTGCAGTCAGCTAGGTTTGGAAAGGAACCTTATGGGTTTAGCAATTTCAGAATGCTGTTGAATATTTTAGAAAAAAAACTTTCTGGAATAAGATTAAAGATAGAATTCAAGTAACAGTTGCTCATCAAATGTAAGACTAAAAGTTTCTGATTTCCCACAACATTGTATCATCTCCAATTGGCAGCCAATATTAAGATCCATGGTATTTTCTTGATTTTACCATGAAACTCCTAATTTGTAGGTAAAATAGTTTTATATTTGCCACCAAATTTATCTTTATTTTAAAATAGATCACATCAGTTTTCTTTCCCTTTTTTTTTAAATTTTTATGTCTACCATCAAGATATATTAGTTACTAAATTTCACACCCTCATGTTTGTGTTATGGTTTATTCGTCTTTAAATTAGGATATAGCTTAAGGCCATATGCTATTGTTTTATGTATTGATATTTAAGATTATTTATCTGCTCTCACTAGTACTGTTGGGAATTATTAATGTTATTTCTCATATCAAAATCAAAACTTTGTACCTGTTGGAACAATACGTTTCCATTGAGAATCCTCCATAGTATAATTTTCAACAGTCAGTCTTCATATCCATTAGACACTTCTCCCAATGTTGCCCAATTACCTTACTTTCTATAGCATTTCTGGAAATAACTATCTAAAATCATTGGCTCTGTTTCTTAACCTTTCTCACTAACCCAGAGCACTCTGTGGTCCAAATTATCATTTCTCTGAAGTTGCATTTCCAACAACGTCAATGACTTCCCCATCTCAAAAACCAATGATCAATACCCTCTTCCTTGACATCTCAGCATTTACTGACATTATTGACTCTGTTGACAGCATGATATCATATTCATGGTTTGCTTCTAATATTTTCATTTCTACCATCTGATTCTCTTTTGCTTTAATTTTATACTGCCTGTCAAATGGTCTTATTATATTTTAAATAGTCTAATGTGTATAATCATATCTGCCCTCATCTCTGGACATCCTCTAACACATATCTTACCACCCCCATCTCTGTTTCTTTCTCTAAATCTCTGTCCCTTTCTTTTTTCATATCATAGCATATTGACCAAATTAATGATGTCTGCTTATATATTAGCTGATCTTTTTGGCTTGGTTTTGCTCAGGTTTTATGGAGGTCACTATAGAGACAGTGATGAAAGATGTAATGGTAATGTCAATTCCGGAAGTAGCATTTCACACCACTCATGTTCTGGCTCATATTCTTTTCTCCTGTGATGTTCCCTCACACTTAGTCTGTGGGATGGTTAAAACATATGATACATTAGGGGTTGACTCTATGCAATCATTTTTCCTCACCAGTGAGGGCAGTTAGAAGTCACTGCATTAAGTGACTTATATGTATATACTACTCTCAGCCTTAATCAGTGAAGCCTCTTTTTATATTGAGTCATGGTGAATAGAGATTCATGCCTACATAAGATGTTGATAATAATTGGTGAGTGTTTGGCCATATAGGAGATATTTATACCAATTCCCCCAAATCACAAGGAAGACATTGTAAGATAAGCTAAAAGAAAGTTAGACTGAGAACGTGAGTATGGCTGTAAAAGGTCATCTTTTAGGAGAGACATGGCCCTTTCAATCAGTAACTCACCCTGCAGTGATTTCTCAAACTGAGTCTGTATTAATATTAGGCTGCCAGCAGTTGTGAGGAATAGACAGCAGAGTGGCTGATTCTTCAACTATCTGTTCCTTATAGGTTCAGGGATAGTAGGAGCCATTGATTGTTCATTTGCAACCCCATCAGGAACCAATGAATAAATCCCATTCAGTGTTCACATGAATAGAATAAATGAGTTATAATATAAGTGTTGTGGATCTGAGAAAGAAACATGTAGGAAGGAGGAGTCAAAGGAAACCAAGACACAAGGAGAATGTGTTGGGGGAGCAGAAGGCGTATCCATTATTATATATGTGTTTGAATTTGTCAGAGAACAAAATTCAATAATAATGAAATGGACAAACAGAAAACAATTACTGAAAAAAAACCAAGATATTTAGATACAGTTCACCTTTTAGATGGCTAGGCTTCAAAAAATTATTGCATGTAAGAAAAAAAAATCTTATCTATTTTCCAAAGGTTAGGAAGCTTCCAGGCCTATTTCATATATAGAGACCAAAATAACAAAGAAGCATATTGCATGTTCTGTAGTTAAGGAGTCTCTGTGTGTTACAACATGCCTTATATAATATAAGATATTTATGGGTTACTGGAGGCTAACCCACCCCCTGTGCTCTAATTCCAGTAGGCTAAAGGGAAAGTACTTCAAGAATATATCTTACAATGACAACTGAGTATTGTAGTGATATTTCTAATTAGCTGCCCTCCATTTATCACTTTACTGACATTTTGGTGTTCCTTAGTATCCTGTCCATGGTTAACAGAAAACTTTTTTGAGGAACTTCACTTATCTTTTATCATATGCACCTTTAATTTATGATAAAAACCATTTACTTTCCATTGACCACAGCCTGTGTAGAATTATGAGCAAAACTGACATGCATTCTTTAAAATAGTTTTTGGTGTTGTTTAAAACGGTATCTTTTGCTTAATAATTAATCATACAGTCCTGTCTACATGTTCAGTATATCCACTGGTTTTTCTAAGCATGGTTTGCTTTCTTGAAGGGAGTTTAACATACAGAAAATGTAATGCAGTTCTTACAAGAAAGGACATGAGAGACCTGCCAAGCACCATTCCACATGGTAGGGACTGAGAACAATGCCCATAGACCTGCTCTCTGCTTCATAGGATATAGACACACAGAGCCCTACCTACCAACATGCAGCCTACCATGGGAGGAGACAGACAGAGAGAAACCAGTCAAACCACATAGGAGGTTTGTAAATACCTAGAGACCAGACCAGCTAGTTACCAAGCCATGCATACCTGAGAGAAGAAGTCAACCAGAGGCTTGCAAGCTGTGGTGCTTGTCTGTAGGGGAAATCTTCTTGTGCATGACGTGGTAGACGTATGTTAGACAAAGAGAAGCAGAACTGTTCAAGCATCATAAAGAGAGGTAGAATTGGGAATTTGAGGGTGGGGAGGAATAGTCTCTTGTGAGTGACTAGGCCTGGCACCTGAGATCATGGCTAAGTCCCACCCTGTGCTGCTGCTGAGGCCATGTCTCATTTCCTGCTATGAAGAGGCACGGATCACTGTCAATGTTCAGAATGTTCAATATCCATGGTTCATATTCCCAGTAGAAATTGTGGAGATGTCCTTGGTCTGGGCAACCATGAGAGGCCATGTGAACGTCCAAGGGCTGTGCAAAACTGGCCTCAATGCCCACTGGTAGCTGCCAGCTGGAAAGCTAGCCCCACCAGTCACTGGTGGCAGAACTCAGGGTGTGGAAGTGATGCCCATCTCCCTACCTCTCCTGTAGTCACAAAAGCTGTTCGCTGTGTTGTGGAACAGGAGAGATGACCTGGTACTTCGAAGACTACAGCACTTAGAACAGTGGGTACTGCACCTGGACAGCTCAGTAGACCTGATCCTAGTGATAAGGCTGGAGTCAAGCCCCGAGGAAGAGAGAGTTGGAGTGTGTGATTACTGATAGGCAAGGGGTGATGCCCTCACTTTTTGCCACTTGTAGCAATCAAGAGAGCTGTCTACTGGGCTGTCACTTGCTGGCTGCAGCATTATCAGGTGACGAGAGTGGGCCCTACTCGTCACCTGAGCAACATAGTATACCTGGCCCTATTGTCTGGGACTCAGGTGAACTGGACCCACCACTCATGAACAGTGATGCTGTCTGCCCCCTTTCCCCTTACCACCTGAAGTATTTGAGAAAGCTGGTCCAAAGTAATGAGATCCAGTGAACTAGCTTACACTCTCAGCAGCAGCAGCGCTCTGGACAGCAGCCCCTGCATCTCAGCTGGGCAGCACATTAGAGCTGGCCCTGTTTGTTTGTGAGGATTAAGGAGAGCTGACCCCTGGGTATGAGTGATGGAGAACTGGTTCCTCCATTTATCTGCCGGGATGTGGAGAGGGTGCTGTGGTGATGTGCTCCCTCCTCTCAGCCCTCACATCCTGTGGTATTTGGAAGAGGTGGTCCCTAAAGCTGTGAGAAATGGCCTGCCTCTCACCATCTGTACCTTTGAGGACAATGGATCCTGTCTGGGCAACATAATGGAGCTGGTGCTGATGGCGAAGGGACTGATAAGCAAGTCTCATGGTTTTGAGAGCAGGAGAGATTCCCCAAACCCTCATTAATTACAGCACCTGGGATAGTGGACCTCATGCCTTGACTGGGCAGCACAGTGGAGCTAGCTCTGGGGCTAGGGTGAGCTAGCCCCTGTCCCAGAGCATGAGAACAGGAGAGCTGGCCCTGCCTCCTGTTAAGCGGCAGTGGGTGGCCTAGCAGAAGCAGTGTTAGAGAATAGATAAGGGTAAGCCAGCAAGCTGATCAGCTCAACTGCTGTCCAGCCCCAGATCCAGGGCTCTGAATTGGACTACCCCAATATCCACTATCGTATGCAAATGGCTGGGATCATGAAAGGGCCATATGTGCTGCTCCAAAACTGCAGGACTCCATGACACAGGGCAACAACAGCATCACTCAGTAGAGTTCCAATGACGATTTAATATTGATTATGTCACAGAAGGTAGAGACCTTGAGTCAAACCAGTGACACACTGAAGTGAACATTTGCAAGTGAAGATATGAAAGCACAGGAGTATAGTGTGGGACATATATAGTATAGTGACAAGATATACATTCTACACACAGATGTCTTTTATGCTTTACTTTGGTTTTTGTTCATTTGTTTGTTTTGTTTTTGTATGTAAATTTTGTTTTACTTTCAGCGTGGAGATTGCAAGGACAGAAGGTCGATAGTGGGGACAAGGAAATGAATAGGCCTTGGGTGCATGATGTGAACTTCTAAAAGAATCAATAAATAGCTTTAAAATGACAATGGGATGTGGATTTAATGTATTTTAAAAGTAATTTTATAAAGGTATAATTTGTATTCATATAATTACAGTTCCATTAAAGTATATACTATAGTAAGTTTTGACATATTCACTGAATTGTGGCATACTCACCAACATTTTAGAGTATGTTTCTTACAAGCCCACTTCCCATTTTTTTCCCAATATTTCTTGCACTAAAGAGTCATGACAGTAGTCTTTATCTCTGTGGATAGGGAACAATTTTTGAGGCCATCTTATAAAGTTCATGTATAAGTAAATACATGTAAATGCAATATGACATATTTGTAATCGTTCTTTGACATACTGCTTATAAAATGTACTTTACTACTTAATGCATGCTAAACAGATAAGGAAAAGTCATTTATCCCTTGCTATGCTATACATAATACTTTGCACTGACAGTTTCATAAATCTTCTCTATAAGCTACTTTAAGGTATTACATACATTGTAATCAAACATATGTATCTTTCTGTGCTGTGTAATATCAGACATCATTGTTTGTGTTCAGCCCTGAAAATTGACAATTGCTTCTGTATATTTCATCTTTGTATCATTTCCCTTTTCATAATTTTTTTTTATTCTCTGGTTCTTTAAATCTAATATATGATATTTATCATGTGCATTTTCTCTTTAATAATGTCCTTCCATTATTCCCTTAATCTTTATTGACAAGTAACAGACAAATATCCTTGTTTTCTTCACTTCGCTGTATTTCATTCTTTGTGATGGTTATCCTTCATTGCCAACTTAAATGCATTTAGATTCATCCAGAAGCAAAATTATGGCTGTGCCTATGAAGTGTTTTCTAGGCTTATTTAACTAACAACTAAGGAGAAAAAAGCCAAGTTAATGGTGTGTGGTACTATTGATAAACCAGCCTGCCTCCATCTTAAGTTTCAAAGCATCTTACAGTAAAAACAAACTAGCTTCATTCCTATTTATGACTAAATTTGTTTCTGAACGATTGGGCTATGTTACACCTGTAACAATTATAAATGGTTCTGTACTGTATGTTCCAGGAAATGACAACGATGTTTTTGTTTCAAAAGGTTGTTATGACCAGGTTATTATGAACATGTTGTTATGACCACCTTGCAACCATGTCTTTGTTTTAGGAAGTTGTTAGAGTTGTTAGAGTTGTCAGGAGCAACTTAACTTGTGTTTGTTTTCCTTTTTTTTTTTTTTTTTTTTTTTGTAATGCTATCTATTTGCCTGACAAATTCCCATTTGGAAACTCAAAGTTTCCTGTGTCCAAAGCTGATTTCTTGAAACCTGCCTTTAGGAGATTCAGCCAGTGTACATGGATTAAAAAGCTTGCTTTAATTAATTAGGTTATTATTTAGATTAGGGGTATATCCCTTTGCTCTGTGGGACTAACACCATCTGGGCTGAGGTACCATATGGAATAAGAATGGAAATGCAAGCTTATCACCAGCATTCATCTTTATCTGCTTCTTAGCTTCTTGTCTATGAAATGAACGGCACTCCCTGCTCTGAATTTCTACCATCCTGGTTCCTCAGTATAATGGAATGTATCTCCCCGTTTCATAAAATAAGCCTTTCTTTTCTTGAGTAAGTTCTTATAAGACATATGGACACAGCAATAAAATAAAGTAGCTAATTTATTTTTAGTACTACGAAAGGCACACTGGTTTCACATGTATTCTAGAACTGAATCATAACTGCCTTATCCCAGATAATCCTGTCAAATAATATTCATTAACTATTTATTTGTAGTGTATTTAGTTATATAATTCAGCCTGGCTTTAAACTTAGGCTTCTTCTATTTAAGTCTTGAGGTTTATAGATTAATAACTATAGTCATGCCAACTTCACACATTTTCTAGACAATATTTAATAATACATTGCTCTGTTTTTTTTATATATTTATCATTAAGTGGTAGAGCCTACATTTGTTTTTCTTGTTCATTTAATGCTAAAATAATTTCTAACAGAAATGTGAGTGTGACTGCCTTTTTTTTTTGGTTTTTTTGAGACAGGGTTTCTCTGTGTAGCCCTGGCTGTCCTGGAACTCACTCTGTAGACCAGGCTGGCCTCGAACTCAGAAATCCGCCTGCCTCTGCCTCCCAATGCTGGGATTAAAGGCGTGCGCCACCACCGCCCGGCTTATGACTACCTTTTTAAGATATTAATTTCTATTATTTTGGACTCACAATCAACACTGTGTTTCTGAAATCATATAGATTTACTTTTTGTTTTTTTCAGGAGGATGTATAAAAATTTAGAAGTAGCAATACTGATGACTTTTTTTCAATAGTGGGTTAGAGATCCTCTTTCCACACTCTTGGTGACATTTATTATATTATTATTTTTTAATGTAATGAGTGTTCAAAATGTGGGAAGATGCATATCATAAGTATTGTTAATTATATTTTCCTTGGTTATAAATATTCCTCAATGATTTTTTTCTGTATCTATGATTTGTGTACATGTTGTTTAAGACATTTATTTAGGTCATATGTTCATGTTTTTTTGTTGTTGTTGTTATTGTTGTTGTTGTTGTTGTTGACTATTCTCTTTGGCTTACCAAAACCTTTAATTTTATATGATCTCGTACGACTTGCTTTTGCTTTTGTGTCCTGTGCAATTTGAGGACTATCCCAAATAACTTGCCTAATTAAATAGCTTGAAGGTGTTCCTGTATGGTTACTTCTAGTACTTGATATTTGAGGAGTTACCATTGAGATTTTAACCCATTTTGACTGTGTATGATGGCACTGATCTGTAATTTCAGAGACTGGGAGGTAAATACAAGTGTACTTGAGTTCAAAACCAGCTGGAAATAAATAACAACTACCAGAAGAGCTTGTGTTAGGTAACTGGACCTTATTACAGAATAAACATGCTTTAAATGTTATAGAACCTCATTTTTAAATTTTAGCATTAATTATTGAGCAAATGAACTTTTAAGAGTATGTCTTTGGCAACAACAGGCATATAGAAAAAATTATATTAGACAGAATAAACACAATCAAGATAATCCTGTTAAGTGAAATAAGCCACATTCAGGATATTTATTAGTTATGTGTTGCTGTGATAAAATAGTATGTCAAAAGAAAACATAATGATGAGAAATTTTTGACTTTTAGTTATGGAGTGATGGGAATTCATCATAGTGGGCATTGAAGACAAGAAGCTCTAGGCATGGCAGCTGAGAGATCACATCTTTTACCTCAATCATGAAATAAGAAAATAGAAAGAAAGAGGATATTATATACACTCAATTAAGTGATATACTTGCTTCAGTACAGTTGTAACACTATCTCAAACAGAGCCCCCAAATGGAATCAAGGATTCAAATACATGTGCATATAGGAAGCATTTTCATTCAAATCATCAAAATAAGATTTTCAAAAACTGTTTCCTTGTATTTGTGGATCATTGATATAGACACCAACAATCAATCATATGTGTGCATGATGTAGAAACTAAAGAAAAAGTATTATGTATAAGCACTCTTCTTACTTATTACTGTCAAATATTTAATATTTTATAATTTTAGGGATACTTTATTTTAATTCCTATGTATATTTATTTATTAAAAACAGTCTTAGAATCTTTAATGCCCTACTTTTTTCTCAAGAGACTGTACTGAACTCAAACAGTGCTGCTTCAACTACTCTTCTTGATGATCTTAAATTTATTCCAAAACTGTAAGATAATGCATAGGAAATGAGGTTCAATTTTGGAATTTTTCAAGATTTGGCTTGTTGTGTAGTTTACCTTGAAAGCTATTCAAAAATATGTTGAGAAATATGCTTCTCTCCAGTTTTAAGAGAATGTCTATGAAAGTTAGCTAGAGCTGCTTTGTGTCAGACTGTGATTAAAATTCCATATTTCTGTATTGACCTCAATTATTTCCATGATTAATTTGTTTGTTGAATTCACTTAAAATATGCTTTATTTTATTGCTAAAATTATGTCTACATGTGCGGGCATGTACATCTAAGTGTGAGAGAAGGCAAGAAGCTTTGGATCTCCCTTCTGAAGTTATAGTTGTTTCTGAGCTGTGTTATATGAGTTCTGATTATCACACTCTTGTCCTCTGTGAGAGAAGTACATGAATATAAGAGCGGAACCATCTCTTCAACCCTGTTAGCTTGTTTTGAATCTCTTGGATCACAGTATCTTACAGAAAGGAAAAAGTTGTTGTTGGCTTATAGCATCAGAGAATTTAGGTCATTTTGAGTAGACATGGCAAAGCAGCCTTATCTATCAAGGCAGAATTCTGTCACAAGTATTGTTATTATTACAATGGTCCAGAAAGCAAAGAATAAAAGGGGAACTGGGAGACAAGTCTATGCTTCAAAAGTCTGCCCTGGTGACCCATTTTCTTCACGTTGGCTCCATTTCTCAGATAACTGAGCCTTTAAAAAACAGCATCATAAAGTAATCATGAGGAATTCAGTATCTGAGCATAAACAGAGCATGTGAGATTTAAACTGTCATTATCCCACCCCATTATTAAGATTAAAGGTTATCTTATATTTGATGTTTATATATACCAACAATGTTTTTGGATCTCCTTGCAAGGTCTGTCTTCAGATTCCTAAAAAAATGATGGGAAACTAGTTTATTGTAGGTGGAAATACAAGAAATTCCTTATTTTTAGTTTCTATCACTGTTTGTACAAGGCAAGAAGAGAATTTCATTCCAGCAATAAGATTTATCTTCATGGGATTCTCTGTTGTAAAACTTCTCAAATTAATGGAATCTCTAAACATGGGAACTGACTCAGAGGTTCTCAAAATAGTAGCTTTTAAACAAACAGTCATATAACTAAATATTTAATAGAAGGAAAACTTCTAGAAGACACTTTATCCTCGTTTTAACATTTATACAAGTGCTAGGTGCTAAGATTTTATATGAGTGAATACATATGCACAGAATTTTTTATGAAATGATTAATAAACAAGTCATTTGATACTCTATCAAATGTTCTGGTTCTGTCTGTCTGTCTGTCCTATTCTCTTTCTTTCTCTTTCTCTCTCTCTGTATGTGTATGAGTATGTGTGTGTATGAGTGTTTGAATGTGTGTAGTATAATATATATTATATAGTATAAAATAAAAATATTTCAAGGTCATACATGGTGATTTTATATGTTAGAAAATTTAGGTTTACTCACTTGGATGTTATTATTTTAATCAAATAAATAAAATATACTTCTTTTACTAGTATTGTGTTACTAAATGTGGCACTACTTTGTTTAATTTGTGAGTGACACAAATATTTTAATCTCATATAATAATAATACTTGTAAGTTTAACTGAAGCTAGGTAAACATTACCCAAAATACTTCAATATCATTGCATTGAATTATAATTATAATATAAAATGACATTCAATAATATTATGAATATTTGTAAAAACTGTTATGCAAACATTAAGGTTCTTGAAACATATAAGTTATAAAATTTATTATAAATATGTAACTAAACTATTAGGTAAAGCAATTTTTTAAGAAGTAATACATGTTTAAGAATTATGTGTTAATGTGATGAAGAACTCTGGGAGGGTGAAGGTGTTGGAAAGGAAACATTTGAAATGTTAATAAATAAAATAATTTTTAAAATTGCATATTAATAAAATATGTTTGTGTGCCTATTTTAACATACAAATGCAGTCGTTTGTTATTCATTTCAATATGTTTCATTATGAATGAACAGATTCATCTGTATATGGTCCTTTTACAGGCTTATCATATCATATCAGTATTCACTACACTTACATGCAGAATCAAATGGTTACAACATTTAAATTCTTCAGAAACAATAATAAAGCTTATAGAATGATTATAAAAGAAATATGTTTAAAACTAAAGGTGGTATCTTCACTTTTGATCAGAAAACATTTATGTTTGTTTCAATATTTGCGTTTATTCTTATTCAAATATATTATCCAACAAAAACATAAATTACATTCAACTAATTACAAAAAATTATCTGAAATGTGAGTTAGATCTCAAACCTATTTATATAAGTTGAATTGTGCATCTGAAATATCATATTTTATGTAGCATTGTGAGTCAGTTTGAATCTAAACATTATAAACTTAAATATTTTCCTTTGGTACATGGAATATAATTGTTTTGGAAAATATGATATTTGTAATTTCAAAACAGAAACAAAAATATCATTCATGATTTGATGGTGTCTACAGTGACTGGTATTAGTGAAAAAAATAATGTGAGGTTACAGAAAGGCAAATGGAGTGAGCCACAGTGGGACACAGACTGAGACTGGGGCAGTGTGGCAGCAAGCAAGCAGAGGAATGCCAAAGATCACAGACAGGGACCAGTCACACAGAAAACATTCTTTTTAGAGCTTGCAGAAACAATCATTCCTGAAAATGTACAGCCAGTTATTTTAAACCATTCAGCTCCAGTAATATATGCTCTCAGTATGTATTGCATAAATTGCCATTATTTAAAACAATGAGGAAACTTTTTGCAGAAATTACTTTAGGTGACATCAAATGCTCTCATTGTGTTCTTTACCCTAGGAAAATACTCATGTTTTTTTTGGTCACTTTAATGTATCAAACAGCTCAAAACTGACAAATCCATTTTGTGCTACTTAATATTAGTCATTAGGAAATTCTGAAAATGTCTTAACAATAAATTGTAAAAGCTAACACTCACTTAGAATTTTAATATACCTAATCATAACTTGTTTCATATTCAGAATTTCATTGAGAAAATCTTGTGCTCTCTCAACTTTACTATCAATATCTTACAAGTGAGAATAAAAGACTTTAAAGATTCTCATGCTCAGTATAATACAATGGTTCTGTCATTCTCATTAAAAGTGTATTGCTAAATAAGTACACATTCCATTTAAACTTTTAGGATCTAAAATAGTGAACAACATGAACAAATTAAGTCATAAAGCATCATGTGCAAAATGTATGTATAATGAAAGGAATGACTCCCAGGAGATTGTGATGCCCAGGAAAAGCTTAGCTAATAATACAAGAGTTCTAATACATCATTAACTCAATAGTGTATTAAAGTTTTGAACTTGGAAAAATATAATTGTTTTTTGTTCCTTAGATTTGTGCTTTTATAATGAAATGAAACTATTTTGTATTCTGGTAGAGAAGAGAAATGAAAGGAACCAGAAGCTATTGCAACTCTCTGGTGTTTTATCAAGGACCATATTTATTATGAATCACATAGAAACTCACAAAGCAATGGCGTAAAAATTATATAAAAATCTGCAAAAGTGATGAATATTAATAGTGAAATCACTCTTCTGTTGTCATTTCAAGTTTCACCCGAGCCAGTTCAGATGATAATGTTACTTAAGGAAACCTAATGAGAATGAAAGCAAAATACAGTCTTAAACATTTCCAGATCTTAGTCATTTCTTGTAAAGCTTTCAAAAGCTTGTAACTAAGAAATAAAACTATGTCATGTAATAGGCGTAGTAGTAAGGATAAAGGAAACAGGAGACTTGGAAGGCCGCTGGCAAATTTACCACTGTGAAATGCTTGGTCATTGTGTCATTTGTATTTGTTTTTGGGAAAATACTTTATGAGCCTTTGATGAAAAAATATAATTCAGAAGAACGAAATAAAATAAAATATTGTTTAATGGAAAAAACACAAAAAATAACAAATATTAGTTCTTGAAGGTTCCAAGAGGAAAAAACAATAGTGTTTGATTAAAAAAAAAAGTGATGGGGGGAGGATTTAAGGCAACAGAGTTTTGTGTATCTTAATATTAATTAAATCTATTGCATAGTAATACATTATTCCATGGAGAGAAGAGGTGTTTTGTTTTGTTTTGTTTTGTTTTGTTTTGTTTTGTTTTGTTTTAGCTGGACATTTTTTTTAACCAATACTTTTTTCAAAAGGACTTGGATTTACTGTTATGTCTTCAGGCCACAGAAGAGATTTTTAAGGAAAGATGTACAAAATGCCATAGTAAGATTTTTTATAGTACAGTTCAGAAAGCTTTGTCTCAAGTGTTACGATACTGACTTGACTGGATTCATTGAAACATTCTGTGCTTTCTGCTCATTTTCACAGTCATCAATACAATTAGCATTTTAAAACTTGACTTGAACCTTCTGTCTCCCTTCATAATCAACGTTCTTCTACACAGACATGAATACACATAGGTTGTGTGTTTTGTAGTAACTACTGAAGTTCATAAAACATATTTCTACATGGAGAGAGTGGTAAATAGAGTACGTAAAGATATTCCTACACTTATTTTAAAAGAAAGGCACTAAAGTAAAAAAAAGAAAAACTTATACAACTATTGCTATAAATTCTAGTTTAATAATTGGCTGCAGCAATATCTAGTTCATGTATGTTTTCCCTGGATAACAAGAATATATTTGTCATATATTAGGGTACCTGGATAACTGTCTTCTTTTTGTACATGCCTATCACATTCGTGTTTTATACTAGATTTCCAGTCCCACTAATTGTGTACTGCATCGGCCTTAGAATTTCAACTCCAACTTTGTACTGAAAGTAGATCGAAATTACATCTATGCAAAAGTTTTGAGAAACAATATACCATCCTGCATCATAAATTTAGAAACTACCAGTCTTGGACTGAAAAACATGACGGTTCCATTAAGATCTCAGTAATGTGCTATTGGTTCAACCAATGTAAAATGTGAAAATATAATTATTAGTTCTACTTCAAAGAGCACTTGCAAATTACTGTTATTTGAAAAAACCCTGAAGCTGAAAAGATTGTCATTTTCATTATTACAGGTAGAAAACTACTTCAAGATTTCTGCAAAGGTACTATAAATACCCTGTTACCTGTTTATCTTCCAGTTAGTCAAGCACTCTGCCTCTGCAAAATCAAGAAATAAAAATCTCTTTGAGTGTCTTTGTATGTCTTTATTTTATGCCTGAATACTTTTTCAGATGAGGTATAAAGATTCATGATCCATACTCTACAAAAAACTAACAACAAAAAAGTGATTCTGTAGGATCCAGAAAACTAGCTAAAATTCTTTTAAAGCTTATACCATTAGCTCAAAAATGCCATGATGCTATCAAATAAATATAATTTAAAACTTACAGAAAAAGCTAAATTCTAATAACATCACTTTCTAAAACCATGCTGAGAAGAAAATGGAGAAAAAGATATTATTTGGTCTTCTTTTATACCGTGGCATTATTTTGATTATTGTAATACATACATGCAATATAATAGATTGTCATCTATATGTGAATTTCATCAGTGAGGTTGACTGTTCTCACAATTACAATAGCAAAGTGTCAGTAGGACAAGTTTCAACTATCAATCCCAACTAACTATGATAACCCTCGACCATGTTTTTCACACACAAGCTGAAGTCACATAAAAGTCAGAGATATGAAGAGACAAAATCTTCTGTAATTTGAAGGCAATTGCATAACCACTATAACTATAATAGTAAAGATGTGGTAAGCACATTTTATAACTTATTTGCATATAATTTATAGATGAAAATAATTTACATATTTAAATTTTAGCTGTGTGATTAGATTCTTGAAATTTAGCTTCACCTAAAACAGATAAGTATATTTTATGTTTATACAAATTTAATTATATTTCTGCTCATTAATATCATTTCATTAATGATAATAATTCAATTGGATAATTAATATTTAAATTACCCACAAAATCCAACTGCTCTTTTTTGCATTATGTATTATGGCTTTTTAGAAACACATGACCTGATTGACATAATCAAGAAGAATAACACATGGTGGACCTCAATCAAGATCCTGGATTTCATATATTGATAAGAAATACAATGAAAATAAATTTCTGAGAAGAATTTTCTTATTTCTGTGGTCACAGGATGTGTAATCAGTAAGCATGCAATCTAAACAAAATGAAAGTAGCATGATATCTTTCTAGATTTTTTTTTAAAATTTAAAAGGTAATTATTTTTGGCCTTCAGTATATGCATGAGAAAAACATATTTATTCCATTTTATGATGTTATTATATAGTAAAGCCATTCATCAGATAACATGATTCCAAAAGGAGATTGAGTAATGATTTGAAAAGTAATACAACTTTTCCAGGATGAAGAGCTATCTAAAGTAATCTATCTTTTCTTTCTTTCTTTCTTTCTTTCTTTCTTTCTTTCTTTCTCTTTCTTTCTTCTTCCTTCCTTTCTTCCTTATTTCCTTTCTTCTTTCTTTCTTTCTTTCTTTCTTTCTTTCTCTCTTTCTTTCTTTCTTTCTTTCTTTTTTTCTTTTTTAAACCTTTACTTCTACAAGGTATTGAAGAATGCCTTCAGAAACCTCCTGTTTATTACTCCCTGACCTTGATGTTATGAAACATAAATTATCTGGCACTGGTATAAAAAATAGAATTTCATCCATCAGAGACTGTGTGTGACATAAGAAGGAAATATATAATTACAATTTTTAAAAAAAGTAACTAAAAGACCAAATTCAACTCTTCATTAAGAGTTCATGCTTGTCCAATATTGACTTAAATTTCTGCCCAAGAATTCATACTGTGCAGTGGCCAGTTACCACTGTTGCTAGAGGAAGTGCAAAAGACTCATACAATACAGTCTCTAGAAAGGCATGTGAATATGTTGAAGGCTGGCTGTCCTTCATTCTGAATCGTTATGAGGAAAAGAACTGCCACAAAAAAAGAACTGATAGAAATGTATACTCCTTTTGGTCTGAATGGAGGTGGTTATTTACAATGGAGTATTAAGAATGTTTCCAAAGCCCAGATGTGTTTAGACAAAGCTAAAGAAAAGAGGCCTACAGAAAAGTGGAAGTTGGAAAACTAAGCTTCAATCTGGGATTAAAAGCAAATCACAACATGTTTATGAGAGTTGAGTGAAATACCCATCTTTAGCAAACATTCCTGGTTACTTGAAGGTGATTGAAGATTACACAGAGAGAAAATATGTAGATACTAAGACCTCAGTCTATGAACCGTGGCACTCACCCACTGTGGCAATACGTTTTCTAAACCTACAATTAATAGAAGGCAAATAAAGTAAGGACACTGATTTGAACTCACTGACAGAGACTCAAAACTCCAGTAACAGAAATGACTTGCCTACTTCTACATAAAAATAATACTTACTTCAATTTTTGTTTTTCTTTTGACAGTCAATATCTAAGGTATATGAGACACAAAAGCAAGACAATGGGAGTTAACACGGAGTGCATATATCACTTCTTTAGAGGTTGAAACTATCACACTGAATAAGACTGATGACTGTATATCAATAGCCACCAAATGATCAGTAGTATGCAAGCTGTTGGAAAGCTTAAAGAAAGCAGTGACCTCTAATGAGAGTCATGAAATGCAAATCATTACTGATGTATGATAAATGCTTATAATTGTAAAGTAATATCATTATTATATATGTTATATAAATATTCCATAAATTCATTGTTAGATTATGACAAAAACATATATAAAAAGCTGTGCACAGTACCTCATGCTTCGAGTACAAGCACTCAGGAGACTTAGGCAAAAGGAATACTATGCATTGAAGCCAAGGAGTTCTAAATTTTCCCAGTCTTGATGATATTACAGAATGGGACATTGTTTTAAAAACAACAAAGAAACAACATAACTAGGTTTTATAACTAGGTTTTATAAAGAACTAAAAATGAATCTTTTTAAAAAAATCATGACTGTATAAAACTTTCCTAAAGTTCCAATATTAGTGACTTAGTTGGAGAAGAGATAAAGAAAGAATTATATTTGAGTTTTGAAGAGATAATAGTTGAGAATTTTACAAATGATTACAAAGAAAATAATAGTACAGATTCAGAAAGTTCAAAGGATCTAAAGTATGATAAAATATAAGAGGACGAAACAGGTAGCTATATCATGATAACTCTATTGAAAATTAAAGAAAAATTACAATTTTGATACTAATTGAGAAAATAAAGAAATGAAATGTATTAGCAGTAGCAATGATGCTAAAATCTCATGGTAACAAAAAAAACCTTAAGAAACAATATTTTACATATTTAAGGAGCTGAAAAAAGTAAACTTTAATTTAGTTCCTGTGATAATAATTCCTTAAAGAAAATCAAGAATTATACATCTAGGTTATGTGTGTGCATGTGTGTGTGTAAACATGTTACTCTTCAAATCATATTCCTAATCTCGTGTTTTAAATATGGTGTATAGATTGCAAATTAAAATAGGATAAATGTCTTTTAAAACACTAATAACTTCAAAATTTTTATTTATGAGAAATTATGTCAGTCACAAATTCCAAATTAAATTAATTATAAAACCAGAGTTGTTGGACTATATTATTCTCACATAATGTGTCCAGGATGTGGTCCAGTAATGATGTCTAATATATCAAAAGCTCTTGTGGTAATAGAAACTTGTTTGAATTCAAGAAGAGGAACTGATATATGAATTCAAGGCTTTTTTTAATTTTTGAGAAAATACTGATTATTAAGTTGAAGATAAGAGAAATAAAGTGACTATGTATTTGTGTTTGTATTCATTTGCTTCCATAACAGAATACTATAGACTGTATATCTTGAAGCAGTTATTTTCCAGTCTTATGGATTGCCATATGCCAACCATCAAGATATGAGCAAAACTGTTTTGACTGAGGTTCCATTCTGTCATGTACAGATTACAAAATTCTTCTAGTTCACTAAACTAGTCATTTACCCTCTAGTATAATTCCTGAAGATCCTCTCACTTTGTCACTTGTGATATTTAATTAGGGTTTATTATAACAATGCCAGTTTTATTTCTTACTGAGAAAAAAGATACAATTTTATTTTCTGAGAATGTCAAACTTGAATATTTTTGATTAAATCAAAATAAATCCCTCTATTATCTATTTAATTTCTTAAAATCTAATGAATAGTACATCTAATACAAAAGGGTTAGTTTTCTATTAGTTTGTGATGCATATGCCCAATATGAATTCATTGTGTAAAATAGTAATAATATTTATTAATAAATGACAGAACTGTGAGAAGCCAATTTTTCATGATCCCCACTTGCACATATCAGAAATAATTACAGAAGGAGATGTCAAATTTTTGACATAAGAATGATCTGGTAGTGCCATTTCCCTTTTGTTTCCATTGGCCTTAGAAACTCAGCCTGATTACTTGACTTTTGAATCTCAAAACTTGAGGAATATTGTGTTTCTGTGTCTTCTGTCTAGGGAAAACACTGATAAGACTCCACCTGCCTTGGCAGTTTTCTTGAGACCCACAGGATTTGGTTTATATTTATTGCTACAGTCATTTCTGATATTTCTGATTTATTGTAAAAATAACAGTTTCTAGTAATCTCTGCATGTAGTTGTCTCTCAGTGGACTGAGAAATTTTGATATAATATAGTGTCCAGGACTTTCTTTACTTTTATTTAATCATCAGGTATTTTATATGGACTAATATATTCGAAAGTTTGAACATAGCAAAAATTATTTTCACATCGATATATGAATCCTACTTCTGTATTTATATATGCAAATAATACTGGTTATATTGAATTAAAACTCTACATGAGCAATTGAAGGAGGGAATAGAGAGACAAATCTGTCTAGGAAGTTCTTCTCACACAAACATGAGAACGTGAGTTAGGATACCCTGGAACTGCATAAGAAGCTTGATAAAGTGGTATGTACCTGTAATCTCAGTGACATTCAGAAACAAATTCCCCTTATAATTGCTGGCCAGACAATCTAGTATAATCACTAATTTCAAGATATATGGAAAGACAGAGTTTCAGAAAGCTAAGGAGTAAAGAAGTTCTCAGCCTTCTTAGTGCTTCAACATGTTATTACAGTTCCCTGGGTTGTACTGACCTCAAACCAGAAAACTATTTCATTGCTACTTCATAGTAGCAATTTTGCTAGTTATGAATTGTAATGTAAATAACTGATATGCAGTATGTCTAATATGTGATTTCCCCAACCCAAAGATTCATTCCCCACAAGCTGAGGACTACTAGACTAGAGTGAGCACTGAAGATGCTACCCAACATTGACTAATGGCCTCCTTGTATTTTACTGATGCACCCATACACAAACCTACATGCACACAAAACATGCAATAGACATGTATGACTCAGAAGTTGGTCAACCTTTGCTATTATGCTTTAAGCTGTGGGTTAGTAAAATAGAAGCTACTTAGAACAATCTTCAATCAGTTTTTAACAACTAATATACCATACAGCACGAATACAGTTAAGGACAAAGAACATGGGATTAAAATTTTGAGAACACACTTGTATCTTTGAATTTTCAAACATTTTTATACTGTCATAACCTACACTAGACCTTAGATACACCCTTGACTGTAATGTTCCCAATGACAGTTCTTGCCCTGGCTTCAAGCAGTCCACTTCACTATGAGAAACTTTGAAGAATAGGGATGGTATTACACAATAGGAGCCAGTCAATGACTTCTATGCAGTCCCTCAGAATCTGGGCTATTAGTCTTTTGTTTGTCAAAATGAAGATGAAATATCCTCATAAATTGTCACTTGACAAATTGACCTGAAATCAGGTCACTTCAAGGTATAGAATGTTCTCTAATAAGTTGATTTTCATTGTTATTAAAAATAACTAGAAATTTCAGTTTATTCCTATCTTGTATACATTAATCACAAAGTATGATTACAGTTTTGAGCTTAAATTGAAATGTGAGCTCAAATTGAAAATGGATCTTTACTGAAATTCTTTACTGAGTACTTATGTTATGAAATAGGTTATCTTCTGAACATTTTTTAATGCAGATTAACTATACTGTGATATAAAAGTGAGGAAAGTTATAAGGAAATAAAAATGTCTTAAAATTGAATTATCCGAGAAAAAACCTTTTAGCTTACATTCAGCATCATTATTTCTTCTCAGTGTAAATCCTTATTCATCACCCATTCCCACAAAGTATATTTTAATCAAGTAAAACAAATTCTCGTATTTTCTTTATCACATGATGTATAGACAAAACCCTATACACTCAGTACAGACAACTTTGTTCACTACTTAATTCCTGAATTATCAATATTGTCATGAATATATATTAATTTAAATACAAATATTAAAATTCCATTTGAGAGTCATTCTACAACTTTATAATTATATTTGACCTTTGTGACTACCTTTACCAAATCTACTGATTTTCTACCTTCTAATATTTTCTTCCTTTGACCTTCAAAATCTATGCAGCCTGATTAGAGATAGCTACAAAAAAAGCATTTTCTCTAATTATGCGTTGTTAATCAAATCATGAGAGAAGCTTTATTTCTTCCTATGCTCATATCTGGATCTTTACTGAAATAGAGTACTTATGTTATGAAATAGGTTATCTTCTGGACAGTTTTAATGCAAATTAACTATACTGTGATATAAAAGTGAGGAAAGTTATAGGGAAATAAAAATGTCTTAAAATTGAATTATCTAAGAAAAAATTACATTCAGCATCATTACTTGTTCTCAATATAAATCCTTATGTAGTATGATTACTAAATTAGTGAATAAACCACTACAGACAGTAGACAAGAATGATGCAGAAAGACTTCAAGGTCAACAAAATGTACGCAGAAGACCTCAAGTGGTTTGAATGACTTAGAAGAAAGGAATTTCTGATTCTATAAACATATTGCTAAATATTTATTACATATTAAAATTAGATTAGAAAATGGATTTAATATAATGTATTTTAAAGTGGCATCTTCTCCTGAAGTCATTCATAAATTTTGTAGATTATTAACATTTTCAATCATCAACTTGCCATACATAGACCTAGTGTTGTTAATAGACACAAATCTTTTCTATGTTTGTGTCTTCATGCTATGCTCCATTAGGTTTACCTGCAATTCCTATGAAAGCACAGATCCAGTGAACTGGAATCACACATGTTAGTGTGTTTCTCACACCTTACTTTATGGAAACATTATAATTTACACAGAGAGTGTTCTCACTGACAAGAAATGAAATGATAACCAGAATAATCACAATAAGCTTTAAAATCTGAATCACTACAGATGTTTTGAGACCATTGATGTCCTCTACAAAAGCTAACATTGATATAAAGGGAAGAAATTTTCAAAGAAATATTCATAATTATGTCAATACACTTAAGTAGCTTAATTGCTTTGTAATATAGTAAATTATAATGTTATAGATAACTGAGTCTTCAGTTTTATCTTTCTGTGCATGATACATTAGATTAGAGTATATATGAATTTCATTCTCACTCTTGGTGGCAAAAGGTGGACTTGGCGAACTTTAGATGACCCAAAAAATTAATCAGATTCATTGTATCCTTATATTTTGTTATCAAGCCTAACATTAATTAGTCCATTAGTGAAAGCAAATTATTTATAAAAATTGTAATGAGATATAATTGTGTAGCTATAGATTTTCTAAAACTACTCAGTTTTGACATTTCTACTGTTCAGATTAATGTAAGCATCTGAAGCCATTTTTATAGGGAGTTATATACAGCCACTAACTGCAATATTTTGGAACAATAATTCTAGAATATTAGAAGGCTATTCTTCTGACTCTTGGAGTTCTGCCTAGACTCAACGTTTAATCATACCCAATGTTCACTTTTATTTAATACAATTACAATCTTTTAATAAATAGTCAGCCATGACACTTGGATAATTGTTGAAGATCCTGAATCATCATTAAGCTCTCCAATATAACTTATATCACTTAATTTATTGTGATATTCAATACTTTTGATCTACATAAAAAATTATACCAGTGAACACTCAAAAAGAGAAGTCTGTAAGATGTAATTTTAAAATAACTTTAATGAACATACAGCACATACAACTATGTTTAAAGACAACTATAAATGATGAAGGGAAGTTGCATCTCAGTACTGCGGGGATGGTGCTACCTGAAATCTAGCAGCAGTCAGTTTCTCAGTCAAAACTAGATGTTAAATATTAATAATAAAATAAAATCAAGATACCAGCTGGGTATGTAGCTCAGTGGCAGAACATTTCTATAGTATGTGTGAGAGGTTTGGTTGTTATCAGATCCACTAAAACAAAGTAAAGTAAAATAAAATAAAAAATAAATAAAATAAAAGAAAAGAAAAGAAAAAAGAAAAAAGATATGGGGGAAGAAAGGAAGGAAACAATCTCAGACATGGTACTGAGACTAGAGAAACAGAATTCTAGGAACCCTCCTGAAGAAGAAATCGAAAGACTGTAGGAATCAGAGGGAATGGAAGAGCTCACATGGGCTCATAGCGACTGAGGCACTGGCCTCTATAATTTTCCACCATGTCCTCTGCACATGTGCTATGACTGTTCTCACAGTGGTGGTTTCTGTATTACTCCTAACAATGAAAGCAGATATTTGTCTCTGACTCTTTTGACTGCCCTTGGGATTCTTTTCCTCCTCCTAGGTTGCCTCATACAGTCTCAATATGAGAGTTTTTTCTTTGTTTTATTGTATGTTGTTTGGTTGTCTTTTGGAGAACTACTCTTTTCTGAAGGGAAAAAGTGTAACTGGGAAGGTGGAATCAGAGAGAACTGGGATGATTGGAAGGAGGAGAAACTATGTTTGGATATTTTGTATGAGAGAAAAATCTAATTTCAATAAAAAATATTATCCCAAACAATAAAGAAAGCTCTCATAACCAATCATATCATCAATGTGCATTCATTTAGTGTTAGTTTTTACCCACTACTACTTTTCAACAATAGTTATACCTACTAATTTTGACTAGATCGATTTCACATAATTCAGCATTGAAATCTGTATACTGTAAAAATGTTTTCTGCTAAAGTGACATTTATTCTCTTCACTAATGGATAAAATATGGATTTTCTTTATTGTCTTTCATAATACTGGATTCAGTTTCCACAGGGCATCTCGGGCAAGCCACACACACCTGTAAGTATAAATTTACAGGCTATGATACCCACTTGGACATATGTGGACATCCACAGTCATGTTCAAATGTAGATACACTGAAACAAAATTATGAATATTAATAAATCTTATTAAAAGTAGCTTTTAGAGACAGCAATTAAGGCTAAATTCTCCTTAATGTTAACACTGGTATACCTTTCAAAACTATGAATTAATAAATAGACACAAGAAAAAATAAAACATAGTACAAATTGCATTTTACATGTATCTTTTAAAATTTAATGTTAACAAGCCTTTTTACATAAACTATCATCTGAGTCCTTCAAATGTTTTCATATGAGAATTATTGTGTAAATAGTTAAAGTTATTATACCAAAATTAGAATGTTAAAAAGTTTCTTGAAACCAGGCAGGAGTGGTGCATTCCTTTAATCCCAGCATTTGGGAGGCAGAGACAGGCGGATTTCTGAGTTCATGGACAGCCTGGTCTACAGAGTGAGTTCCAGGACAGCCAGGGCTACACAGAGAAACCATGTCTTGAAAAAAACAAAACAAAAAACATAAATAAATAAAAATAAAGTTTCTTGAAAAATGACAGAAAAAATTTAAGAACCTGTAAATAACTGTATGCTGCTTCTTAAGAAATCATATTACTGGAGAAAACTATGTACCTCACCAGGGTTTAGAAAAATATATTTGAAGTGAAGTCACTAAAGTATTATTTATGTATAATTTAATGAGAGGGGCTTTCATAGCTTTGTTCGATTTTATTATCACATATTATTATTATCGTGCTTAAGATAGCCTCCTAGAAGATCTAAAAGTATTATAAGGCTTAAAACCTCATATTTTATGAACATTGTGATTATACAACTAACCACTCTTTTCATGGTGTTTTTCAGAAATATTCTTTAGGAAAAATGAAAACAAAAAAGGCGTTGTGCCTTCTTTCTCACTGTATATATTTTTCAATAAAATCAATAATGATTGTATAAAGCAAGTTTTTTATAATATAAAAAGTAATATAAATTATATATTTAAATTAATATTTTCAAACCATTAATTAAAGGACACTAATCAAAGTAACAATGAATAACTTCAATACCTAGATCTCACAAAAAAGAACATATTAAATGGATGCTTTCTCTTCATTAACTCCTCACCCTAAAAATAAATACTTGAAAGTACTTCATGTATGTTAGGAATCTATCTACAGTTTTAAGGTGCATGAATAGTGTATCAATGACATCATTATCATCTAAAGAAAATGTACCTAAAATGTGAGTCTATTTTGTTTTTCTTTTTTTTTATTGGATATTTTCTTTATTTACATTGCAAATGTTATCCCCTGTCCTGGTCCCCCCAAAACCCCTTATCCAATCACCCCTCCCCCTGCTTTTATGAGAGTGTTACCCCACCCACTCACTTCTGCCTCCCCGACTCTGGCATTTCCCTACACTGGGGCATGGAGTCTTCAGAAGTCCAAGAGCCTCTCCTCCCATTGATTCCTGACAAGACCATTCTCTGCTACATATGCAGCTGGAGCCATGAGTCCCTCCCTGTGTACTCTTTGGTTGGTGGTTTAGTCCCTGGGAGCTCTGGTGGGGTCTTCTTGGTTGATATTGTTATGTGTCATAGTCTCGTCCTTCTCCTATTCCATCCCTTCAACCTCTCAATTGTCAGCTAGTAAAATATGAAGAAATAGAACAGAACCTCTCAAACACAACTTGGTACATTGATTTGCAAACGTTAACAAAATATTCCATGTTTTATAATAATTTTGAAACACTATATTAGAAATAGTAATGAATCACATTCAATTATGGAAATCAAAATTTGATGTGTATAAATAAATTCATTCAGCTATAACTCTATATAAAGTATGGTTACATCAATTTTATGCTATAAAAGCTTAGCAATCCTACAGTTTCCGTGACCTTTTTATCTCACAACCCATAAATACTGGTGTTCTTTTGTGAGGCAATTCAAATGATTTTTCAAAAAGTCAATGAACTAACATACAACTTGATAAGTTCATAGAAAAATCAAATACAGTTATTAAAAGTTGAAGTGTGTTATCTGCTTCATGAAAGTTCATTGTCATATTTGATTTCTGGCTTAAGCCAGAGAATTGTCAGAAATGTGAGTAAGACAACTTATGTCTTTAAGTGGAAATTAAGGAATGTCAGTTTTCATGAGCATGTAAACAAAAAGTTAGAAATTGAAAATAGTAAAATCTCAACATACGGTAAATTATAAGAAAATATTTAGTATGAATAAGAAGAAAATCTCTAACATGTGTGGAAACTTTGCTAATTAAGGTCAAAGCACACCATGAAAGACAAACTCTAGGGTCAGCACAATATGGACGACTCCCTCCACTGGAAGGATTTCTCCTTGTCTTACCTTGTGTAAGAAATCTAAGGCCCTAAACACACCTCTAACTGATGGTCTTAATTAGATTATAGGACCATTTTTTTTTCTCCTGAAAAAACCCTGTTTGACGAGCACTTGAGTTTTCCAAAATGCTTCTCCATGCTAACGAGACACTTTTGTTACCCTCATCCAATGACATTTGCCTATCCTGGTGTTCCTACCCTCAGTCACCCAAATCTTTATAAGCCTTCAATCATGCTAAGTAAAGTTGATCTGCCTATTGACAGTTCATCCAGTGTGGTCTTTCACCATAAGTATTCACAGGCTTCTGAATCCTAACCCCACTGGTCATCTCTGCTTCCATTCCATCTCTGCTCCCATTGCCCTGATGGATTTTATCTGCAGATGATCCACAAGATAACTACAGTATCTGATTTACCTAATCTAAATTCAAATACAGAATCAATTTAGTTGGTAATCACTAATTTAATGTATTAAATACACATACACATAGTTGTATATGTGTTTTCAGAGCTGAATACATTAAACATTATACCATATATAATATTTAGGCCAATTAACAATCATTAATGAAATAAGAGGCAATAAATTTAAAAAAATAAGGTAGGTTACCTGGAAGGGTTTGAAGGGAGAAATGAGTATTATGCAAAACAATAAAGAAAATCCATATTTTATCCATTAGTTTAGAGAATGAATGTCACTTTAGCAGAAAGCATTTTTACAGTATACAGATTTCAATGCTGAATTATGTGAAATCAATCTAGTCATTATGTTATAACTTCAAAAATAAAATAAATATGTTTTATATATGTGATATTCTTATACAATAGAATGTCATGTCATTTATTTAAAAAAAAAAAAAAAAAGAAATCCTGACTTTGCATGGGTGGAACCAGAAGTCATTATCTTAACCGAAGATGTCAACTGTAAAACAACAAGAACAAAAGAGCTTAACCCCTTCCTGAATACAATCAAATCAATTTCATAGAATATATGAGTAGAAAAATTTGTAATCAAACTAGGCCTTACAGAGTAGAGACTGAGTTCTTTCAACTGAGGAAAAAAAATAGATCTGTATATTATATAGCACATGGTGTTGAATATTGAGTAAATGACATCTAATGTGATTCAAAATGAGTAAAAGTGCTTCACTCTCAACACATACAATTTGTTCTTAGAAGAGTTATAAATGATTACCATGCCCACAATTATTACACATTGTGTATATATTACACACACACACACACACACAAACACACACACACACACACACACACATATATATATATATATATATAACATTACTAGCATTAGGAGCATAAAGACATACAACGAATATATTTTAATAAAAATAAACTGCCTAGATTGAAATAAAAATACATGTAGAACTCCAAGTTTGGAAAAGAATATGAAATAAATCTGAGAATAAAAATATTGATTTATTTTATAACTTTGATACATTAACCTATTACACTGTGTACATTATATTTGTCCATAATGATTCATTTTATTCATAAATATCTTTAGTTGAATGTACCTAGAGGCTTATGCATTCCATATTCTTCCTTATCTTCTCATTTCTAAATATATATTTCTGTGTATCTTTAAACCTCACTTATTTTTGTCCTGCTTGTGGATAGAAAACTTCCGCATGATTGCTTCCTTCCCCAGTAATTATGGAAAACATATTAGAGCATACATCAATGTTGCAATTTATTTTCTTCTGAGAAACACATGGAGTTTTACTCTGTGCTCCAAAACACCAAATGTTGGAGATTGTGTGTTGTTCCAAATATAAACCCTTTTGTGGTTTTGTTTCATTTGATACTTCTACTTGAGGTGTCAACAACCACTACTAATATTGAATTTCTATTACATACTTATTTTTTGTTCAGGCCTCGAAATATAATTAAATTATATTTCAAAATCTTTCATATTTCTAGTGTGTTTCTTTCTATGCGTTTTTTCTGATGATTGTATATGTCAAACTCTAATAAAAATAACCAAACCAAAATAAAACTAGAGCATAATATTATTTCTCAGCTTTGAATACTTCTGGACATCAACTTGATTTGGACAATTCTAATGGCTCTCATCCCTAGGACAGGCTAATTTCCCTACTCAAGATAGTCATTATTTGCCTGTGATTAATTTTTTTCTAGAGAAAGTACTCTATGAAGTTTTCTCCTTTCTACATTAATATAATATGTCTATTGATATTTCCATTGCAATCATCTTGTTTAGGAAGCCATTTATAGAAGAAATTTTCACTGAAGTCATCTGGGTATTTTGATTCTTAAAAACCTTCCCAAACCTTTTCTATGATATTACCTGAACCACAGATATATGAGTTAATAAATAGGTGTATCTATTGTCACTGAGCTCATAAATACCTCTTGGTTGTCTACATTTGTCCCAGTTGTATTTTTTTCTGATAATCTGCATTTGATGTGACTGTCTTTGTTTTGAGGGGAATTGGCAGTTATGACTTCTCTGTGGGTATAATGGTAAGATTTGAAATGCAACAAACAATATGCTGGTCTTGCATAATTGTATAAATAATTTTTACAAAGATGTGTCCCTTATTTTTTATACAATGTAGAAAGGCAGCTCTTATCCAAATGCACACAACAAAACAGGCTCAGAGGAGTGTGCTTGTATTCCTGCATATGCATGTGCATGCATATCTACACATGTGCACACACAAGTGTGTGTGTGTGTGTGTATGTGTGTGTGTGTGTGTGTTTGTTTGTGTGTGTGCATGTAAAACTACTAATCAAAGAGAAACAGTCTACATACTTGAGAGTGACTCAGGAGCATAGAAAAGTTCGGAGAAAAAGTACTTGAAAGGGGTGGAGAAGGCACAAAAGTCAAGCATGAATGATACAATTTTATTTCAGTTAAAATCATTTAAAATGATATAGCATTAAATCAATTCATCTTACTGGTTTCTAATACTTATACTACACATGTTTTGTTCTCATGAACGCACATCAGAGTATGTTTATTTTGTAAAGTATGGTATGATATTGCATAGAGTTTGTTATTTTTCATAGTCAATCAATAGAAATAAATCCCAGCAAGAATATTTTGTTGTACAATTTATAGACAATATTACACCCTGATCTATTTGTTTAATAAATTCCATATTACTTTTGTTGAAATCAACAATATGAAAAGAGAACAATTAGCAATTAGAAAAACTAGCTTATCCAACTTGTGATTTACAGAGTGTAGAACTACTACTGAAAGAAAGTGGAGCTTTCCGAGTTGGTACACCGTACTTTATGTATATCTTCAAATAAACAAATTGAACTCCTCATCAGTTTGTTGTATGTGACAGTTCAAGTGTAGCACTGTGCATTCAAGACACAGAACTTAGACCACAGGTAAAGTTTAATCGTGTGAAAATGCACTTGATTCATCTCTGTCTCAAGTTGGAAATGCAGAAAGCATTAATTGTGTCTACATCAACAAAATCCATTAACCTTCCCAACACTTGGAGTGACTGCTCATCAAAAATCTGCTCCCTATAATTCATCCCATCTGTAATTTATCACGACTCAGCCAAACTACAACTGCTACAATAAAAAACTCTGCTGCGAGCAGGTGAATTATAATTTTCTCCATCTATCCATCTACATTTCATTCCGGTTTCTCCTTTAACGTCAGAGTGAGTAAGGGCATTCTCTGCTATTTTTTTAGTTTTTATTTTTATAGTTTTATTTAAAATTACGTATTTTTTTATTAACAAATTAAAACATTTGTTTACTTTCTTGATTTACACTTCAATAGATCTGTCACAATTTATGTTGTATGTTACATGTGTATTTTATGTACTTTTATTTGCATATTCTGCACTGAAATGGAAGGATGAGAATTGATCTTGTTTGTGAACCACTCAGTATATTGTATGTTGTACATGAGAAGCATTAATAACACCATGTTCATTTCTGCAATGCACAAATGGGAGAAGGAATATACAGAGAAAAATCTGCCTACTACTGTGGATAATTCCATAAGATCTTTAAAAATGATTTTCAAAATTAATTTTGAATTCTTTTAAATAATATTTAAACCCTATATTACCATTTGAAATACAAGAAATATGCAAAATAATAAAAAAGAAAAAATATATTTAGAAAAGGGAAGCAAAGTGACTGACTTCTGAGGAAAATAATTAGGAAATATTGAGGATAAAAAGGTTTCATCATTGTTTGGATTCCATTAAGGCAGAGAAAAGTGAAGAATAATAAATATTATAATTACAAAAATATTAAAAATTCTGAGGTAAGAAGAGCCCTCACCGTTCATTAGAGAAATTTCTTCTTTGTTTATTTTGTTTGTGTTTGTAATTGCTAGAATGTACTATAGATATACTCTGTAATGGACTCTGTAATGTTTGTAATTGCTAGAATGTACTATAGATATACTCTGTAATGGACTATAGATATACTCTGTAATATACTCTGTAATGTGAGCATTCCATCCTAAATCTCCAAGGCAGCATCTTCAATGCAACCCCTACATCTAAACTTGGAGAAAATTATAGATGAGTTGCTGTTAGCTTTAATGAACCAAGATTTGTGTTGTGCAATAATGTCTTCTACACATTACAGAGAAGTTTATCCATGAATTCTCAAAATATGGTTGTCTGACATGAATATCCCATTGACAACACCAGTTAATATGCTAATATGGACAAGGATATTTCTCATGATTCAACTGTTAGATAAAGTTTAAACTGAACAATGAATATTGAGAGACGGAAAAAAATCTCTTCCGGAAAGGAGCTCACATAGAGACAATCCTATTCCAATTATTCCCTTCCATTTGTACATAAGAACCAAGCTGAATGGACTGATGTAATTACGTATATGGGTGCATATATATGTAAAATTAACTATTAAAGAAGAAATTCTGAATTTGAGAGTTGCCAATAGGAGGCTTTGGATTAGAAAGAGCTTCTGACAGGGATAGTGTTGATATATAGAACATGTACAAAAATCACAAATAATTATTAAACAAAAATTAAGAGTCTTACAAAGCATCCATGTATACAATAGATTTTGTCTTCATAACTACTAAAGTGAATGTACAATTTTTAAATATACTGAATAAAATTAGAGTAACAATGGTCCAAAATGTATATTACAATAATTTAAATTTGGCAATTTAACAGTATTTAAATAGAACAAGTCACATCACTCCCGTCTCAATGTATTTGTGTCACCAGAAATGTACTTACAGAGTTTTTAAAAGAATTAAGTGAGATTAATACTAGGTGATCCATTCAAAAAGAGAATTTTATCAGTGAAGATATGTGATAATAACTTTAGTGTCATCAGTCTACTGGCCTACATCCAGAATCTTCATTCTTATTGAGATACCTTAAGTTCTAGTTAATGAAATGTCAGTCCCAAGAAAAACATTCACTCCCAGAAATGGTTCATTATCCACCCATTCCTGGGGCATCTTATCTTCTCGTGCAGTCGATTTTGTGAAGAGAATAAATGTTCTATACATAAAGTAATGTATATACATATGTAGAATGTAATGAACATAGCACCCACTGTATACCTGTAGATAAAAGATTTCTACCATGGAAACCATTGCAAAGAGCAATATCTATCTTGAAACCTCCCAGTGTATTATTTTGAGTCTGAGTAGTTTTCACCCACGAAGTATATTAAAACTGTCCAGTGGCAATGTTACCTGGGGATCATTGGAGCACTAGTAATGTTGTTGTGTATCAGTTTCCTCATAGGTTGCAACATTCTGAATATACAAGGAACTCATTAAGAAAGGAAGTAGACAACTAAATTATTTTCAGAACCTTCCTGAAACTGAGAATATTTAGTTAGAGTCCTCTCTCTGAAAGAGCATATAAGCAAGTACAGAGTGCTGAGAGTTATTCTCAGGCAGATAAACTGCAACGCGGACTCTGAGAAGCCCAGCAAGCTGTAAGGATCAGTGACCAACTGAACTGCCCAGAAGAAACAGAACTATTGAGCTACCTGGAAGAAGTTAAGACATACTGAGCCAACTGGGAAAAAACAACGACAAGCAAACTAACAAACCAAAACCAAAACAAAACCTCTCCAACCACCTGAGCTGACTACAGGCTATGCAATATGTTTCAGGATCCCAGCTGTCACCTATGTTCAGGGGTTCTGTCATGATGCAACTGCCTTTGAGTGGTTTCTGCTCCTGTAAATGAAACACCCATATTCCCGTAAGTTACCCCAATAAAACTTACTGGCTCACTAAGTCACACACACATAGGTTTTGTATTTATTTGAGTTGGTTCTAGGCTCCCTATACAGCGTGAAAGAGATAAATGTGATTTGCATCTCACTAGGAAATCTGTTACACAACACAAACATACTTAATTTATTCAGACATGACTACAAACTTCACAGAAAAACACTCAGAATTAAAGTGATGAATAAAGAACAAATTTAAAGTGAATTTTGAACTTATTTAATTGCTTTTGGATTCAATATAAACTTGCAACACCAAGTATCTCACTGACTGCAATTACATTTTTAAAAAACTTACTTTTTCTTTCTGAGATGTCAGTGGAGGCAGAAGAAGGTCAGCTGGGTGCTATCTCTGCCTTTTTTTTTTTTGTTAATTCATCATCTTATTTGTTGACATTTCAAATAATATCCCCCTTCCTGATTATTCCTCCACAAACTCCCCAACCAATTCTCCTTTTCCCCTCCCCTCTTTGCATCTCTGACCTAGCAGACCTTCACCCCATCATCTGTCTCCCAAGTCTTCATTTGAGAAATCAAATAATTGGACGTTTGTTTTAAAAATCACAAGTGAGAAGATATAGGAGTCAGGTGGCATGCCTACAATTTCTTACTCACAGAATGTTTGGTTCTTTAAAATATATCGGTAGTTAATGACTAAAGAAATAAACAATTTGTTTTACAAGAGAAAACTGTGTTTGTTCTGTGAATGCCACTTTAAATCTTTCACATGTTTTCAGATAACTTCCAGCCCTTCTAATAGTTGTAGAGGCTTGAAATCACTAGCTGAAGGTACATTTATCAATAAGTTATAGAGCCTGAGTAAATACAACTTACATAAAATTTAATTGCAGATATTCAGTTACATACAAATCAACATTACCGAGCTGGTAAGTATTTGAAAGGGAGCCTTAAATTGTGCAGATTAATAGAATATCATCTATACCAAAGACTGTTAATCAATGCTACTAAAATAAACCATAAGTATCAAATTACAAAGCTAAAAATTAGAATTTGTAATAAAACTTAAAAGTGCTCATTTTCTTGAAATGTCGACAGAATCACATAAGGCAAAGAGAAGATATTTTCTTTTAAATACGTTTTTTTCTCTTATTTTATTTATTTTACTTTTTATTGATTTTTTTGAAAATTTCACATTATGCACCCCAATTCTCCTCGGGTCTCCATCTCTTCATATCTACCCTGTATCCTTGCAATCTTCTCTGACCCACAAAATTCTCATTGTGAAATCACATTGTGTTCCACAGTATACAATTTGTCCACATTTCATTGATTACAAATGTTATTTGTAATGGGTCATTAGTCTAGTTTGAATTCTCTAGCTTCTGCTTCACTATCAATATTGGGGAGTGACTGGGACTCCTCTCAGATATCCTGTTGTTTCCCTGGGTCATGAAGCTCTTGCAGCTTTGAATCTATATGACCAGACCCTGCACAAGCTCCAGCATTGATGGAGTAGATGTTGGGTCAATTCAAAGCCCTAGATATGGGACTGGGTGGTATCTGAGCTGGTTAGCCTGCCAAGTATCCAATATCCATACCACCAAGGCAAGCTCTCTAGCACTGCCCTAACTAGCTTATCCAATACCAAAGCAGGCAAAGGGCAGAACCAACTCTTCCACTGTCATGTACAATGGCATATTTTCCTACAAAGTTGGGAGGAGCTAAGGTGGGAGGAGCAAGGTGAGAAAGAGGAGGAGTAAAAGAGGAAGAAGAGAAGGAAGAGGAGGAGCTAGAAGAGAGAGGATGAGAGAGAGGGGAACATGGAAGTGAATGTGCACCTGTCTCTAGCAGTCAAAGGTAGTTGGTATATCTAAGTTGGGTATTGGGTTACACCTCTAATTGTGTGGGCATCTTGTTATTTAGCATTACCAAATAGATAAAACTATTAGATAATCTTTAAACATTAGAGTCTCATTCCTACAAGCTACCTTGTAGATGGCGGGATGGTCTGGGCTCAGCCCAGCCTTGTGGAGACAGTGTGGAAGATTGGCAGAGCCATCTCCCATGCTGACTTCTTGTGAGTGGCAGGGATGGTGTCTTTGGCCGCCTGGGCCAGTAGTCTGAGCTGGAGGCCTGAGCTGAGCAGTGGCATGTTCACACCACAGCTCATGGCCTCAGTTCTTGGCTAGTCAGATACGTGGCAGTTCCTTAACTATAAGCCAGAACGGGTGCTGCCGATTTTAAAACATTACCACAACAGTCATACCCTCAGGGCCAGCCTGTTCTGTCAGGTCCAGCTCTTTTGTGTTGCCCAGGCAAGTCACAGGCAAGTCAAAGTCTCTTTGGCATGCTGCATCAGGGGAGGAACAGGAACAGCTCTCCTGCCTGGAATAAGTGGCAAGGGACAATGGAGTGGGCATCTATCCCTGACTTGTCCTACCAGACTGAATATAATTAGCAGGGCCAGCTTTTCTATTCTTATGCCTTTAGGACAGCTGGACTGCTCTTCCAAGTGCTGCAGGAGTTGTGGTACAGGGACAGATCTTTTGCTCTCAATTTTTGAGGGTCAGCTCTCTCATAATGGTCAGACAAGAGGTGGGGCCAGTTTTGCAAAACCCTTAGACAACACCATGGCCCCATGTGGCACCCCAGACCAGGAAATCTGCCTGAAGTGTGTTGGTAACAGGCTCCTGCTGCTGCAGAGCCATGAACCAAGCACTTTCCTCAGTAACAGCCCAGGCCAGAACCTGACCATGGTCTTAGATGGCATTACCAGCTACTCATATCCGGATGTTCCTCACTACCCTGGAGTCTCCAGTTCTGCCTCTCTTTATTGTGCAAACATCCTTGTGCTTTTCTTTCTCTTCCATTTCTCTAGCATTTTCTTGTTCATCTTCATGATGCCCCAGTTCTCTGGGTGTTTGAGATCATCTCAGCAGTGGTCTCTGGAGTGCTATGTCCTGCCTATGACATATAGCACTGGACAGGAGACACCTTGGACATAGTTTGCTTGCCAGGTTCTGCTTGACAACAGGCAGGGGGTGTCTCAGGCTTGCTTCATACCTGAGTCACATTGAGCTTAACTATGGGTCATTTCAGGCTTGCTTTCAGCCTAGATCACATGATACTCCCTGCCCAGGAAAGTGTCTGCTCCTTAAATTTACTTCTCCATGACTGGCATATATCACATATAATAACTTAGCAATTATTGCATCAAAAAATTCTAGCTTAGTCTCAATTGTGCAAGTTTGGTGGCTCACAGTGCAGTGCACCTCCAGCTCCAAGAGATAAAATATGCTCTCCTTGGCTCTACAGGCACATGGAAACAGGTGACGTAGAACAAATACATATACTAAATTAAAAATCATTTAAAAACACAATTTTCTTACAATTTTAAACTGCTAATAACATTGTGTTTTGATATTGTTTTATAGAAGTAGTATTTATGTCTGTAAGTATATTTTTGTTTAGACATTCAAAAAGTATTTATGTTTTCTACTAATCATTTTTAATTGTCCTTTGTTTCTATAGATCATCATGATATGTAGAAAGTTGTCTCACAAGTTGTCTTAGTTAAGGTTTCATTTCTGTAAAGAGAGAACAGGGCCAAGGCAGCTCTTATAAATGAAAACAATTATTTGGTGCTGGATAAGAGCTCCAGAGGTTTATTCCATTATCATCATATCAGGAAGCATGGAGGCATTCAGGCAGACATGGTTTTCAAAAAGGAAATAAGAGTTCTACATCTTGTTCTGCAGACAGCAGTAGGGAACTGTCTTCCACACTGGGCATAAATTGAAAATATCTCTCTGTGTCTCTGACTCTTGTATTTGTATGTCTGTCTCTCTCTGTTTTTCTCTTTCTCTATCTCTGTTTCTCTGTCTCTGACTCTCTCTCTCTCTCTCTCTCTTTCTCTCTCTCTCTTACACACACACACACACACACACACACACACACACACACACACACACACGGCAGTGAGAGGTAGCATGGTCCTCTCGTGAGCAAAAGGCTTTGAGGCACTGGAGATGATAGGAGCATGGTCTGCCACTAGGCACCAGGCTGTTGTCACTATCTGCAACCCCCCATAGATTTGTGGCCATCAGTCACCAGTCACATAAGAGCAACACCCCATGTCCCTCCACATTTAAATGAGTCATCCCTAACATCTCAGACCAAGACAATAGAAAAAGAGATGGGCCCCAGGACTCCTTTCTCAGCTCTACCACGGCAGCTCCAAAGACTCCTTTCTCAGCTCTTCCGTCGTGGCTCCAAGCAGTGCCTGGATGTCCAAGAGCCTGAAAACCAGAAGGCATCTGCCTCGTAGCAGGCTGGTGGATGCTAGTATCAGCTCAGAAGGTTCCGTGCCTCAGACTGCACTTCCCCACCCCGAGTGCCACTGTTCTTCCCGACAGCCCAGCACCTGCCCAGCTCGGAGTGGGACATGAACAGTCAACTCCCTGAGTTCTGTTTCTCCAAGTGGCCATGCCCTGTGGTGGAATGGATGGGGTCCCCACAACCCTACGCAAAGACTGAGATGCACAACTATTACTTATGTACAGAAGGCCCAGATCCATCTAATGCACACTTTCTGGTTGGCGGTTCAGTCTCTGTGGTCACTTATGGTCCCAGGTTAGTTGATTCTGTAGGTATTCTTTTGGTTTCCTTGATCTGATTGCTCCTTCAATGCTTTCTCCCCCTCTCCCACAGGATTCCCCAAGATCTGCTTAATATTTGCCTATTGGATCTTGCATCTGTTTATATTAGTTGCTTGGTGAAATCTCTGAGAGAACAGTTATGCTCCAGACCTGTTTGGAAGAATATCATTAATAGTGTCAGGAGGGCTATTTCTCTCTCTCTCTCTCTCTCTCTCTCTCTCTCTCTCTCTCTCTCTCTCTTTCTCTTTCTCTCTCTCTTTCTCTCTCTTTCTTTCTCAGCAAGCCTTTCAAGATGATTCAAGATAAGCCAGTCCTTAGTGTCTCAGTGTTTCATAATTTCTGCTCCAGCTTTACCCTTAAAACTCTTACAGGAAGGCCAAATTGTGGGTTGAAGGTTTTGTGACTGGGTTGATATAACAGTTCCTCCATTTGGAAATCTTTTCTGATTACTAGAGATGGCCATGCCAGGTTTTATATCACCCACTGGTAGTCTTTATGGTCACCCTCATAGATTTATGCTAACTTCCAATGTCCTTGGTTTCTAGCTTTTCCCACAGATGACACTCTCAACAATTCCAGTTCTCTCTTCAATTACTCTGTCCTCTCTCTCTTTCCCTAACAAGATCTGCCATACTTCCCTCCTTACCCAGTATTCCATCCAGCTTTCTCCCTCTATCTCTCCTGATGTATATTCTATTTTCTCTTCTCAGTGAGATTGAAGCATCACCTTTGGGACCTCCTTGTTGCTTAGCTTCTTTGATTCTGTAGATTGTAGCATGATTATCCAGTATTTATGGTGAATATCCAAGTGTAAATAAGTACATACATGCTTGTATTTCTGGTCTGGGTTACCTTCCTCACTTAGGATAATATTTTATAGTTCCATCCATTTGCTTGCAAATTTCATGATGTCATTGTTTATAATAGCTGTTTTTAATAGTTTTTAACAGTATTCCATTGTGTAAAGGTAGCACTATTTGTTTTTTGTTGAGGAACATCTACTTTGTTTTAAGTTTCTGATAATTACTAATAAAAAGGCTATGAGTATACTTGAGCAGACATCCTTGTGGAATGTTGTAGCATCTTTTGGGTATATGCCCAGGAGTAGTATCGCTGTGTCTTGAGGTAGAACTATTTCAAGTCCCCTAAGGAGCCATGAAACTGATTTCCAAAGTGGTTATATAAGTTTGCACAACCACCAGCAATTAATGAGTGTTTCCCATCTTCCACATCTAGGAAGGTTTTACCAGGAATAAAGACTTGCTCATTTCCAAATATTTATTGAAGTTTGTGAAAGCTTTTACTGAAATGAAAAGTCAAAATATCAATTCTTAATGTTTACATACTATATAAATAAGTTTCGAGTTGATTGAATGGGATATAAAATTTCCATAATGTAGAGAATTATAATTTTCCTTTTATTTTATTATATTTTATTTCTTATATTTTATTTACATTTCAGATGCCATCCCCTTTCCCCATTTCCCCTCCCTAGAAAAAAACCCTATCCCATGCCTCCTTTTCCTTTTTGCTTTCATACAATTTTTTTTTAATGTCAGTCAAAGGCTTTAATGTGTTCTTGGATTCAATTTGTGAGAATTTTATCGAGTATTTTTGCATCAATATTCATAAGAGAGATTGGTCTGTAGTTCTCTTTCTTTGTTGGGTCTTTGTGAGGCTTAGGTATGAGCGTAATTGTGGCTTCATAGAATGAATTGGGTATTGTTCCTTCTGTTTCTCTTTCTGAGGCTAGACAATATTTTAAATAGACCATTATGTGTCTTCTCAATTTGCTCTCAAAGTCTTGATTTTTTTAGAGAACAAATCATGTCAAAATAAAAAATTTTGTGAATTTTAAACATACATTGTTTATACAGTGTTATCTTCCTAGCTTTCTTAAACATGCTAATTTGAACAATAATAAAATGATAGAAAATGCAAACTATTCAAACACATCTTGGGTCAGTTAATTGCAAGAATGGAACAATATTAATAACAATAAAAAGCAAGGAGCAGAACTTGGTAGTAATTCATTGAAAATGATTATGTTTGCACGTGATGCAGCGGTATCTGATGGAGGAAAACTGAAGGACCTAAGGATAAAATGGTGATAGAAAAGACAACAAAAGTCATTAGACCATTTTAGAAATCAACAGGAAATCCCTGTGTTCCTCAGAAATGCTATTAGACATCTTTGTTTTTCCTACAAAGGACAACATTTAATTGGAGATGGATTATAGTTTCAGAGATTCAGTCTATTATCATCAAGATGGAAGCATGGCAGCATCCAGGCAGACATAGGGCTGAGGGAGCTGAGAGTTCCACATTTTGTTCCAAAGACAGCTAGGAGAAAACTGGCTTCCAGGGAGTAAGGATGAGGGTCTTAAAGCCACACCTATTAGGCATTTGAAGAAATAAAGAGAAGTGTCATTTTCTAGAGATGGAACGGTGCTGATTTTGAATCACAATGCATAAATAAGGGGACTGGAAATGTATTTCCATATGCTATATAGAAGTCCTTAACCGTAAATGAAGCAAATAAAAATTATTAGGGAAGACTGTATGCATTTATCAATAACATTTATACAAGCTTTCAACTGGACAAAATACTGCAAATATGTGGAGTTGAAAAAAATAAGTTATGATTCTGTTGTTTCACTAAAATGCTATTATATTTCTCAATCTCACTTTCACCAACAATTTGTCTTAAAATAAACCTATTTAAAAATAAAGTCAATATTCTTTACAATAATTTATCACTCGTTGTTTGTAACTTAGAAGTAACATGGAAGAATAACACCTCTTCAATCAATTTAAATGAAATAATTACATATGTGTCTGAATATATTATAAAATTTCAACTAATGATACCCTTTTAAGAATGAAAAAATTATACAATTAAAAATAATTGGTTTCTAAAATGCATTATTTTTGTAAGAGGAATACAGATGAAAACATTTGTATATTTCTTAGAAAAAGTAGGATTTGGGAGATGACTAAGGTAGTTTCCTTATAGCTACATAGACCTGAATTGAGAGCAAAGCAGTCCCACAAAAATAATCTAACTATGGCACCATGTGTGTAACACTAGTGACATGCAGGCAGAGAAAACAAGGTATGAGCTTTGTGGACCAGTCTGTATTGCTAATTGGTGAGCTACAAGTTTTGTGCAAAAGCCTAAGAAAATATGATTGAGAGCAACAGAGGAAGACATTGTAATGTGAAGTGAAGTGTTGGCTTTTCCATACTCACATCAAATAAGCCTAAACACTCTCCCCCCCCCTCTCTCTCTCTCTCTCTCTCTCTCTCTCTCTCTCTCTCTCTCACTGTGTGTGTGTGTGTGTGTGTGTGTGTGTGTGTGTGCATGTGTGTGTGTGTTTCATGCCTAGTAATGCTTTTTTTGTAAAGACTGGAATAAAAAATATTCCCTGCTCACAGCAAGCAAACAAGCAAACAAAAAAACAAGACAAAGCAAAAATCATGTGTTGAGCTACCTAGGAATTGTTTTAGAAGAATGCAAGAAAGCATCAATTTAATATAAAAGAAGAAAGTATTTCCAATTCACATTATTCAGTCTAAACACGGTTCCTTTGACAAGGCTAAAACTATAAACACAACATATTAAATCATTCTTCTGTACAAAATTATTGGTGAATGAAGTTTGATTAACTGAACTCAATTCAACATTTACACTGTGTTTTAGTCTGTAATTCCCTAAATAGAATTGTCATAATAGAATCCAGTACTCACTAGACAACAATTGTGTATTTTGACCCTTATTAAAATATACTTTTTAGCTGGGCAGTGGTGGCGCATGTTTTTAATCCCAGCACTTGGGAGGCAGAGGCAGGCGGATTTCTGAGTTCGAGGCCAGCCTGGTCTACTGAGTGAGTTCAAGGACATCCAGAACTACACAGAGAAACCCTGTCTCGAAAAACCAAATATATATATATATATATATATATATATATATATATGTTTTGAAGAACTGCCCTTACACCTAAATATGTCATAAATGTCAAAAATAGTTTTTTTTTCATAAAAGAACTATAATAATGCATCCCAAATGTTCAAGAACATTATGATTCTTACAAAAAATGTGGGTTATTTTTAAATTATTCTTTTGTTCCCTTGGTTCATTAATCTAAAATATGAGAAATATTTATACACAATCATTTTATGTGCTCTAGTTGCAAGCAGCATTTATGATGGTTTTTTATGCCTGAGTTGCAATGGTGATTTTATTATCATCAAGTAAATAAATTTTAAAACATTCAATCATATTTTAATTACTATCTTCCTCATGATGCTAATAAGAAAACTGAACAATTCATAGGATGTGCAAGGCTTTGACTCATATAAAAGGATGGGATATTCTGCTTTTAAAGGGCGGAACCAACATTCTTTAGTCTTTACTATTCTCAAGTGGCTATGGCACATCAGAGTATGTTATTCAATGCTTATAATAAATCAACAAGTACACATGACCTTTTGATTTGCCTGGACTCAGACTAAACCTGGCATCTGCACAGCTAGAATATCTCCACTCCATAGTGTATGATATCAGCACACACAGCTTCTTTACCCATCAAATAATTTTGTTCATTAAAACTAGAAAAAGATAAAAAGACAGGAGTCTGGCAATAATGATGTCAGGGACGTAAACCCATTTCATTCAACTGTGAAATGCTCTAGGCGCTTTGACTTCTAAACAAAAGCGTATTTAGATGCCTAGAATAAGTGTGTGTGTGTGTGTGTGTGTGTGTGTGTGTGTGTGTGTGTGTAAAGTGTTACATTTACTCTGAACTAGTACATAGAATGAATAAACAGTTCAAGATGCACGAAAACTTAAATTTTAAACAAAATATAAAAAATGACCATAGGACACACCTCATCAACATTTGTCAGCACACTGGACTTACTGACTTACATGTTAGTAAAAGTATCATTGTTATGGCCCCATACATTAAAAATATATAAATATGGCTTGGTACATAATATTCTTTTTCAAACAAATATTCTCAAGTGTGGTGTGTGTCTTTCTGTGTGTGAAGTCACCCCTGTAGGTACTATACATCATCTCTACCTTTACTTTTTCAATATTATTTTAATTTAATTTATATGTGTCTCTTGTCTTCATGTGTGTTTGTGCATCATGTGCCTGTAGCACATGCAGTGGCCAGAGGGTATTAAGGTCTACAAAACTGGAGTAACAGACCATTGTTCTCTCTCATTCTGTACTCGGAGCTGCACATGGTTACTCTACAAGAACAGCAAGTGTTCTTAGTGCTAAGCCATCTCCTCAGCTCTTCCACCTTATTATTTGACAGCCTCACTCACTGAACTTGGAGCTCACTGCTTTAGCTAGTCTTATTTGTATATGAGTTCATAGGACCAGCTTATGTCTAAGACAAGAGCTGGGATTAATATGTGCCACCATGCTTGGCGTTCTATGTGTATGCTGAGATGGTCTGGATTTTGGTATTCTTGGTTGCATAGGCTTTACATACTGAGCCAATTTATATTCTCTTCAGCTTACTACAGTTATGGATAAAAGCTGATGATATCTTCATTTGAAATTTTATTTTGAACGGTGACTTATTTACCCATCAATTAATGCAGAGCTTAGCAGTCATAAAAAAGTTTAAAAGATTTAGAAAGTACAGTTTGTATTTCCCAGTCTTTCTGAGGAAAAAGATGAATTAGATTTCAGTCTATTAAGCCTCATTTTAAATTACAAAACCCAGATAATGTGATGATTAATCTTGGTTGATAACTTGACTTTATCTGGAATCAACTAAAACCAAAATAGCAGGGCACATTTGTGAAGGATTTTCTTCATTAAACTTAACAGGAGGGAAGGCAAATCCTAAAACTAGGTCACTACTCTTAGTTTAGTTTTAATAAGGGGACAAGGAAGAAGGAGGATTTAGTTTTATACCTGCTTGCCCTTACTCTTATGAGGAATTTCATCTCTTCTGTGGCTGAAGTATTCTTTCACTTGTGTGAAAATATGGAAATACACATTTCCAGAAGTCCAACATAGACTGATAATTAGCAGCTTTGTAGCAATTCCCCGGGACTCTAAGACATGGACTATTGTGACATCCTATCTTTTAGACTGAACAACAACTGAATTTTTGCTCTTCCAAAGGAAGGGAAATATTATTGAACTAGCTAAATGATAGCCTGTAAGGCACCCTATAAATCATCTCTTAATAGTTATGTATTCATTCTATTCTTATGTTCTCTTAGAGAACCCTTATGAAGAAAATGTCATGAATATATTCAGAAAAACATAATCTAGTGTTTAATAATAGTCTTCATCTTGACAGCAGAAGAGAGAATACAAATACATATAAAAATAATGAACATAAAAACAGAAACTGAAAATATCAAAAAATGTCATGAAAAATATGGATTTTGAAAATATGAAATAGTGCTGTCATGCAACAAATAATACATAGTTTCCCAGAGAAATAATGATAAATTAATTGTATTATTTAATTTCATGTTTAGGTATGGTTACAAAGAAATCAAATTCAATGTGTTACAAAGATATTTATATATGGATGTTCTGAGCCTTATTTCTTACCTTAGTTAAATTACCACAAAACTCTAGTCCAATCATTGAGGAATGAATAAAACAACCTGTAGAATACCATTCATCTAAACTTCCATAGTGAGATCTCCACAAATACCCATAGCCTAGGATAAACTATTGCCATACAATTCTCCTAGTATTTCCCACTTTGAGTTCAACATGTTGGGTCTTGAAAGCAACTTTTGCCTCTGATGACAGAAGCTAGTGAGATCATAGGTGGACCGTCTTAGGCATCATGGTTAATGGAAAGGGAGATGTCTGGGTCAACCAAGGTCTAATGCCTTCTTTTGACAAACCCCATGTGTTTTCTACAGTGGAAGGAAGAGATATATTTTCATCATTATTCCAAATCTCGTGGTGTGTGGGCTGACAATTTTGCACTGGTCCCAGTGAATGATAACTGGGGAGAAGCATTTCTCTTTCCTTACACTACTTCTTGGCTACAGGTGCTTTATTATGCAGTGATGTAAAAAAGAACAGAATTTACAAAGCTGGACATCAGTTTTTCTTATGATTTTGACAGGTTTATACACATTTTGTTGTGTTTTGTTCTCCAATAATGTAAAACAAACTGAGGCACAATGGCCAAATCTAGGACACTTTACTAAATTTGTTGAATCTTAAAATAAGTCCAGCTGAATCAAGTAACCACAATTTTCTCTCAATGATTGCCCAATTTATCAATCGATTGTAAACCTATTTTGCTTCCCATGACAAATTCTTCTCCCCATAACAAATACTGATCATTTGTTCAGAGCCCCATTTTAATTGGTACCAAAGCCTGAAAATCTTTAAAACCTCTGCACTTTTTTTTCTTACCGCATTTATATCTTTTGAATAAAAGATTCTAAAAATTAGAGAAACTCAGTAAACATTCTGTGTTATCTCTTATGAACAATCTTAATCCAAACCTAAACTTTGAAAGGCTGACTTGGAAATGAGTGTAGGAAGAAGTCCCTCTGAGAGTAGATCTTTTATATAAACTCATAATGGAGCTGAGAATAGCTAAGCAGCCACCCTAAGAGCAGAGGGCTCCCAGGCCAGCAGGACTTGGCATTAGCCCAGTTTCAGCGACTATCACCTCTATAAAAAGACTGTTACTAAGGGTAAAGGTGGGACAAGGAGAGCCAGAGCCAGAAATATAAATATAAGCACATGCAATGTTCATCTAAGACGTAGGGTGTTTATATAATAACCATAGGGTATTTTAATAATAGCTCTACTTTGAAAGCTGTAGGCATAGCTAATGCGAGGGTAAATAAATTAATGGACATATTCTGAAGTGTTGAATGTGATGTATGTGATGGTCTATCCCTAGCATTTTATGAAATTTTCTTATTTATCTATGAACTGTGGTTAAGCACATTTTATTATCACATTGTTTGATAGCCCATGATCTCCCAGGCTTGTTTACTTCCATTCTACACCTTGCAATTTTAACTCTCCAATCCTGCAAGTTGGAGCAAATATAATGTATGTTTTAATTAGGGATACATGGACTTATCTACCTCCACTTCCCACATCTTTGTATGCCTCCTGGGTAGCTAGCCTTCCAGCATCAGAATAGGCACAAAATATGTCGGCGTAGGGAACATATTATCTCCAAACTTATATTTTTGAAGACAATCCCTCACTGATCCTGGACCTGCTACCCAATAGACTGGCAGACCAACAAGCCCCAAGGATCATTCTTTCTATGCCTGACAGCAGATAAATTTCCAACCTCTAAAAAGAGAATACCTAAAAGGTTTATTGCAGGTGAAATCAATTGCTTCAACATACAAGAACTGTTGCTAATGGGCTCAGAGACAAGAAGGTTCTATGTATCCCCAGCTTGCAGACAAATTTTGTTGAAGTAATTATTTAAAATGGCTGCTACTCAAGCCAACTACCTAAGCTGCTGCAGCCCTGCCTAGCTCAACCTCCATGTTCCTTGGCCAGAGGTGATGTGTGCCACAGCTAGAAACAGCCACCCAGAAACACCAGCCTTGCCACCCATGAGATGCCAGCATGGGAGATGACTCTGCCAATTTTTCATGCCTCCCACAAGGCGGGGCATTGCCCAGACCATCCCACCATCCATGCTGGCCCGGTAGGAAAATGAGACTCTAATGCTTAAATATTAATCAAAGGCTTTATATGTTTGGTAATGATCAATAACAATATGCTCATACAATTAGAGTTGTTTCCCAATTAGCTAACCTAAATATAAGTTGTTACCCGAGACTGCTCCCCATACCTGTGTGGCTCTTCAACATCCTACATCTCCGCCCTCTCTAGCTCCTCCTCTTCCTTTTCTTCTTCCACTCCTTACTTCTCTCACCTTAACTCCTCCTACAAAACTTGGCTGTTATTCCAGTCCTGCCACACAATTCCAGTCCTCTGAAGTTCTCTGAATTATTCAGGAATAATTCAGAAGCACCCCACTCACCTTCTGTGACCCTAAGGCCAGGTGCATTAGCTCAGTTACCAATTCTTATGATCCCATGTCTAGAGTTGAGAAGATTACTGCTTATATGAAGAACTGTGAATACACAGACAGGGTACTGAGTGTGAATGGGAGGCTAACCAGCAAGTTAGTATGGTTCCAAAGTCTATATTACTGTTACCATTCTGTCTTAATATAAATTTAGTTTATTACAATTAATTATTGCTCATTGGAAAAGTTGCTAGATATAGGTGAATTCACACCTTGAGTTGGAATTTCACAGTCCTTCAAGGGACTGTCATTTTAATGACAGCTAAAGAAACTAATTTGCATGCACTAAGCAAAAAGGTTTTAAAGCTAGAGATATCACAAAATCAGCTCTCCCATTGGCCTATGATAAAATCCTTAATCATTGCCTACTTCCATAAACAGGAAATAGAGACCTAGGATAAGCTGAGTCAAAGGTGTCCACAGTAAAGAGGTTATAAATGTCATGTTTTCCTGCGTGAACAAGGGACACCCTCAGTAACACATGAGCCCATATTGTCTGAAGGATGAATATCTATTGCCTCTGAACTGGTTTTCAGACCAGTGATCAAATGGTCAGCATGCTGGAAGAAAGGAAAGCTATGTCAGTCTGGTTGAGTTTATTGTTATCCTTATTAATACAACATGAATTGATAATGATACTGAGAATCTCTATATTTCCACACTCGTCTGCCCTCACTGCACACTGATTGCTTCTCTGCCCATTTTCTAGAAGAAATTCACAACTCATGCCTTCAGATCATGGCTCCACCAGTTCCCTCTGAGGCCACGAGGAAGCTGCCTAGCCTTTCTCCATCATATTGCCTGTCTCATAAAATTGAACTGGTTACACTTTTGGATTTGATTACACAGATGAATTAAATCAATTTAAAAAGAATAAGTACAAGGTAAATCATTATTATTATCTTATATAAAATAGAAATTAATATAGCATTGTGAATTGCCATAAATATATTGTTAGAATCTTTGTGAGGTATTATATTTGGAAATAAGTCAAATGAATATCTGCTCATATCCTAGTAATATCTTAGTTAAGTAATAAGCTGAACTCCAATGTTGAACTCAAATTGGACAAGTAATATTTTTTATCTTGTATAATCAATTTATTCCACTCTGATATGCCATTCCAATTTTTACTACATGAAAATTTCCATTTAGGTATATTTATCTAAATAATACTCATTTACAAATTTATTTCCTAAAGTATCAAAATTTTAAATTAATAAAAAAATGTTTAAATATAGGTAATTGCTACATCATAAGACATTACACTTACTGAAAATGGAAGTACCATATGACATGTATAAATACCCATAGAAAGCTGAACTAGGGTATAAAGAAAATAATCAACAAAAAACAATTAAAATGTAGAAAAGTTTTATTTTTATTTTTTATTATTTCATTTATTTATAACCTGAATGATTCCCCTCCGAGTCCCCCCTCATAGAGTTTCCCCCCTCACACTCCCTCCCCTTCTCTTTAGAGAGAATGACTCCATTCCCTGTTATCCCTACATTCTGGAACATCAAGTCTCTACAAGATTTGGTATGGAGAGGGGCAATTCCCTAATTGGTCCTGACTGGGCCAATAAAGGGGAGAAGCTCATCATTGGTGAAGGTGAAAAAGTGGGACTTCCGGGTCCCAAGAGGAAAAGGGGAGGGAGGCACAAGAGTTTCAGAACAGGTTGTGAAATTGGAGGATGAAACCTCCATGTAAGATCTTGAGAGACTGAACAGTGGATGGCTGTGATAGCTAGTTGATAAGTTTAGGGCAGGAAACTCTTCACCCTGCTATTGAGTTTATCTGGCTAGTTTTCAAATACTATAACTGTTTAGTGTTTCCCTTCTGTGGTGGTAAGGTGGGCAGAGAAAAGGAATGACCAGGGCAGTAGTGAGAGGCTTGGCAAAGCTATTCAGAGGAATGGGCAGAATTCTTGGGGATAATGCCAGCTGGCAATTGGTGGAGCTGAGTGAGACCAGGCAGCTTGGTGAAGCTAGCCGTCAGGGCTTAGTGAGACAGCATCACGGCAGAGGCTGATTTTAGAGCTTAGATGAAGCTCAGGGAGAGCTCTCAAGAAAGAGCAAGCATAGGTTTTTTAAATTACAGGCAACGATTAGGTGCATTGTCTCCCATTGAGGTCCGGCAAGGTAACCCTCTACTACATATGTACAGGGGTGGGGGTTCAGATCAGCCCCTGTATGCTCTTTGGAGAATGGTGGTTGCATATTTTGGAGGTCCCAGGAATTCAGGTTATTTGACACGATTGATCTTCCTATGGGGTTGCCACCCCTTTAGTTCCTTCAATCCTTTCCCTAACTCTTCCACAGAGATTCCTGACCTCCATTCAATGCTTGGCTGTGGGTGTCTGCATCAGGCTCAGTCAGATGCTAGTAGAATCTCTCAGAGGAGAGTCATACGAAGCTCCTGTCCAGAAGCACAACACAGCATCTGTGTGATGGTTTGTATATGCTCAGTCCAGGGAGTAGCACTATTAGGAGGTGTGTCCCTGTTGGAGCAGGTGTGGCCCTGTGGGTGTGGGCTTTAAGACCTTCATCCTAGCTGCCTGGAAGCCAGTAAGTAGTCTGCTAGCAGCCTTCAGATGAAGATGTAGAACTCTGCCTTGGTCGTGGTATCTATTCACAGTAGTAAAACCTAAAGACAATCAGTAATAGTGTCAGGCTGTGATAACTGTTGATAAGATAGATCCCAGATAGGGCTGGTAACTGGTCAACCATTCCTTTAGTTTCTGCACCATTTTTGTCCCTGTATTTCTTTTAGAAGGACCAATTTTAGGTTGAAATAATTGTAGGTGGGTTGTTGTCCTTATCCCTCCACTGGGGTGTAGGTGAGTTTTAAACATAAATTTTCTGAGAAGAAATTAATTCCTCAGAGTAGTTTATTTATGACATATATAATAAAAAATGGGATATATATATATATATATATATATACACATATATACATATATATGTATATGTATGTGTGCATATATATATATATACATAAATATATATATATATATATATGTTTGTGTGTTGTGTATACTATATAGTAACATACCAAATATGCCATATATAAAACATTTATGTTTATTACCCAGTACAATTTTAATATGATGAATAACACAAGTAATCTACAGTGCTAATTATTAAAAGTAAAGTTTGCTTTAAGTGAAAAACTGTCATGTGGCTTCTGTTCTGCTCCAGAATTGCTTTATTGCATGAAAATAGAAATTTGAATCACCTTGACCTCATGTAATATGGGACAAATTATGCCAGAATCACAACTGCTCCATCTGTCTTCACATTCCATTTTAATCACAACTCAATTTAAATGTTTTGTGCCTTGGCAACCATTGCATCACAATGAAAAGAAACAACAGAAATAAATGAGATGCTGCTTTGTTCTGGCTGATTAAGTCATGATTCAAGGTAACATTCAGGTGACATTGCAAGTTGTCAAAACAACAGTGTGCCTTATTTTAGGCATGGAAAAAGGCGTGAAGAAAGTCCATTTCCCCATCCAATATAAATGACAAGGTCGAGATGGGAATGCTCTTGTGTCCATAAAAATATATCACCATTTAAAGAATTCTATTATTGGCACAGTGGAAGCTCTGTCTTAGAGAGGCCTCCATACTGTGGGTAATTATCACAATCCAGCATGTTAATTGCTTTTCGATCTCCAGACTGCTTTCAATGAGTCTTGTTGAGTGTTGCTGGGACACACTTCCCCTTCTATTTAAGGTAGGCAGCCTTTCTCAAAAGATAGTATCTTTGACTATCGACCAGGTAAGGAAGTATTACCCAAGGCTTTAACATTTTGAAGCACTAAAGCCGATAAACCTTTTCTTTAAAAGTCTGTATAGTACAGATTTATTCCAAGAAGTACTATATTCCCTATGTCTCTATTTTTCTTTTAAACAAAGTGAAGTTTATTTTTCATCATTGTTACAGTGAATGTTTTATGTTCATAAACACACACACATACATGCACAAACAATGTAGTTGGCATATCTTAACTTACTGAAAGCTAATTTTTAATGACCCTACTAGGATCTCGTAGTTAGATTTTAGAGCATCTAGCATGTGAAAAAGAAAGTACTGTGCTTTGTAATACCTGATAGAGATTGTTTGGGTACATGGTTTTAGAAAGGTAAGAGTATGGCCTATTAGGGGGAAAGAAAAAAAGCCGCAGGCATAGTGGCAGTGGACATCCTGTGTCCTCAAATATAAAAAACAACCACAAAGAAAGAAAGCACATATAAATCCTCATACGAAGCCCTCCTAGGGTGATGTACTCCCTGCAATAGGGCCACATATCCTGAATCTACCTAATTAGTGCCCTCAACTGGGTACAAAATGTCTGAATATCTATACTTAAGGGACACTTTCAATCAAGGCAATAAATCTTACTCCATGGCCTCCATAGGATCCTGGATGCATCATAATGCAAAATGTATTCAATCCAATTTAAAAAGCACTCAAATCTTTCATAGTCCAAATCATGTTTCTAATTCTGTTTTCCAACCCCCTTTTTGAGATTGAAGATAATCTTAATTAAAACACCTATTAAAATGTGTGGAAATAACTGACCAACATATGTCATAAGACCTAGTCTACAAGACTGAACCCATACCCTACACTGCTTGTGTGACCAAGAACCAGAGACTAGATAACCCAGAGATGTAAGGTAAAACCAAACATGCCTCATCTAAAAACATATATCAGTGAAATGACTCCTAATGATATTTTGGTATACTCATACATCAATGCTTCATTCAATCATTTCAGAGAAGCATAAGATGGGAACAAATCTAGAAAGCTGAAGCCACACATTACACAGAGATAGAGACTTAATGGGAAGTCTCCATAAAACTACTCACTTCAGAGCTCAGGAAGAGGAGGCAGAACAAATATAAAAGCCAGCGGGAATAGAGAACATAAGGACAAGGGGCTCTGAATCAACTAACCAGGACACATATGAACTCACAAAGACTGTTGCAGAAAGCACAGGGCCTGCATGGGTCTGCACCTGGTCCCCTATATATATTGCTGTAGGTAAAATGGCTGAAGAATGCAGAGAGAGTTCCTCACGCCATGCTGTGTGTACTTGGCTGGGAATGTTCTGGGTTCCTCTAGCTGAAAGTTAGGTCTGGCTGCTCACTAAAGGCCTCTCCACGGCTCCTCACAGCTCAGCCTCAAACACTAGAAAGTCCTTGGGTTTCCAAAACCAGTTTATTGTCATGACGGATGGTGGTTAGATCTGGTTGCATCTCCCAAAAACCCAGGGCAGACCTGAGTTAAATAAGGAGGGAAAGAGGGGCTCGGGGCTCGGAAGAAATGCTTAATTGACTCTACCCTCTGGCTTCTAGGTACCTCATTAGTATGTAAATCTCTCTAGGGCCTGAGAAATTTTTTATCATGTTTATCATGCCCTTTACCTGTGTCCTTGATAGACATTATGTTTTCCTTACTAACATGTAACTTTAGCTATGTGACTTTGGCAAAAGAGTTCATTTGTAGATGGAAGGTCTAAATCTGTTTTCTGTAGGAGTGTCTCTGGATCTGGCATGTGTCTCTGGAGTCTTCAGAATGTGGAAGGGTATTCTGTTTCTTGGGTTGTGGGTTTGGCCACACCCCCAGCACCCAGGCTCCTGACACAAGGTCTGATCTTCATTCAACCTGCGCCCTTCAGTCACATAGAACACAGGTGGAGGGTGTGATTGACAGGTCTCAACCTCCAGAGATTAAAATATTAGTTATCTAAAGGTTGGGGGCATAGCTAATTAAGTTATTTCCTCCCCCTTTCCCCCTCCCTATAAAAGCCAGGCTCCCCTGGATTTTGGGGGGAGCACAAACAATAAAAGCTTTGGAAAACTCTTCGATTACACGTGTCACCTGCGCCTGCCACCAGGTTCCCAGCCTTTGGAACCCTGAACCTTCTCAAAGCAGCTGCTGGTCTGCCCGAGGCAGCTGCATGAATGTGGGACCCTCTCCCGGTGGTGTGGGAAGCCGGAAGCCTGCCCTGGGCCCTGGGCCCTGGGCCCTGGACCCTACGGTTGGCCCTTGCGACTTTGTCCCCACTGCAACCGGACTCCCCACTCCCTGCAAGTTATTTTCCACATAGTAGAACATTTAGCTTAATGTACTCAAAGGATTTCTGCATAAGAGCATGAGTGGACCTCCTATACTTGTCCCTCTCTTGGGAGAGCTTTTCTTCCTGTTGGGTTGCCTGTTCCAAGGTTGTGATGATGTTTATTTACTTTATCATATTATAAAGCTGTTCTTTTCTAACGAGAGACAGAAACAAAAGTGCATACAAGGGAGAAGGGAAGATGGGAATTTGGAGTAGTAGAGGGACAGAAAACTATAATCAGAATATATGATTATGAGAAAAGAATCTATCTTCAATAAAAGTGAGGAAAATATGTTTTAAAAATTACCTATTTTCCACACACTGTGGTATAGAATAGGCACTTTTATTCCAAAAGTAAGGAGTCTGGGCATAATGCAGAACTCAGGACAAATGACAGCCTGCAATGTCATGTCCAACATCTAGGACATTATCTTCAAGGGAAATAGATGTCTCTGCCCTTCTTCTTTACCTACAACATGCAACATTCCTTCTTCCTGTAGCAGAATCCATCCTTGTATGCAGCTCTCCTTTCCAGATATCCCATGGCTCTGGCTTCTTCAACACTTGGGCTTCCTACTTAAACCAAGACTTCCTTTTCATAACCACATACAATGATCTGCCACTGTTTCCTGCCCTTCGCAATGCCATCACACAGGGACGGCCCTACCATGTGCTGCCTGGCCTCAGAGCAACTCTGAAACCATGGTGGAAAACTCCATGACCCATCATGCTTGCATCCTTCATGCCTGTAAGGCAGGACCATTTGGACAAAGCTGCCAAGTTCAACTGCCATCCTGGAAAATTGCTGGCTCTCTTGAATCATATTAATAATAGCTTTTATATTCGGTTGCTTTTTAGGATCAATAAGATTTCAAACTTTATTTCCCCAATTTGTAAGTTTAGCTCAGTGGCGTCTTCCTTAGAGGAAATCCCTTCTCTTTCCCCTAAGGCAATGTAGAAGGCCTCTGCACAGTTTTAGATGTAATCTAATGTTTCTCGGTGTGTGTGTTTCTTTTAAACTGTTCCTTTGTTCCTGTCCTATCATTTTGTTTCACTGTATCCTGAATAAGTTATTAATAAGCATGACACGGTTTAACTGTTATATTTATTTTTTTCTGCTAAATAAACCAGTCCATTACTCTTTAATTTAGTCTTAATTGAGTTCTTTGGTAACAAATCACAGCCTTTTGCACTTGTCCTATCAGATCAATGGCCTCGAGTCTGTGACTAATGTTATACTCTTTAAAATCTTATAGTCCTGACAACACAGGATGCATTACACTCAATGTTTTTAGCCCTTTACCCTCTGATTTCAAAATCTGACCACTTGTATAGTCCAGAGTTCTTCCATATTTCTCTGAAAAATAACATTGTCATTTTCTTCTCTATGATACAACATTGTACTGACATCTGTCTTGTGCAGTTTTTATTACTGTATGTGATAAACACAAGTAATAAAAATTTTATTTGAGTTTACATTTCCAGTGTGATAAGAGACCATCATAATGGAGAGCCATGTAGCAAAGTGGCAAGCCTGGTAGCAAAAGAATGAACTTCCAGATCACATCTGCAGGTGCAAACAGGAAGCAGGGATAGTGAACTGGTAGAGGTGTAAAGAATTCCATCTTGACATCACCTCCGGTAATGTCCAGTAAGGGCAAACTTTAAACTTCCTCTAGACAGCACTGTTAACTAGAAACCATGTGTTCAAATATCTGCATGCATGGTGGGACATTTTAATCAAACTACTACAGTGGCCATTTATTGGAACTGTCTGAACAAACAAAGAAATGCACGAATAAAATGTTAAAAGGAACAAATGATAGCAAGTTGAATTACTTAGAACTGGGTAAAGCCAAAGTAGACTCTCAAAGCTCAAGTGCATGCAGTATCTCAGTGGTCATCAGGACTGAACCTATAGCCCTGCAAAAGACAATCAAATGCCATAACATTGGGGCCATGGAATGATATTTTCATTTGTAATTTGTCTTTACTCATTATCATTGGTTATCATGACTATCATTTATATAAATAACATAATTTTAAATGATAGAATTTATGTCAGTGAAAGATTGCAAGCTCACTGTAAGAGAAGAATAGAGCCCCAGGAATGGATTATAATTCAGATACATGTAGAGAGGTTTATTGCGCATAGACCCCAGTTGATGATCATACTGACAGCTCCATTTACTTACATGGTAGAGGTAAAATCAAGTTTAACTACAATGACATTACTCACTGCCCAGAGATGATTCATGATACAACAGTGAAATGAAAACAAGAAAAACACACGTATAAAATTGCTTGACGCACACAGGAAATGACAATTGTCAAGTTTTTCTGAGTAGATCATAAAATTATGTATCAGCAATTGATTAATATCATTGTTCATTCCGTCTATCTATTCAATTCTGAAAAGTATGTTAGAGTCAATGATTTACTTCCGGGTCCTTACTACTGTTCTAATTTTTTTACATATATTTTATATATTTTCTTGTTTGGATTTAGCTTTGAGAAAAATCTATGTGCAGAATGTCGGGCAACACTGTTTTCCTCCTAAGCTGTTTTCTTATATGTGAGCAAACATCTCATCATTTTGCATACGATACCAATGACAGATCAAAGAAGCTTAATTCTACCTCAGAGAATGACTGAGTTTACTGTGGTCATTCACAAAAGTACAAATGAGGGAGCCAAAGTCAGCTGAAACTCTCCAAACCCCATCTTGGCTCAGAAGACTCAGGATGGTTGTCTCCTCCTGTCTGATTGGAGGATACTCAAAGGGTCAAAGAGTCTCCCTCCAGCAATTGCTTATGACCTGTGTGACTCCAATGTGTGGCCTTGTGAACCCTACATTCCTGCTTTCTGACACTATATTTCTTCATTCCTTAGTCTTCAGAGTCTCCTCTCATTCTGCAGGAAGAATGTTTCAATCAGGAAGCAGTGTCACACAATAACTGTATTTGCTTTGATGTTCAGCCAAGCCACACATTTTTTTTTATTGAAATAACTGAACCTAAAACTGTTTGTTTCAAGATCTAGAAAGAATATATTTTGGAAGATAAACCTACCTACATCACTAAACTGTTGTTAGCTGTTAACGTAAACAACTTTACTGTATGAATTATGTACTCAGACCTGTTTATAAATCTATTGTACAGAATTGGATTTCTGCACTCATCCTACATTCCCATTCTGAAAGCTAAGATGAGAATGCAGCATAAGCTTTGGAATCCTTGAGTACTTTACCATCTTGAGTGGTATTGCTGTCATTCAAAAGGAAAGAAAGAAGGAAAGAAAGAAAGAAAGAAAGAAAGAAAGAAAGAAAGAAAGAAAGAGAGAAAGAGAGAAAGAGAGAAAGAGAGAAAGAGAGAAAGAAAGAATAAAAAAGAAACCAAAGAGAATGTTTCTATCTTCTCCTCAGGCTACAAAAGTACAAGACAAAATGCCCCCATTCAAAAGGGAAGAAAGAAAGAAAGAAAGAAAGAAAGAAAGAAAGAAAGAAGGGATAAAAAAGAAACCAAAGAGAATGTTTCTATCTTCTCCTCAGGCTACAAAAGTACAAGACAAAAATGCCCCCATTCAAAAGGGAAGAAAGAAAGAAAGAAAGAAAGAAAGAGAAAGAAAGAGAGAAAGAGAGAATAAAAAAGAAACCAAAGAGAATGTTTCTGTCTTCTCCTCAGGCTACAAAAGTACAAGACAAAATGCCCCTTAAATAAAAACTTATCTACTAACTCCTTGATCTTGTACTTGTTTGACTTCCTTAAGAACAGGGAGATAAATATTTCTGTCTTGTACCTTCAGTGAGCCTAAGGCAGATTGAGGAGTAGTCCAACTTGGTTGAGACTAAATTGACACTGTAGAATAGAGATAGCAATGAAACAATTACCTAAATAGGCTGACAGAAATATGAATAGCTTAGTAGGTGAAGATTGGGAGACTTCTGAATTGCATGCAAGGAAAAGTCTATGTTACCATGAATGACTTTTAAATTTGTTTTTACCACAGCCTCAGGGAGAAAAAAGTACAGAGAAAACTCCAATTACTTCAGAAAATTCTGAACTAATCTTGAGCAGAATATTGGCAGAAACATGCTGGGAAAGGCCACTTTGATGAAGTCTCTGACAGAAATGAATAAATTGCTACTGGAAACCACAGTGATCATGCGTGTTACAGAATAACAAAGCATTTGGCTGAAATCTGCTTGGTGAAGAATAGAATTTGTAAGTGATGAAATTGGACATTTGACTGAAGAAATACTGAATGAACAAATTGTTTCTTCTATATGCTTAGATTGGAGAAGAGAGAAATAATTTATGGAGAATTTAATCAAAAGTTAACCAAAAGAAACTCAAGAGTTTGAATTTCTCAATCTATTTATAGTGAAGAACAGCAGAATAGCATTAGGAGAAAACACAATAAGGCTGTAGCCTCAGAAATGCCCTTGGTAGTTACCAGCTCTCTCAACAGAGGATAAGGACTGTCCGTCCCAAAATAGGGAAAGGAAGACATCTTAAAATGTTACGATTCATCAGTACATCAATACATCCTCTTCAAACAGGCCAAGAGTTTTAGGAGTAGGGCAGCAAAGTTAGCAAGAAGTGGCAAGAGGAGTAACAGAAATCCAGCAGAGAGAGGTTTCCCCAGCTAATCTTGTGATGTTGAAAATGCATATGTTTATATCATAACTGCCACTATAAAAGGATTAGGAGCTAGAATATTTGAGAGACTAAAATGTTGTTTAGGACAAAGCTGTCATCAGTTAAATTGGTCCCCAGATACAAGACCCAGAGAACATCCTCAGCATTGGACTTTGTGAAAACAAAGCTAAAAGTATATATCTAAGGGCCCAAAATGTGCAATCAATGTTGACAAGAGGCAACTTGATTGTATAATTATCAGGCACTAGTACTGTGTGTGTGCTACATATTCTAGCTATTTATACCCAGTCCAGTCCATCCTGAAAAGATAAGAGCCTTTCCCACTAGTGTAGATGAGAGGTTTGCATAATTTGCACTCATTTATTTTATTTTAAATTTATAATACCTGATCTTTTGATATTTGTAAGGGAAGGCAGACCATGTTTCTAAGAGCTCTAAAGTAGTATTAAGTCTTCAAGACATGAGACTTTTTTCATTCCATGCATTCAGTCTAAGAGAGTTGCAGTCTTTACACAACTGGTTCTGATGTGTCTTCCACGGCTTTGCTGCCTCCTGAGCATTGCTAATAACAGCATGGAGTTTTAGAGGCCGGATGGCTGAATGACCTGGTACAGATCCACAATTGAACACTTTAAAATATCTCACTGGGGGGTAGGTGGGGGCACATCCTCATAGAAGCAGGAGGAGGGGGGATGGGATAGGAGGTTCCTAGGCAGTGGGGGGAATGGGGTAGGGGGATAAAATCTCAAATGTAAATATAATGTCCAATAAAAAAAGAAAATGTCTCACTGGTTCCATATGCTTTGAGTAGCTCTAAAATCATATGAGTTTACCTCTGAGAACCCTGATTTCATTGTCTTGACTTGAAATTAGATTGTAGGATGCTGTTGTTGGAATTTTTCTTTCTTTCTTTTTTTTTTTTTTTGTCTTATTTCCCTCTGGATACATATGTACTTATTCTTTTTCATTTATTTTAAAATATTAATACACACTTTAAAATTTAAAGATTTCTCACTTTACTATGTAGTAATACATTTATTTTGTTTGAAAATATTTGCTATTTCCTTCTATTTGCCTGAAATTTTCATGGTTTCATTTTTTGGATGAAGAAGAGACATGGGGAGTGGATATGAGGTGGTGGGGATTTTAGGGGATCTGGGATGAGTGGACAAAGGGGAATCTGTAGTTGCAACATATTGTGTAATAAAAGAATCTATTTTTAATAAAAACTATCACTATGGCCATATATGTATATTCCTAAATATAAAAGAAAACTATTTGCTATTATATGAAATTTATATAAGCATAACTTACCTAATACAATAAAATATCCACTTAATATTTTCTTAAATTTATTTATTTATTTATTTGTGTGTGTGTGTGTGTGTGTGTGTGTGTGTGTAGACTGGAGGAGAACTTATAGGATCTGGTTTTCTTTATCCATTATGTGAATCTCAGAGGCTGAATTCAGATCATCAAGTTTAAAAGTAGGTGTTATTAATTACTGAGCAATTTCCTTGACCCCGCTTAATCTTGCCTTTATATGTTAACCAGTAAAATTACAACTTACTGTACAAAGTGATTTGAAAGCCTCTATTTTTTTTTTTAAGGATAATGGACTCTAATATGGGTTTGCCACCATGAAGTGCCATTACATCATTAGCATGCATTCAATCATTAATGACAATTATGTGTTTAATGTAAAAGAACCACCTAGCTCAATTGGCAAACACTTAGATAGAATTAGAATTTGTGGTCATTATAAATGTATTTAAAATGCTTAATACTCAATATTTAGTACTGATTCACTTTTTTGGCCTGAATTCTTTGGCTTTCAAAACTTGGCTTACTCAGTTTCAAGTACTAAAAACACAAGCTGCACAAACCTGATGTGGCAAAGTGGTGATCAAAAGTATTGTAATATAACGTTGGTAGATACGGGGCTCCTTGAAGACAGAAAGGAATTATTTATAGCCCCACAGAAACTGAGTTTTCTTGTATGTTATAGTTAGCACTAAATATTTGTTATGGTTTTATGTCACTATAGTAGAATTTATCTTATACAACAGGTATTTGCCATATGATTCAGCAATAGCCTTAAGACAAATGAGCAACCTTTGGAGTACGTTTGATAAAACTTGAATAATTTTCTAAGTATTTACAGGATTTAAAAAAAAAAAAAAAACAAACTTTTCTTCTGTACTAGTAAAGACATCAAAACAGTGCTCAATATGCAAATCTTCAGTTGATTGCTATCTTCACCAGTATTGTTGAATAAAAACTGGGTATGAAGTTCATAATACATTAATCTGTGCAAAATTGTTTCCGATATATGTAAGTCTTTAACAGTAATTTCAGTCAGTAAGCTATACTTGAGTTATACACACTAATTCTTACTCTCTGATTTTTAGAATACAGAGCCAATGATAGGAAGCAACCTTGAACCAGTGTCTTGTAGTGTGTAAATTACTGCTGTTCTCTGTTCTGTTATATTGTCCCATAGGTTTTGCAACAAGTTTGCCCATTTCAGGTGTGAAAGCAGGAAGGGAACAAGTAATAGGTTTGTTTTCTCAGTTTCCTATGGTTTCAAGTCAGCCTGCCTAGGTCTACCACAGAAACTCTATTAGAGACACTGACTCCCATTTGGTTTCCTGTAACACTTGTTTCTCCATTTTTCACAAGGCCAGAGGAGTTGTGGGTTTGCACTGAGCCTTCGAAATCAGGAAAATCAGGAAGAACTCTTTGTTTATTTAGCAACATCCTCGGTAAATCATTTAATAAGCAACATATTGAAAAATACAATGTACTCATATTTTACTAACTTCTACATGTATATATCGTCAGTCACACATCGTCATCATTATTAAATTTATTACTAAGCTATATATTTATTTAACTGTATGATTACACAATGTTCTTTGTTTTAAAAATGTGTGAGAAATGTTTACATTTTTTTTTCACATTCTCCCACTGGAGGATCCTTAACTTTTACTTCAGTGTATTTTAAAAATATTTGTGATTGCAGCCCACATTTTAGAAAGAATTCTTTAAGATGCCAGTTGCTAAAAAGATTTTATCTGTTATCTGTCCATCATAACACCCATTACTCCTAGAGTGATTGTAATCTCAAGCAACATAACACAGACTTTGGAAAAAAATTAAATGTAATCACAGACTTGCTTCTTTGTCATCCATACTGAGAAACCTCTTGTCTACACAATTTATATCATCCTAAATATGTTTCCCTTAACTCATTAATATGCTTTGGGAAAATATCACTAATCATTATCAATTTAAGTAAAGACATTGGTCCTTATTTGTTTTGCTCTTTATGAAATATTCAGTGTTGTTAATCAAGAACGACAGTAACCAGGATGCTGAAAAAGCCTTCTTCCAGAAGACTTCACAGTGTACGAACCCCAATAGGCCAGAGAGTGTGTGATTAGCAGATAAAGGCTTTTTTGCTTTTCAACCTTGCTTTGTTTAAATCTAGATACAATAGAATAAAGCCATACAACTCTAGCAATTATGTTTGAATATGTTACTCTGTGCCACACAGAAGTTTTTAAATGGTGACAATAATTTTTTTCCTCCTAAGGATAGGAGCGGGACAGACAGTATGAGTAGTTTATGATTTTTTTTTTAATATATAAAAGCTGTTATCTGGGTTTGGCAAAGTTTGTGGAGATGCAGCTGTGTACTCCAATCTTCATATGAATTATTTAACACCTAGAAGCCTTTTGTGTGTTTTATGAAAGATAAACTAAATATGCCCATGTGGAGAGTAAAAATTAAAATAAAATAAAATAATACACTAGGGAAAAATCGCTAAAACTGCACAAGTTTTTAAAAAGATTTTCAGAAAACAAGACTAAGAAATAATTTATATGTTGATTTTTTCTCCTTGCATTAATGATTTTTTTCCTTCTTATATAATTCTTATATTCCATGACATTTAAAGCATTTGTTTAACAGACTATGTAGGTCATGAACATGTACATAGTAGATTGCGTGTTTCATGATTTATAGATATCAAATTACATTTTACTCCCTGGAATTTTGTAAAGGTATAAAGGCTCAAAAAGCTATAATGATTCTGTGGTGAAGAGTTGCAGGGTGATACGGTTGTGTGCCATATGCTCAGTTATTAATACAAGTTCTATTTTGTCAAAATCATTTTTCATTAATATATAAAATAATTTGTCTGAGATGCTTGTTGAAACCTCCTTACACTCTTTTTTTTTGTTTGTTTAGTTTTTTTTTGTTTTGTTTTTGTTTTTGTTTTTGTTTTTGTTTTTGTTTTTGTTTTTGTTTTTGTTTTTGTTTGTTTTTTTTGGTTTTTCGAGACAAGGTTTCTCTGTATAACCTTGGCTGTCCTGGAACTCACTCTGTAGACCAGGCTGGTCTCGAACTCAGAAATCCGCCTGCCTCTGCCTCCCAAGTGTCTTACACTCTTAACTTACTGAATTAATGTCATTCCTAACAGTTTTCCATACATGAGCAGTATACTGCTTAGTTTATGTCATCATGACACACATCTATAGATATCCTTGATGAAGGAATCTCACTTGAATAATTTCCTTCATCAGGTTGGCCTGAGGACATGGCTTTGAGTGCTATTCTTGACTAATGACTGATCTTAGAGGGCCCAATTCATTGTAGTTAGAGATCTGGGTCATGTGACCATTGCTTGCTCTTGCACTCAAGCTAAGCCAACCCTGGAGAGCAATCCCACTAAGCAACATTTCTCCTCTACTCCAGTTCCTGCCTCCAGGATACTCCCGGAAACTCAGTTATTTCATGATGTAGGCAAAATTAGCCCCTTACTTCCAAAGTTGCTTTTGGTTATAATTTTTATCTTATGAATAGAAAAGAATTCAGAAGAATAGTGAATATCTTTGAATTTAAGGGAGTAACAGAAGTTTCTTCTCACAATTACTAATAAAAGAATCAAAGTTAATTGCTTTAGAATTAAGTTGAAACTTTTTAAAATATTTTTAAAAAGATGAATGCTGAAAAAAATATAAGGAACTAGTCTAAGAAGTAAAATAGAAAAGAATTATAGTTATATCTATGAGTTATGAAAAGAGAGAAACAAAAAGTGAAAGAGAATGAGAAAGGAAGACAAAAGGCAGTTGAAATTCTTTAAATGTCTCTATGCATTGATGGTTGTGTTTTTTCATATAACTATTATTTTATCAAATTTTTATCATTTAACATTTTAAATAGATCAATAAAGTTTTAAAAGATTAAAAAAGCAATACACTCTCTAACATGTATGCCTTATACATTACAAGATGTCAACAACTAGAACTTAATCTGAAAGCCTCAAGCTGGGATGAGCTTAGTCATATTCTAAATGAGCCATGCTTGATTTCCCTAGGTTGACAATTCAGTTATAGTCTTTTGTTTTTCATTCTTATTGACTCTTTGTGAATTTCACACCATATACTCCATTGACAGTTATCTCCCTGCCCCCTCATATCTGCCTCTCAGCCTTGAAATTTCTCTACTAAAATAACACACACACACACACACACACACACACACACACAGACACACACACACACAAACCACCACCACCACCAACAACAACAAAGCATAGAAAACATGTAACTGTAGAAGGGGTAGTGTTCTACAATGTGTCCCACCGAATATCCCTCTAGTCACACATCTTCACTTGCAAATGCTCATTGCAATGAGTCACCGTTCTGGTGCAAGTTCTCTTGCTTTTGTGACACCATCAACATTGAATCTTCACTGAGACTCCATCCAATGATCCTGCTCTTGTTCTGTGTCATGGAGATCCTGCAGCTTTGGAACACTAGGACTGTCCATTGCATGGGCCCACACATTCACAGATGATATAGATTTCGGAAAGGACCAATTCAGAGCCCTAGAACTGGACTCTGATGGTAGTGGATCAGCATACTCTATCCATGTGACCACAAAGTGCTGTACAACACTGTCTCAGTTAGGCCAATGCTACCATCAAAGAAGGCAGGGTCAGCTCTCCTGCTCTTATGTCATTGGGACCAGTTCACCTAACCCAGGTAGCAGGGCTGGCTGTTCATAGCAAGCTAGTTCTCTTCACCCTTGAGTCTCCAGTTCCATCTCTCTTCATTTACTTTTCTTTCTCTGACTACCACATAGTGCACATTGTGGTGGCTACTGCTACAGGCTGGCTATGCAGCTTACAGGCGATGGGTGACTTCCTCCATCAGTACTGCATGGTGTATTAGCAAGCAGATGTCTGTGGCCCATCTGTGTCAGATGCTGGGGCCAAGTTTTAGGGTGGCATGGCCGTCCAAAGATCTCTCTGTCTTCTTCCCCCTGTGCTGTGCTGCCTGGATTGGATTTGATTTTATTTGTATGAGTGCTACACATATGATAGTTTTGGCTACCAAGCCAGTCATTAAGCTAGGGTGAACAAAGGACGGCCATCTGCTCTGCCTCGGACTGACATAAAAACAACACCCATAAGGTATCTTGTTGCCCATGGCCAGAACATTAGCAACTTGGGCTTACTTATCTCTGACACGAATGTATTCTTCTCAAGTGTGATATATTGAAAATATTCAAGAATATCGAAAAGAATAAACAATTAAGGTGTGAAATTAATAGTCACAGAAGTTCTGAGTTCAATTTGTCTTGGGGATTTCAGAAGAGAAAAAGATTCTCTTTGTCTTTAAGACTATCTATGAAAAATGGGAAAATAACTATTTCTTCAGTGTCAAATTATGAGGTTAAGTAAGTACCAATCAAGAAGAGTAAGAGATCAGCCCAGAGAATAGCTTATATACATTATTTTTAATGTTTTATTTGGAGAAGGATGATAATCAGTAACAATTCTCATGTAGTCTGGATAGGTGAAAGTAACAAAAGGAAACCTCCTATATATGCTAGCTTCAGAGACTGCCACATCAAACTACTACTATTTTGCCTTACTCTGTGATTTGCCTTGGACACTGAAGTGGGAATTTCTGGTTTCCTAGGAGACTTAATTGAGTCATGTCCTGTTTTCCTGGAAGCTGTTTTGTGAGAGGATGTTTCACTAAGAACAGACATGTGGCGTTTTTCTGGAAGCTGTCTGGTTAAAAAGGCATGTGATGTTTTGCTGGAGAAGATGCTTTTGAGGACACAAGAGGTTTGGGGAAAAGTATAAGTATAACCCAATCGACACTGAAAGATGCTCTGGCATTGTTTCACCTTGCTCGTCTTCAATGAGCCTCAGTGATGCTGGTTGTGGCTGACAATGCTATTGCATTGGTTCACCTTGCTTTCTCAGCTGATTTTTGCTTGTTGTGCCTTTGTAGAGAGAAGCACATCAAAGAACTTCTGGTAGTAGTCTGGCTGCTTCTTGCCAGCTCAACAGACTTGTGCTGATAGGTGGAGGGAGACTTATGGTTTCTTTTGGTTTCAGCTGCTGCTGATTCATGTTTGGTGTTTTTCTAGTGGATTGGACTGCTGACAATGAAGACTGTAATAACCCCAAAGGACTACTTGTTAACAGGCTCACATCCCCTTTGTCCTATTTATTAGGACATC
>JANHMN010000014.1:57242321-57264015 GCA_030674055.1 Rhabdomys pumilio
GAGGACCACATGGGTCATTCTTACATATTCTCAAGTTTGATTGCCAGTGAGACATCTATCTCTGGAACACAGCTTCTTTCTGCTCTCAGGAAAACCTTCCAAGAAGAGTTCACCTCAGTGAAGCTGATCTCCTCTTAATCATTGCTAATTTCTTAGCTTCAGCTAACCAGCATCCACTGTTCCAGTAACTTCTGCTTTTTTTTGACTCTAAAGTTAGAACCTCATGGTGGTAGCTGACATGGTCTTCTGCTTTCTGGGGATGGTGCATGCTCCCAGCCTCCTTGTTCTATTACATTATCATTAGCTTTCTGTTTTCTAACTCTTTCACTGCTTAAGCTTGGTTGTTCTGGAATTTACTCTGTAGTCTGACCTTGAACTCAAGGATCTTCATTCCTGTCTCCTGAGTGTTGGGATTAAAGACTTTTCCTAACCTAAGTTTCTCTTCACCTGGGACTTGCTCTATACTAGGCTAGCATTGAACTGACAGATATGCTTGCCTCTGTCTCCTGGGACTAAAGACATGAATCACCACACATGGACCTAAGCTCTTTTACATTTTTTTTCCGCAAGATCTTTACCTTCCACATATTTTTAATGGTATCTTCCAAAGGTCTTGGGTTACATTTCCAGCTCTTCCCTCTGCAGAGCTCTAAGCTCTGGCTGACCCCACTCCACTGCTGCTGCTATTCTTGTTGGTTAGCCCATGGTACTGGAATCTCCAACACACAAACATGGCCACTGAGCATCAAGGTCTGGATCACAGGTGTGGCCTCTATATCTGGCTGGTAGTTCATTCCTGATACAGTCAGTGATGTGTAAAAGTTATTCTTGACAAACAAGAATAACCATCACAATCCACCCCTTGTCATCTTGACACATAATCGTATTTCTTTATGTCCAAATGAAAACAATAACTTATATGTTATATCTATCTCTTCTTCAACTGCAAATGCATATAAACAGTAAGTTTAGCTGGATGGGATCTTGCTATCCAATGAAGACTTGGCTGATGACAGAACTGTCAATCAATTCTCTTCACTAAGCAGCTCAGCAGGAACTTTTGTGCTATTTTAAGAACCATAAGATGACACTGTAAATTTGAATATAAAAGGGAGTCATGTTTAATTCTTTATCATCATTTTGCTAGCTTTGAAGTCCCATTGATACATAAACGAGTATCATATGATGTGTAAAAGTACAGATACTAGGTCTCTTTCCAGTCAAACAAGTTATTTGTCCTCTAGTCTTGCTGTGTAACTACAGCAACACCATATGCTGGATAATTTACCAACAATATTATTTTATTTCTTATACTCCTAGAGACTGTGAAGAAATATGCTTGAATTTTGTCTTCATATGGGCTTCCTTCAGTATTTCCAAATTGGCAGGAATTTTGTCTTGGAAGGGAACATCCTTTCTGTTTCCAAGTTAGCGTCTTGTTCCTACATGTTCATGAAAGGGCATATTCTAGGTCACCTTTGATGTGGGATGACAAATGCAACAGGCAGGATGCTCTGAAGATTTGGTATCATGAAGACCTCAGTTTTTGCAAAAAAAAAAAATGGGCCCAAGCACTCATCAATTTCTAGAATTCGAATGTTTACTTTTGCTACTAGCATTAGTAGAGCACGTGGTAGAATTATCAAATACTTCAATTAGCATGCCCATTAACAAAATAGGGATACAGCACATTTTCTTAACCTTATAATAGAAGTGAAATGAATCAACATAATTGTTCAAAACAATACCACAGATATTTACATGTTAATCATTATTTTTATCACCATCTGTAAAAGAAAAAATACATTTATGGAGAATACTGTACCTTGACATCACTCTCAGTTTTTCATTTTCTAAAAGTTTCTTTTGTTACTTAGTATCATATTTACCTTGTTTCCATAAATTTCTGAAATTTAATAATATATAAGCAGCTTAGAAAATAATCCTAATTCAAATTTGAAAATTCTAAAATCCTCAATATAACAGAATTTGAACCCCCCGCCCGTTTTTTAATGATATGAAAAGACCTGGGAGATGAGAGACTCTCAAGACTTAAAGGGAGGGACCTTAGATGAAATGTCTGATGGTAGGGAGAGGGAACTTACAGAGCTTATCTTCAGCAGGAAGACAGGGCATCAAATGAGTGAGGGGATTGCCATCCCACAGTCAAAATTCCAACCATAATTGTTCCTGTCTGAAAGAACTGCAGGGATGGAAATGGTGAGGAGCCTGAGGAAAAGAAGGTCTAGTGACAGGCTCAAAGTGGGATCAGCTCAAGGGGAGGTCCTAAGGTATGACACTAAAGGAACCTAACATTACTGCCCTCCGGAAGACCCAACAAGCAGCTGAAAGAGTCTGATACAGATATTTGCACCCAACCAATGGACAGAAGCTGCTGACCCCTGTGGTTGAATTAGGAAAAGACTGAAAGAAGCCAAGGAGGAAGGCAGCCCTGTAGGAGGACCAGTAGTCACAATTCTGGACCCTCAAGATCTCTCAAACACTGTACCACCAAAAAGGACCAGCTAATACGATGCCCCAAACACATATACAGCAGAGGACTTCAGGGTCTGTGTTCTATCCGAGATGATGCACCTAACCTCAATATACTGGAGGCCCCAGGGGGCTTAGATGCCAGGTAAGGTGGGTAGTGAGGGTGGGGACAGCCTAGTGGAGAGAGGGGTTGGGTTGAAGGTATGGGATGTAGAACAGTTGGAGGGTGGACAGGGGAAATAAAATCTGGAGTGTAAAAAAATTAATAAAAGACAAAAAAAGAAAATAAAGTGTGGTGCGCCAACGTCATCACGCACTATCACACCGCCACCATTGGAAGATGGTGCCGACATCAGCCCGGACTCATCCCGCTTAACTAGTAAATAAGTGTTCAGAGCATGCTCAGAGTCCCTTGAACCAGCCTACATGTGACGCATCCCAAGACATCATATTCTCCTGAGCTCTGCTAGCCAATCACAGAGGTATGTCTCCCTTTGTTAGCAGGGTCTTCCCTTCCATTCCGGCTGCAATAAAGCCTGCTGTAGAAGAATCCTGTTGTCTGAGTCCGTTCTTGCTGGCGAGATCGTGACGAGGACAGCCACAATAAAGATTATTTTTAATTATAACACTATAAATAGTACTATTAAAATTTATTATCATATTACTCTAAATAATTTTGTGTTTGCAGACTGTAAGAAAAAATCCATGATCACTTTACATGAATGTTAAGGAGATTATTCCTCTCACAGACATAGTACTTTTTAAAAAATATAATTTTTTTATTCACTTTATATTCCAATATTACCCCACTCTTCTCTGTGTACCTCCTCATGAAGATCCTCCACCTTGCTCCCTCCTCATTCCCTCAAATACTACATCCCCATTCTTCCTGTCCTAGACACATCAGTACTAGGCACAACCTCTCCCAATGAAGACAGACAAGGTAGCCCAGTTAGGGGAGCAGAATCTACAGGCCAGTAGGCAACTGGTTCAGGGACATCCCCTGCTCTAGTTGGAGAACCTGCATGAAGACCCAGCTGCATGTCTGTTCCATATATGCACGGGACCTATGACCAGCTGGTGCTCGATAATTCGTTTGTACTTCAGCCTCTGTGGGTCACAAAGGGGCCAGATTAGTTGACATTGTTGGGCTTCCTTAGAGGCCTTGTCCTCTTTGGGTTCCTCAGTCCTTCCCTGAGCTCTTTTATAAGACTCCCCCAAGCCATCTAATGTTTGTGGATCTCTGCATCTCTTTCCATTGGCTGCTGGATAGATCCACTCAGGACAGTTATGCTAGGTTCCTGTCTGCAAGGATAACACAATACCATCAATAGTGTCAGGGATTGGTTCTTGTCCCTGGGATAGGTCTTGATTTGGGCAAGTTATTGGTTGGTCATCCGCTCACTCTTTTCTCTATCTTTTTCTCTGCACATCTTTTAGGCAGGACAAATTCTGGGAGGAAGATTATGTGGGTGGGTTGCTGTTCTTATCTCTCCACTGGGAATCATTCTTGGCTAAAGGAATTGGCTATTTCAGGATACATATCCCCCTACTGTTAGTAGTCTCAGTTAAAATTGCCTCCATAGGTTCCCACGGGCCTCCCTCAATGCCAGGTTTCTGGCATGCCATAGTGACTGACCCCTTCCAGTCCATTTCCATTCTCTGTCCCCTACTCTCTCTACATCTGATCCCCACACCCAACACACGCTCATCTCCAATTCCCTCCCCCAGTGTACCTCCCATATCTATTTTGATTCCCTTTTTGGAGGAAGATTCAAGCATCCTCCCTTGTGCCTTTTGTGTTATTTGTCTTCTTAGGGTCCGTTGATTATAGTGTAGTTAACCTGTACTTTATGACTAATATCCACTTATAAGTGAATAAGTAAAATACTTGTCTTTTGGGGTTTGGATATTTTATAGTTCCATCTATTTGCCCAAAAAAATTCAAGATGTCTCTGTTTTTAATAGCTGAGTAGTGTTCCATGGCATAAATAAGCAACAGTTTTTTTTTTTTCTGAAGTTGCTACTTTATTTTTTATTTAACTTTTTTTATTCATTTACTTTACACCCCATACACTGCTCACTTCTAGTCACTCCCATCTCACGATCTTTCCTTCATCCTCCTTCTCCTCTGAATGAGTAGGGCCTCCCAGGGTATGCCACCTCCACCTGGGCACTTCAAGTCTCTGTAAGGTAGTTACTTCCTCTCTCACTGAGGCCAGACAAGCAACCCAGCTAGAAGACCATATCCCACAAACAGGAAACAGCTTTTGGGACAGTTTCTGCTCAGATTATACAGGACCCATTGTAAGACCAAGTTGAATATCTGCTACATATTTGCAGGGGGCCTAAGTCCAGCCTATGTACATTCTTTGGTGGTTCAGTCACTGAGAACCCAGAGAGTCCAGGTTTGTTGACTTTGCTGGTCTTCCTGTGGAGTTCCTATCTCCTTCGGGGCCTGTAATGCTTCCTAAGTCTCCAAGCTCCAACCACTGTTTGACTCTGGGTCTCTGCATCCCTCTGAGTCAGCTGCTGAATGAAGCCTCTCAGAGGACTATGCTAGACTCCTGTTTGCAAGCATAAGAGAGTTCCAGTAATAGTGCCAGGGATTGTTGCTTGCCCATGGATGGGTCTCAAGTTGGACCAGTTATTAGTTGGTCATTCCCTCCATCACTGCTCCATCCTCCATGTCCTGTATTTCCTCTAGACAGGATACAGTTTTTGCTGAAAGTTTTGTAGATGGGTTATTACCTCTATTGCTCCACTGGTAAACCACCATTTTTATGTATTATTCAGTTGAGGGGCATATAGGTTGTTTCCAGTTTTTTTGGTATTACAAATCAAAATGTTATAAAAAGCTGAGCAGGTGTCTTTGTGGGATGTTGTAGCCTCTTTTGAGTGTATGTCTAGGACTGGTATTGCTGGATCTTGAGATAGAACTACTCCCAGTTTTCTGAGGAACTACCAGATTGACTTCCAGAGTGGTGTACAAGTTTGTATTCCCACTAGCAACGGAAGAATATTCTCTTTGCTATACAATCACCAGCTTGTACTGCTCCTTAAGCTTCTGATCTTAGCCATTCTGATGGTTGTAAAATGGAATCACAGAGAACTTTTGATTTGCATTTCCCTGGTGACCAAGGATATTGGTAACATATCCTTAAGTGCTTCTCAGCCATTCCAGATTAATTTGATGAAAATTCCATTTAGCTCTATGTCCCAGTTTTAAAAATGAATTATTTGGTTTATTGGTGTCTAATTTCTTGAGTTCTTTATATATTTTTGATATGTAACCTCTGTCAGATGTAGGGTTCCTGAAGATCTCTTGTCATTTTATCCTATTGACAGTGTTCTTTAACTTACAGAAGCTTTTCAGTTTCACGAGGTCTCATGTATTAACTGTTGATAATAGTGTCTGAGTCATTGGTGTTCTGTTCTGGAAGCTGACTCTTGTACTGTAGACTTCAATGCTATTACTCAATATCTGATGCAGCGTATCTGTTTTTATGTTGAGATCTTTGATCCATCTGTATTTGAGTTTTGTGCAGTGTGAAAACATGGATCTATTTACATTCTTCTACATGCAGACATCCAGTTAAAGCAACATCATTTATCGAAGGTACTCTCCCTTTCCTTTTGGCTTCTTTGTCAAAAAGTGTCCATAGGTATTTTAGTCAAGGTTTCAATTCCTGAACAAACATCATGACCAAGAAGCAAGTTGAGGAGAAAAAGTTTTATTCAGCTTATACTTCCATATTGCTGTTCATCACCACTGGAAGTCAGGACTGGAACTCAAGCATGTCAGAAAGCAGGAGCTGATGCAGAGGCTATGGCAGGATGTTAATTACTGGCTTGATACTTCTGACTTGCTCAGTTCTCTTTCTTATAGAACCAAGGACTACCAGCACAGATATGGTACCACCCACAATGGGCCCTCCTATACTTGATCACTAATTGAGGAAATGCCTTACAACTGAGTCTCATGGAGGGAGGCATTTCCTCAGGGAAGCTCCTTTCTCTGTGATAACTCCAGCTTGTGTCATGTTGACACACAAAGCCAGCCAGTACAATACGTGTGTGGTTTTATTTTTGTGTCCTTTATTCGATTCCATTGATCAGCCTGTCTGTTTCTATACTGATACCATGCAGTTTTTATTACTATTGCTTTGAAGTTCTTTTATTGTTCAGGATTGTTTTGTCTATCCTGGATTTTTTGCTTTTCCATATGATGTTGAGAATTACTCTTTCAACATCTTTAAAAATTATGTTGAAATTTTGATGGAGATTGCATTGAATATGTAGATTGAGTTCAATATGATGGCCATCTTTACTATGTTAATTTTATCTATCCAGGAGCATGAGAGATCTTTTCATCTTCTGATATATTTCTCAATTTTGTTATTCAGAGACTTAAAGTTCTTTTGAAGTTCACTTGTTTAGTTAGAGTTACATAAAGTTATTTTACATTTTTGTGGCTATTGTAGTTGGTATTGTGTCCCTAATTTTGTCCTCAGCTCGATTATTATTTGCATAAATAGGGCTACTGATTTCTTTGAGTTAATTTTGTATTCAGCCCCTTTGCTGAATGTGATTGTCAGCTGCAGGAGTTCTCTAGTAGAAGTCTTGGGGCACTTTTATATACTATCATATTATCTGTAAATAGTGATATTTTAACTTTTTCTTTTCCAATTTGTATCCCTCCAATCTCCTTCAGTTTTCTTATTGCTCTAGCTAAGAATAAAATAAATATATTGAAGAGGTAGGGAGAAAGAGGAAAGTCTTGTCTTGTCCCCAAGTTTTGGGGAATTGCTTTAAGTTTCTCTCCATTTAATTTGATGATAGCTATTGGTTTGCTGCATATTGTCTTTTAAATCTTTAGGTATGTACCTTGAATTCTTCATCTCTCCAACCTTTTTAACATGATTTTTTTTAACATGGATTTTCTTAAATGCTTCTTCACCATCTAATGAGAAGATCATGTGCTCTATTTTTTCTTTCAGTTTGTTTATAATGGTAGATTACATGAATGGATTTTCATATATTGAATAATCCTTGCATGACTGAGATGAAGCCTGTTTGATCATTGTGGATGATGTCTTTGATGTGTTCTTGGATTTGTTTTACAAGTATTTTGTTGAGTATTTTCATCAATAATCATGAGAGAAACTCATCTGAAATCCTCTTTCTTTGTTGTGTGGTTTAGGTGTCACGGGTAATGGTAGCCTCATAGAGTACGTTTGGTAATGTTCCTTTCTTTTTTATTTTGTGGAATAATTTTAGAAATATTGTTATTAACTCTTCTGTGAAAGTCTTGTAGAATTCTATGCCAAAACCATTTGACCCTGGGGTTAGTTTGCTTCAGAAACTTTTAATGACTTGTTCTGTTTTCTTAGGGGTTAGAGGACTATTTATATAGTTTACCCAAATTTTCTACATTTTACATTTTATTTGACTGATATATGATTTTCTTCTACTCGATCTTCTATGCCTGAGACTCTCTCATGCATCTCTTGTACTTTGTTGGTGATGCTTATGTCTTGAGTTCCATTTCTCTTTTCTAGGTTTTCCATCTCCAGAATTGCCTTAGTTTCTGTTTTCCTTATTGTTTCTATATTCTTTTGTCAAGTGTTGGACAGTTTTATTCATATCCTTCACCTTTTTTATTGCATTTTCTCTATTTCTTTATATTTATTTGCTTCTTCGTTTAATGGCTCTATCTGTTTGGATGCATTTTTCTGTATATTTCTTTAATGGTTTTTATTCATGTCCTCTTTAAGGGCCTCTATTAAGTTTATAAGATTGGTTTAAGACCATCTTTTTGTGCCTTGTTTCCTTAGGGTAACTAGAGTTTGTTGTCGCAGGATCGCTGGGCTCTGGTGGTGTCATATTGCCCTGGTTCTTGTTGATTTTGTTCCTACCTTGTCTTTTCAGCATCTGATTTTCCCTGGTATTGGCTAGATGATCCTCATGATGGCCGGACTTCTCAGCAAGGCAGAGGGAATATTGAGTCAGATAGTGAAGGTCACGGAACACAACTTGATTTTGCTGGCTGTGCCTCAAGTAGACCTCACTATCAAAGGATTGGTGGGGAATGTTCCAATATGGTAGTTCTAGGGGTCTCTACACCTGTTTCTGCTTGCTGTGCCCCAGGTGAACCATAGTAGGACGGGATTGTTGGGAAAGCTTTCCAAACTTGTATTTCTGTGGGTTCCGCAGGCTTCCAGGAGGATACAGGAAACTCTTGGAGTCCCACAATTCTCAGGACCAAGCTAATGGAGGTTGGGGAACCATGCACAACTCACCTCTTCCAGATACACTCCTTTTCAGGTGTTAGCCAGTTTTATTCATATCCTTCACCAGTTTGACTGCATTTTGCTGTATTTTTATTTAGTACATTTTTTAATGGCTCCATCTGTTTGAATGTATCTTTCTGTATTTCTTATATTCCTTTAAGGTACCAGACTGAGAGGAGACTTTTGGAGCAGCTCTCTAAGCTTGTAATTCTTGGGGACCTGCAGGCCTACAAGGGAAAGCAGCATGCTTTTAGGTCCAGCAAAGCCAACACTGCTTCTTTATTTATATGCAGCTATGTCTTTGTTTTGTAGACCATACCTAATGTTCATTTCTGGAAATTATTATTATTGTTATTATTATGGCTTCATTTTTAGCGAGCTTATCTCTTTTCATTTTGAGTTTTCCCTTTCTAACCCCAAACCATGCAATAGTTAGACATGTTTGCAAACATTCATTTTCAATTTGCCTTTGCACACAAATTCATTTGCTGGTATGTGAAGTCTTATGAAGCCTTTCAGGAAGTTTGGCACAGCAGTGCTATCACCCAGTGTATGGATGATAAAGCAATTGGCCACTCCAATACTATCAGACCCCACATTTCTGAACTTCTGTCTTGTTCATTCTCAGCTTGAAAATTGGCTAGATTTTTGTTTGAGATCATTAATTCTTGAAATAAGCCAGCTAAATGCAGCAATAAACAAATAATACATGGTAACATTCTGGCTCCTTCCAATAGCTTTTTCTAGTGCTCCAGGCTTTTCAGTCTAGGAGTTTGCTTTTGCAGTTACTAGAAGTGGCAGTTTAGATTAATGTACTATCTTCACTCTGACTATATTATCAGTTCTACTTTTTATACAATGATGTGTGTGTGTGTGTGTGTGTGTGTGTGTGTACATGTCTATTCTATTTCCTCAATTCTTTATTGCCTTGAGCAAAGGCTAAATTTTTACAGTAAATTAAGTTCAGTATATTTTATCTGTACATAATAAAGTGTTATTTCTATTCGCATCGATTCTGGGAAAGCTAGTTCATACACACTAATCAAGAATATATGTGCACTTTTTTTGTCTTGTCATTATCCCCTGAAACACACACAACAACACGTATTTACTATGCAATTGGGTCTTATAAATAAACTAGAGATCAGAGGCACAAGATGGTTTAGTATATTCAGCTGCTTCCTGCAAATGCTGATGATATAAAATTGATTTTTGGCCTCCACATAGTGGAAGACAATCTCAACCCCTACAAGTTGTTCTCTGACCTCCACATATGTGCTAATGAACATGAGCACACACAAAAATAAAAAAAAATAGAGAATGAGAGAAAGAAAGAAAAAAAGAAAGAAAGAAAGAAAGAATAAAATATTTTAAAATTTTTCAGAGCTTATAGAATTTATAAGATGGAGTTTTTTTCATAGATTATAAGCAAACATGAAATTTTACAAAAAAGAATGTGTATTTGTGATTTTGATGTCTATGATAGTCCTGGAAACTACCAGTGCAGGTTTCAAAGGCCAACTGTTCTTTTCTATCTGTTTGTTCGGTTGGTTGGTTGGTTGGTTGGTTTGGTTTGCTTGTTTGTTTGTTTTCTCTTAGGGACTTTATAGTTGTATGTTGCAATTGCTGACAGAGAAGCTTTCAAAGTACACAGTTTGTAAAATAATGTTCATGAAGCTAGTTAGAGCACAGTTGCCTTGAAGAAGAGACACTAGGCATCTAGGTCAATAGGTACAAAATATCATACCCTGTGTTTTCAAATACATTCTCACATTATCTATCTGAGCACACTCACTAGGAAACATGCTTAACTGTAAGGTTAATATTTCTGTTCCTACTTGTACTAGAATTGTACTTTATTTTTACAGAGTTTCATCACCTCAAATTACCAGAAATTTAAGCAAATTAGATTACCAATTATAGACAGCTATTATAAAATCTGTATTACCATCTAAGTCTTAAAATATAACAACTATTTTATGCCCCTGCGGAGCAATCAAAACATTTTGATATTTTTAAACCACTTTATCAAATATTGGATAACTTATTTAAAATGAACCTCATATAATATATATATATATATATATATATATATATATATATATATATACATACATATATATATTGTTTTTTGAAATATATTTTTTTGAAATTTTTTAAATATATATATATATATATTGTTTTTTGAAATGGACACTCTGTTCCTAACCTCTGCTGTCTAAACACTATTAGAAAAAATCAATGGAATTTAAGTAGGAATCTCTTATTTTGGTTTTTCTGATTCTAGTTAATTATAATATACAATAGCTTTTTTCCCCTCTCATTTGAAACCTTTACATTCACACAAGGGCTTGTTATATGGAGATACAGAAGTTTTATAGCAGCCATAAGTCAGTGAATGTGAAAATCCAAATTGACCTGCTGAGAATCTAGGGTAAGAAAAGGGAGAAAGAACCTGGCCTACAGAACTATTATTGAAAATTTATCCTCTACATTCCATCATTCTGTTTGTATTCTCATCAAGTAAGAAGAGTGAATTCCTTTTGACTAAACTCTGACATTGGCTTTTGAAGAGATCACATTTTTGTTTACATAAATAAATAGCTGGGCATATTGAATTCATTTAAATTTACTATGACTGATGGCCATTGAAGTATGCCTCTGTGTGTATGTTTCTTGTCAATTTTACCTAGTCAACTCTGCATTTAAGTAGTTATGTTCCTTGTATTTATTCTTACCTAAATATGTGCAGGTTTGCTGGCTTATTTCTGCCAGTGGGATACTACATGGAATATTGAGCCTATTTCTGTCCTGATAGTTAGAAAGCCTGGCAGCTTTAGGGTTCTGTTTTGAGTAATGGATTACATAAATATGGTACTGAAACTCTGACAGGACATCACTATCCCATAGGATACTAAAGTAGAAAGGAAATGGCACTTAGACTGCATGAAGTAAGGTTCCTGGCTCTAAGAAATTGTGAGACAGATGCGGTCAAATCTGTAGTCATAAAGAAGTGACTGGAAAAAAAAAGGTGCTGGTGAGTACATTAAGCATCACTTTAACATTGTCTCTTCTTGAAAGAATTTTTTAAAAATCCTTGTTCACTTGTATCATTAAGTTTTTAAATAAACTATATAATTACAGGAGATAATTACAACAGAGATATGTAACTGGAAGTCTAATGGTTCTGCAGCAAAAACACACAATTTTTGGCACTAGGTTGAAGACTGAGTAGTTTTCAGAGACCCAAAATTTTGTTTAAATGTGCTTGTAAATTCAGTAAACACAGAGAGCATTGTTTTCTTAGACCTTAGTTAAGAAGGATTGACGTGAAGTGCAGAACAATCAGCCACCTGTTGCTTGAGTAAGTTAAAATATAGTCCAAGCTTATATTAAATAAGCAAAACTTAGAATCCATTGGATCATTTTACTTTCATAGATAAATCATTGAATGCGTGAAACAAGAAATTAGACTTATAACAAGCAAAATCACAAGGTATTCTGAAAAATATGCAAAGGTCATTGTGGGATGCTGGAGTGGTGGGGCAGGAGAGGATGGGTGGGTGGAAGAGGGAGCACCCTCATAAAGGCAAAGGTAAGGGGAGGAGATGGCAAATGCGGGATGGGGAGTTTGTGAAGGGGTAATGGAAAAGTGGGATATTATTAGAGATATAAATGAATGGAATGATTAATTAATTAATAATTAGTGATAATTATTAATTATAGTTAATAATTAATTTATTAATAGATACATGAAAAATATTAAACAATATTTTTTTCTTAATTTTTGTGGGTAAAAGTTTTTAAAAGATGTTTTGTTTTAAATAAAGGAGGAGATGAAGGTTAGTGGAGTACATGTATTCACAAAGCCCTAAGTTTGAGACACTGTTCCATTTAAGCCAGATATGGTGGCTCATGTGTGTAATTCCAGCTCTCAGGAAGAACAAGGGAACCTCTAGCTACATTGTACATTTGAAACTGCTTACACAGTGAGCCAGAGCACTTAGGGGATAAAAATATTCACACATTCTTTTTAGTGTTGCATTCCTGTGGATGCTTCATCAGTATGCATAGCACCAACTAATATCAATGTATTTGTTCATAATGCAATAAGAACAGAAAACACAGAACAGAAAAATTAGATAGATAAATAGATAGATGATAGATAGGTAGATAGATAGATAGATAGATAGATAGATAGATAGATAGATAAGCATATGAACATACAAAAAGAAAGATGGATAGATAGATCTTAGATTGATGGTATGATAGAAGATAGATTATAGACAGATAGATAGATAGATGATAGACAGATAGGCAGGCAGACAGACAGGTAGGTAGATGACATATGTATAACCTTATGACTTTCTATGTATGCTTCAGTTCTGAATAATGTCATGGAGACTTATATTTATTTATAGTAGCTCTGGCCTTATCTTACTTGTTTCCAACTAATTCTTATAACTCACCAAACCATTTATTCTATTTTAAGTTCTGCCATGTGTTTTGTTTCCCAGTTGTAGTGCTGACATTTACTTCTACCTTCATGCTGGTCTGGCAAAATCTCCCAGTGTTCTCACTCTTTCTCAGAGTTCCTCCCTCTGGCAAAATCACCACCTATTCTCTCCTCCTTTGCTGTAAGTCATCATATTTTTATTAAACCAATCAGAAGGCAAAAAAGGGAGTATTTGCAAAATATAATGCAGGTGAAGAGCAAGTAGAGTAACACCAAGGTTGTGCCTGTAATCAGATCTCTGTGGTTCAAAAATCAGCCTTTGAATAATACAACGACAATCTTTACACAGTGCACAGTGCTTGAGAGGATCACCAGAACATAGATGGCAGGTGGATATGAGATAGATAGATAGATAAGCTAGTAATCCTTGAGCCATGTAACAGTGACTACACTATACTAATCCCACCAAAAATTTTCTCTATAATGATAGTGTAAAGTGTGTTGTGTAGCAGCATTCTGGGGACCAACAGGAAACATTTTTGAAGATGAATCTCTCTGATTAGATTTGCAGACAACATGCAGTGCATCTTCCTTCACATGGTCATGGGATCTTGCGAGAGTTTGATACTGTCCACCTTTGAATTGTTTATTCACCAAGATGCCTTGTTAATGGTGAAGCTACTTATATTACAGCAAATACCTATAGGTTGGATTCTTTTGTAATAAAATATTCCTATGGTGAATTACCTATTAAATTCTGCTACTTACAAACGTGTCCATTGTTTTGTTATAAATTATATGAATACTTTTTCTGAAAGCCAATGATTTCTGAAACTAGTTTCTAAAACTATAAAGTTTTGAGTTAATAGGTCCAGTTTGTGACACATTATCACTATAATGTTTAAGATCATCTAAGTTAGTTGAACAACTTTACCAAAATGTCATATTGAATCTAGAATAAACTGACTCCTCCTCCTCCTCCTCCTCCTCCTGATCCTCCCTCCTTCTCCTCCTCCTCTTCCTCCTCTCTTCCTCTTCTTCTTCTTCATTTTCTTTATTTTTGGTATAATGAGATTAAGGTATTGCTCCCTCTTGCATTCATTAATCTTATATTCTAGAGTAGAATTACTGAGATGCTGAGATTTTATAGTAAAAATAAATTTCAGGTTGGTAAGCGCAAAAACAAATTAATCTAAATGTGAAAGATGATGTAATCATGTTACATATGAAACATGAAATCGCAACTTTATTCATAGTCTCTAAATTTTATCATAGAGGTATATATAATACAAAATGTAAAACATTAAATAGTTTTAAGTAGACAAACCTAGAAGTTTAGAACATTACACAAAATGATCCTGTTTCTGTATAATTCATGAAGTTGTGCCAGGATGGCTCATCTTATATACCTTAATTTTGGTTGTGCACAAAGCTTAAGAAGCAGATATCAATCTATTAAAAATCAAGCATTTAAATCTTAACAGTATTATGACATTCACCATCTTCTGATGAAAACACACTGTCCTTCATCATCACATTCATAGAAAGAGTTTATGATTAGCCTTCAAGATCTTCAATGGAAAATTTCAGGGCCATTCAAAAGTCTAACTATTTCTGTGTCAATCTAAATTCCTCAGAGATTAAATGAAGAAAATGAATGACTCTTTTAGATATTTCTCAATCATCTTTAAGTGGGTCATAATTTTAAATAGGATGTGTCACACTGGAGCAGTATGAACTAAATTCTATTAAAATTAGACTGTACTTTTTGCTTAATGAAATCTTTAAAGGGAGGGTCAGCATGTCATCAGGAACTAACAGCAATTCATCTCCAGAAATGCCTAAATCAATGCACATTCTTTCAGAGGAGCAAAAGTTAAGAAAGAGGTCTTAAGCTATGGTAAAATGAAGTAACTAAGCAATGTCCACAGATTACAGTATCTACTGGCAATAGGAATACAGTGTTGGTGAATGACACATAATGTGTGCTAACTTCAGCTCCTGCTTTATTTTGTTTTCGAGAACTACTACTGTCAAAATTGTAGATAACTTTGACACAAGCTACTGAAGATGCATTTGCTTGTTTACATATGTGGTAGGAGTTATACTCACACAGTTACATACAACTAAGTTTTACTTGTAACTTGCCTTGATGGTTTGTTTAAGTTTACTTAATAATTTTCTTCTCCCTTTTTAGTTTGCTTTCGATTTTATATTCTATTTAAAATATTCTATTTTATTATAAAATTTTAATTATACTCATCTTTAATGGATGCCCATCCAAGTATGAAATACCTTATCAAGTTGTGAGCAAAATTAAATATATCTCACCCACTTCTCTTCTAAACCATAAAGTCCTGTATTCTGATTTCAGGTATTCCCATCACAAAATATTCATACTCAAATATCTTATATTGTTAGTGACTTTTAAATTCATTGTAATATTTACTAGTTTCTGATATAGCCACCTTCTGAGAAATCTGAACTGGAAAATCTCCGCTTGAAAGGTAATAACAGCTTTTCAGAAATTTTAAACGTTGAAATGTGTGAAGAATTGTATGCATAGCAATGGGAATTATCTATCAAAAGTATTTTTAAAAGGAAAATGCAAACTCATATTCCATTCTTGATGAACCTCATCACAGCAGAAAACCAAATAAAACCAAGCATTTGAAAATCCCAGCACAGGTATGGAAGGGGCTGGGGAGATCTCTCAGATGGCCGAGAAGCTATAGGCAGTGATGGTGGCTGGGAAACAAAGAGTAACTTTTCTTTGGGGATTTGGCATTAGTAGGTTTCCAGTGAGGAACAGAATGATCCTCCACACACAAAGTACTGAACACAATGAGGTTTGAAGAGAAAACAAAAGGGAGAGCATGTTGGGGAGAGGAAAGTTCCAGTGGAGCTTAGAGGAGTAGAAGGAGGGGAAACATGGAAGAGTAAAGGAAAGGGCTGAAGGAGCTGAAGGGGTTTGCAACCCTATAGAAATAACTACAGTATCAACCAACCAGACCTCCCAGTGCTCGCAAGGACTAAATCACCAACCAAAGAGTACCCATGGTGGGACCCATAGCTCCAGCTCCATATATAGCAGAGGATGGCCTTATCTGGCATCAATGGTGTGTGTGTGGGGGGTCCTTGGTCTAGTGGAGGCTTGATGCCCCAGTGTAAGGAAATGCTAGGGCAGTGAGGTGAGAGTGCGTGGATCAGGGAGCACCCACATGAAAGCAGGGAGATATGACAGGGGGTTCGCAGAGGAGAAACCAGGAAGGAGGGTAACATTTGACATGTAAATTAATAAAATAGACAATAAAAAAATTCTTATTGGATATTATATTTACATTTCAGATTTTATCCCCTTACCCCATTACCCCCACCACACAGGAACCTCCTATCCCATCCCCCCTCCTCATGCTTCTATGAGCATATGCCCCCACCTACACCCCTCACACCTCCCCACCATTGAATTTCCGCCCCCACTAGGTGTTCAGCCTTCATGGGACTGAGGATTTCCTCTCCCACCTATGCCCAACAAGGCCATCCTCTCCTACATGTACAAATGGAGTCATGGCTCCCTCCCTATGTGCTCCCAGGCTGGTGGTTTAGACACTGGGGAGCACTGGTTGGTTGGTATTGTTGCTCTCATCATGGGGCCACAAACCTTTTCTGCTCCTTCAGACTTCTCTCTAACTTTTCCATTGGAAAACCCTTGATCAGATCTGTGGTTAGCAGTGAGCATCTGCCTCTGAATGTGTCAGACTCTGGCAGACCTCTAAGGAGACAACTATATCAGGCTCTTGTCAGCATGCACTTCCTACCATCCACATCAGGGTCTAAATTTGGTGACTGGACATGGGATGGATCCTCAGGTGGAATGGCCTCCAGGTAGCCCCTTCATCAGTTTCTATCCCACACTTTGTCTCCATATTTGCTCCCTTGAGTATTTTTGTTACTCCTTCTAAGTAGGACCACCGCATCCACACTTAGTCTTCCTTCTTCATGAGCTTCATGTGGTCTGTGAGTTGAGTCTTGGCTATTCCAAGCTTTGGGGCTAATATCCACTAATCAGTGAGTAAATATCATGTGTGTTCTTTTGTGATTGGGTTAACTCACTCAGGATGATATTTTCTAGTTTCATCCATTTACCTAAGAATTTCTTGAATTCATTATTTTTAATAGCTGAGTAATAATACTCCATTGTGCAAATGTAGCATATTTTTGTATCCATTCCTCTGTTGAAGGACTTCTGGATTCTTTCCAGCTTCTGGCTATTATAAATAAGGCTGCTATGAACATAGTGAAGCCTATGTCCTTGTTAAATGGTGGAGCATCTTCTGGGTATATACCCAGGACTGGTATAGCTAGATACTCAGGTAATGCTAAGTCCAATTTTCTGAGGAACCACCAGACTGATTTTTCAGAGTGGTTTCACCATCTTGCAATCTCACCAACAATGGAGGAGTGTTCCTCTTTCTCCACATCCTTGCCATCATCTACTATCACCTCAGTTATTGACCTTAGCCATTCTGACTGGTGTGAGGTGGTATCTCAGGGTTGTTTTGATTTGCATTTCCCTCATGACTAAGGATGTTGAGCATTTCTTAAGGTTCTTCTCAGCCATTTGAGTTTCCTCACTTGAGAATTCTTTGTTTAGCTCTGTACCCCATTTTTAATAGGGTTATTTGTTGGTCTGGAGTATAATTTCTTGATTTCTTTGTACATATTGAATATTAACCCTCTATCAGATATAGGATTGGTAAAGATCTTTTCTCAATCTGCTGGTTGCCATTTTGTCTTATTGACATTGTTCTTTGCCTTACAGAAACTTTGCAAATTTATGAGTTCCCATTTGTCAATTCTTGATCTTAGAGCACAAGCCATTGGTGTTCTCTTGAGGAACTTTTCCCCTGTGCCTAAGTATTCGAAGGTCTTCCCCACCTTCTCTTCTATTAGTTTCAGTGTATCTGGTTTTAAGTGGAGGTCTTTTATTCACGTGTACTTGAGCATTGTACAAGGAAATAAGAATGGATTGATTTACATCCTTTTACATGCTGACCTTCAGTTGAACAAGCACCATTTGCTGAAAATGCTGTCCTTTTTCCACTGGATGGTTTTAGGTCCTTTGTTAAAGATCAAGTGATCATAGGTGTGTGGGTTCATTTCTGGATCTTCAATTCTATTCCATTGATCTTCCTGCCTGTCTCTGTACCAATGCCATGCAGTTTTTATTATTATTGCCCTGTAGTACAGTTTGAGGTCAGGGATGGTGATTCCCCCAGAAGCTCTTTTGTTGTTGATAATAGTTCTCCCTATCCTGGTTTTTTTGTTATTCCAAATGAATTTGCAAATTGCTCTTTCTGTCTCTGTGAAGAATTGTGTAGGAATTTTGATAGGGATTGTATTGAATCTGTAGATTGCTTTTAGCAAGATGGTCATTTTTACTAAATTAGTCCTTCCAATCCAGGAGTATGGGAGATCTTTCCATTTTCTGAGATCTTCTTCTATTTCTTTCTTCAGAGACCTGAAGTTCTTTTCATACAGATCTTTCACTTGCTTGGTTAGGTTCACTCCAAGATATTTTACATTATTTGTGACTATTGTGAAGGATGTCTTTCCCTAATTTCTTTCTCAGCCTGTTTATTCTTCCAGTAGAGGAAGGCCACTGATTTGTTTGAGTTAATTTTATATCCAGCCACTTTGCTAAAGTTGTTTATCAGGTTTAGGAGTTCTCTGTTGGAAGTTTTAGGGTCACTTAATCATACAATTATACCATCTGCAAATAAAATTTTAACTTTTTCCTTTCCTATTTTTATCCTTTTTACTTACTTTTGTTGTCTTATTGCTTTGGCTAAGACTTCCAGTACTATATTGAATAGGTAGGCTGAGAGTGGGCAGCCTTGTCTAGAATCGCTACTCCAGCTTTTTTCTTGTGACCATTTGCTTGGAAGATTGTTTTCCATCCTTTTACTCTGAGGTAGTGTCTGTCTTTTTCACAGAGGTGCGTTTCCTGTATGCAGCAAAATGTTGGGTCCTGTTTATGTATCCAGTCTAATAGTCTATATCTTTTTATTGGAGAATTGAGTCCATTGATATTAATAGATATTAAGGAAAAATGAATGTTGTTTCCTGTTATTTTGTAATTGGCAGTGGAGTTATGTTTGTATAGCTACCTTCTTTTAGGGTTGTTGGAAATTACTTTCTTGCTTTTTCTAGGTTGTAGTTTCCCTCGTTGTGTTGGAGTTTTCCACCAATTATCCTTTGAAGTGCTAGGTTTGTGGTAAGATATTGTGTAAATTTGGTTTTGTCATGGAATATCTTGGTTTCTCCATCAATAGTGATTGAGAGTTTTGCTGGGTATAGTAGCCTGGGCTGGCATTTGTCTTCTCTTAGGGTCTGTATGATATCAGCCCAGGATCTTCTGGCTTTTATAGTCTCTGGTGAGAAGTCTGGTGTAATTCTTATAGGTCTGCCTTTATATGTTACTTTACTTTTTCTGTTAATGCTTTATTTTTTTTCTTTGTTTTTATATTTGATGTTTTGATTATTATGTGACGGGAGGTATTTCTTTTCTGGTCTAGAACTATTTGAAGTTCTGTAGGCTTCTTGTATATTTATGGACATCTCTTTCTTTAGGTTAGTAAAGTTTTTCTCTAAAATTTTGTTGAAGATATTTACTGACCCTTTAATTTGGGTGTATTCACCCTCATCTATACCTATTATTCTTAGGTTTGGCCTTCTCATCGTGTCCTGTATTTCCTGGATATTTTGTGTTAAGAACTTTTTGCATTTTTGTGTTTTCTTTGACAATTGTGTTAATGTTTTCCATGGTATCTTCTGTACATGAGATTCTCTCTTCTATCTCTTGTATTCTGTTTATGATACTTGTGTCTATGACTCCTAATCATTTTCCTATCTTTTCTATCTTCAGGGTAGTCTCCCTTTGTGATTTCTTTATTATTTCTACTTCCATTTTTAGATCTCGGATGGTTTTGTTTAATTCCTTTACCTGTTTTTTTGTGTTTTCTTGCAATTCATTAAGGGATTTTTGAGTTTCCTCCTTAAGGGCTTCTACCTGTCTACCTGTGTTCTCCTGGAATTCATTGAGATTGTTATTTATTTCCTTCTTAAAGTCCTCTATCATTGTCATGAGAAGTGATTTTAATTCTGAATCCTGCTTTTCAGGTGTGATAGGGTGCTCAGGGCTTGATATGATGGGAGAGATGGCTTCTGATGATGCCAAGTAACTTTGGAATCTGTTGATTATGTTCTTGTGCTTGCCTTTCTCCATCTGGTTAACTCTAGTGCTACCTGCATTCACTGTCTCTGATTGGAGCCTGCCTTTCCAGTTATCTTGCTTGTGTCTGAACTCCTCAGGGTCCAGATGTCTCTGTGATCTTATAATCCTGACCTCCAGATACTCTGAGTACAGTGGCTCCTCTAGGATGTCTCAGGATATGGTGTCTCCACAGTAGCACACTAGCTAGGTGTCTGCTGCTCTGGATGCAGAGTCTCCTCTAGGACCTCTCAAGATAAGTTGTCCAGTGCTCTGAGTGCAGTGGCTCCTCTAAGATGTGTCAGGATATTGGTGCCCGCTGTTCTGGGCTTAGTTGCTCCTCTAGGTGTCCACACAGGAGCAGACCAGTCAGGTGTCAGCTTCAGGCACCAGGCCCAGGTGAGAAACAAAAGAATAAAAAGATTTTTTATAAAAGTAAAAAAAAAAAAAAAAGAAAGATAATATGCTAAAATGACTTTTGAGTTAACAGTCTATATGCTTTGAATTGTTTGAAAGATATTTTTAAATTTTTCTTTACAAATAAAATTCATAATACTTTGCTTTGTTTCTCGATGCTAGGGATATTTTTTCCTCCAAATTTTGTCTGGAGATTGTTATCTGCTTGCATTAATAAAAGAATTAAAAGAACAGAAAATAGTTATTTTTTAGCATATGATTTAAACTGTTAAACTTGAGTTTCTCCTCTGGCTAACATTTCTAAGTTTTGATTTTAGCAGACTTTTCATGACCTGTCGTTTAAGTAATTCCGTCTCTTCTTCCATTACATAGGAAGAGTTACATGTGGTACTCCACTTTCTAAGTTTCCTTTCACACACTGCTTCTTTAAGCCTGTGCTGTATAATTGCATGTCACTTCTATTTTGCATCTTTGGGTTTCAAAATCACAGCCTCCCTTGGTGGTTATAACTGGAAAGCTGCATTTGAATCATTTAGCAATGCTGAGTTCAACATAATTAGTCTTAGTCTCCTAGTGCTACAATAGAGCAGGAGAACTTATTTGCACCATGAAAAGTAGGCTTGTACCCACTAGTCAATAGCTGCCTACTCTGCTGTTCTCCAAAGACTAAATATTTTCTTCTACAAAATTAATTTCTTTAGATTATATATGTTCATTAATCATGTTAATGAAATAATACTGAAAGCCTTGCTGGATTATATA
>JANHMN010000014.1:57264025-57321007 GCA_030674055.1 Rhabdomys pumilio
TTCATATGTTCAAGAAATACACATAATATTAAAGTTAGAGGATGAATTTATGTATTTATGAATAGATGAAGAGATGCAAGAAATGTGTTATTTGTATCAAATAGAAGACTAGTCAGTCACACAAAGAATAGAATGTACTACTATTGGCTGCATAACTGATGAAGCTATATGTTCGGTAACTTTTCCACCATTCCAGCGAATCTCTCTTATCTTTAGGAATGGTTATGGCTAGAAAAGTTATTTTCAGATTCTACCATAGTTCTATTCTCTACTCTTCTTTTTCATATTTTCATTTTACTTAAAATTATATCACTATCATCCACAAGATGCAGAATTGTGTATATATCTTAGAGAGATATGGCTGAACACTGATTCTAAATTACATTTTAATCCCTTGAACTATGTAACATTCTCTTACCCTCTATGAATTAAATGAAACTTATGGAAGAGTTTTCTATTTTGCCTACCACATGCCTTCTCATATTTTTACTCATAAGTTCTCCTGAACATAAAAATTGAGATTGAATCAAATATCTTGAATAAATAATTTCTAATTTAATGGAACCTGAAATATGTTATTATTAGAGTCAGTTAAAACATTTTCGTTGTACTTCAGAAAACCTTATGACATTATGAATGACTAACAAATTTACTGTAATATTCATGCTGCAGAAATAATTCTTCAGAAACTCTAATATATCCAGTTTCCATTTGTATTTCTGGAATTTTATGTTATATAAGAAAATGTAAGGTTTAATTTTTGTAATTTTATTTTAATTATACTTATTTTATAAATTTTAAAATTTATTGAATCAGGAAATAAATCAAACTATGCCTGAACAGATAATATGACATGGAAATTTTACATTGAATTCATTGAATAGAAAAATGATATCTACTCCTATAATACCTGCTTCTCTCATTATAATGGTTGTTTTTAATTGTCAACTTGATGTAAATTAAATCACCCGGAACAAGGTCTTTAGAAGTATTGCTATATCGAGTTGTCCCGGGATCATGTTTGTGGAAAATTACCTTGATTTCTTAAATGATGTAAAAAAAAAAAAAAAAAAAAAGCAGTCTAAAAGGGTGGTATCATTTCCTCTTTTGATTTATTTGTTTTGTTTTTGATGAACTGTATAAGAGTAGAGAAAGCCAGCTGAACACTAAATATGTATATATTCATTTTCTCTCGTCTCATTTGTGAATTTGATAAATTGCCTCATGTACCTTTCTCAACTCCACTTCAATGGTGGATTATAACTTGTGATTATAAAGTGAATACATCCTTTCTTTCCTAAGCTTGTTTTTCCCATTATATCTTAGGACAACAACAAAAAATGAAACTATGTGCACATATATGAATACATATATGAATATAATTCTAAAACTGTTGTTAGGCAAAAAGAAAAGAATGAACATATGATACCCAGTTTACTTCCAGACAAATGAAAGTCTGCTAAATCTTACTGAAGCATTTAACATCACAAGTATTTCAAGCAATTCCAGACAGAATTAATTAATATCAAAAATGTCTTCCATGTTATCTTTAATGACTACTTGTGTTCTGATAAATACCACCATTTTAGTCAAATTTTGGCGGTGAAAAGTGTGTATATGTATATATTATGTAAACTATTTAATTAAATAATATTAGCATCTTCAATACAAATGAGTTACTATCACACAACTACCATAATGTAAATGTCATGCTTGACATTTTACAAATCAGTAAATTTGCAAATATGAATGTTTAATCCTCATTATTTATTAATTTATTTACATCCTAAACATTTCCCTCTCTCCGTTCATCCCTCACAGTATCTCAACACCCATGCCCTTTCCACCTCTCCTCTGAGAGAGTATTCCCCTGTCCATATCCCTCCACCATGGCATGTCAAATCTATGAAGAATTAGGCATCTTCCTCTTTCACTGAAGCCAGAAAGGGTAGCTTTACAAGGTTTGTATACAGCTTTCTTTCTTAAACTTTCTTAAACTTAGCAAATTAAAATAGTCATGTGATGGCTTTGCAAGAACCTTGATTTGAGAGGTATTTAACTCATGGAGATTAGCTACTTCATGAGAAAGATTGAAAACCTTCAGCCCCTCCTTCCTATGATTATACAGAAACAAAAACTCTAACTACTTTACTAATGTGCACATTAATCTTAGATTCTTTTTTCATCAGAATCATAAGAAATGCCTGTTTTTAATCAGTTACTTATTTATGATATAGCCTCAAATAATACTTGGTGCAACTCTTACCAGCCAAAGGAGATATCTGTATGACAAAACTTCAAGTCCCTGAAAACAGGAATTGAAGAAGACCACAAACGATGGAAAGATCTCCCATGGTAATGGACTGGTAGCATTAACATAGTGAAAATGGCCATCTTATCGAAAACAAGCTACAGATTCAATGCAATTCCTACTAAAATTCCAAAACAATTATTTATAGACATTGAAAGAGCAATTTTCAATTGCATGTAAAAAACAAAACAAACAAACAAACAAACAAACAAACAAAAAACCCCAGAAAACCCAGGATAGCCAAAACTATTCTGAGCAACAAAAGAAATTTGGAAGGAATCACTGTCTCTATCCTCAAGCTGTAAAACAGAACAATAGTGATAAAAACCAAATGGTTTTGGTAGAAAGACAGGTAGGTTGATCAATGGAATAGAATCAAAGTCCTAGAAATAAATCCACAAACCTGATCTGTGACAAAGAATCATAAACCATACAGTTGAAAAAAGCAAGCATCTTCAACAAATGATGCTAGTCTAACTGGTGGTCTGCACGTAGAAGAATGCAGATTGATCCATCCTCATCACTCACTACAAAACTTAAATCCAAGTGGATTAAGGACCTTAACATAAAACCAGATACACTGAATCTGATAGAAGAAAAATTGGGAAATACTTTTGAATGCATTGACATAGTAGAAAGTTTGCTGAACAGAATACTGATGTCTCAGGATCTAGGATCAACAATTGATAAATGGTACTAAATAATACTTAATAGCTTCTGTAAGGCAAAGGACACTGCCAATAGAAAAATATCTGGCAATTTTCAGATTGGGAAAAAGTCTTCACTAACCCTGTATCTGATAGAGGGCTAGTATTCAAAATATATAAAGAATTCAAGACGTTAACCTCCAAAAGAAATAACCTAATTTAAAAATGAGGTGCAGAGCTAAACAGAGAATCCTCAACAGTGGAATATCAAATGGCCAACAAGCACTTAAAATTGTTCATCATCCTTTGTCATCAGAGAAATGCAAAAACTCAAGAGACAGCAGCACTTGCTGGTAAAGAAGAAGAGAAAGGGGAACACTCCTCCATTCCTAGTGAGAATGTATGCTTGAACTACCTCCCTGGAAATAAATCTGGTAGTTCCTCAGAAAATTAGAAATAGCTATACCTGAACCAAGCTCTACTGTTCCTGATCATATACCCAAAAGATGTTCCACCATATCACAAGGACACATGTCCACTATATTCACAGAATCCTTATTCATAGTGGGCAGAAACTGAAAGGAACCCAGATATCCCTCCACTGAAGAATGAATACAGATAATATGGTTTATTTAAACAATGATATGGTATTAAGCTTTTAAAAACAAGGACCTGATGAATCTTATAGGTAAATGGATGAGCCTAGAAAATGCCACCCTGAGTGCAGTAACCCAGACCCAAAAGGACATACATAGTATGTACTCACTAATAAATGGACATCATTAGGCAAAACGTACAGAATACCCACAATAAACTCAACAGACCATACAGGGTTAAAGAGGAAGGAAAACCCAAGTGAGAGTGCTTTGATCCCACTTAGAAATGAGAACAAACTAAATATGGGAGTCAGAAGGAGGGAGGGATCTGGATAGGAGAGGGTATGAGGAGGCAAAAGAAAAGCAGAATCAGGCATGGATGGAGACAGATTTCGAGAAGCCCAGTGGAAAAGGAAATGAATAGAAATATGTAGCAGCTGAGTATGAGGGCTAGGGGAAACTTTAGAAAGTTTCAGAGACCTGGGATGAGGGAGAATTTGTCTAAAAGAAGTCTGTCTAAAAGGCTCCTATCTTAAAGAAATGCAGGGATTAAAAAAATGGAACAGAGATTAAAAGATTGGCTCACTAGTGACTGGTCCAACTTTCAATACATCCCATGAGCAGACAGCAATCACTGACATTATTGATGTAATGCTGTGCTTTCTGACAAAATTCTAGCATGGCTGCCCTCTACGAGGCTCTACCTGTAGCTGATTGAGACAGATTGAGATACCCATAGCCAACCATTGGACAGAGGTTCGTGACCCACATGGAAGAGTTTGTGGAAGGATTCATAAAAGTGAAGGGTATGGCATCCTGATAAGAAGACTAACAGTGTCAACTAACCTGGACTCCTGGGGTCTGCTATCAGAGATTAAGCCACCAAGTAAAAGGTATACAAAGGCTGGTCAAAGCCTCATCCTCAGCACATATGTAACGAAGATTGATTTGTCTGGTCTCAGTGTGAGAAGGTGAGCCTAATCCAGTAGAGACTTTATGCCCCATAGTGGAAGGATACCTGGGCAGCACAAGTGGTTGGTTTGTGAGGAAGAATTCTGTGAGGGGTTACTGGAAAGGGGGTAGCAACTGGGATGTAAATAATAAAATAATAAATAAGGAAACTAAGAAATATAAAGGATGTATATGTATATGTATATAAATATATATATTATTTGTATATAACTATAATATATATATATTTCCCTTTATATATATCAGATTTAAAAATTAGTAATCTAAATATTGAAAGCATAGACAGTTCATTTGGAATAATCATAGTAAAGTGTGAAAAAATGAGAAATCAAATTTGTAATGACAAAGGAGGCAGAACTTAAAATCTGAAACATTAGGCTACATGTATTTGAAAGAATAAGAAAATCTATTTATGCAAAGAACAAATGTTTGGTCAAATAACTATCTGAAAGTACATTAATGCAGTTTGGCCTTCACCATAGAAGCCATAGGCTGTGCTTACTTAGATAGTTTAAGAAAAGCCTGGACATTTTATCAAAGAGAAGGGAAGAATGACTGAACAGACTTTGAATATGACTGGAGTTACTCATACAACCCTAACCTCAAGGGTATCAAGGATAGGAATCAGAACTGCATAACAGGAGAGATCCTGACTGCCTGTTTCAACCTCACATTGTAAGCTCTATTATTTGCATTCTGCAGTATTCAGGTGTGATTCCAACATTCCTGACAATGTAGCCACTTCATTAACCAAACTTATGGGTACCTCCATATAGCCTTCAAAAGATGCCGCAAAGGACTTCTGAAATCAGACCAAGAACCACCAGAGAAAAATCTACTGAAAGATCTTCTCCGAGGAAATGCACAGAAAGCTCCTTGCTAGGGCAGTGGCCATGGTGGCAAAGTGAGCAAGGACGTCACTATGATCCACATTAGGGAAGTCAAAGCATCTTTAAGGCAGTGCGTAAGCTTCAGTTATGCTCTGATGCCCTGCGGTTTCTACAGTATAGATTGTTCAACAAAGCAATGGGCAGAGTTCTTTGTAGTTGGGAAAGCCGGGAAAATTTGAGGATCAGACACTTCCTCAAAAGGCCTAGTAGACAAATTAATCTACCCAAGAAGATTATTGTACATTGTGAATATTTCAAATAGTTAACCATACTGGGATATGACTTGCTCTGAAGTCACCACTCTAGTTTTCTTGTAATTTTTTCATTTCTGGGATAACAGTCTTTTCTGAATTCATTTTTCACACGTATTTTGGATAGCCTGTCTTGCCTGGTTTTACACATTCAAGGGAATTTTGTTCAAAATGATGCATAACTTTAACCGTATAAAATTAATAACAAATTAGACAGCATTTTAGTCTTTAGCATTTGGAATTGACCTTAGAATGAATTCAGAATCTGAGACTCTCAGGAAAGAAAATAATCAATTTCACCTGTGAACAAGCATTTCAGCAAACCAGTGTTCAAAAGTTGCAGTCTGGGTATTTGTGCCCTCCCCTACTATGCAGAAAACTAAGCTCCATGATGATAACATTAAGATGTAGAATCCTATGCATTAAGACGACAAGAAAAAAATGTTTCAGGAATGGGAATACGTCTTTTATAAAGAGAACCTAGAAACCATCCTCATTCTGCTATTTGGCTGACTCAAATGTCAAGGAAAAGGACTTATTTCATCCGTAGATTACAAGTGCAATTTCACAATTTTCAGCCAAATGATAATAACATACATAAGACTAATAATTGAAACAGTAATTTAATTCAATGTAAGTTATTTCCTTATTATTCAATTTAAATACTATTTCCTTTTATTGTTGAGCCATCATTATACCATTAGGATAAAAGTAATATGGTTGACGTGATAATGTGAATGATGATAACTACCTCTAATAGTTAATGAATATTATTAATGTCTTAATAACAAAACTGACAAAGTACATTTAACATGGGTGGCAATGGTGTTAACTGTATAAAAATGTTGAGCACTTGTATGTGAAAAATTATTCAGCGCTGCAAATTGTATATTGCTCTTTCATAATACTTCAAGAATATATAATATGTCTATTTTCACAGTGAAGTTAATTCTGTGTATTAGATCAGAAAAATAAATGTGTGCTTTCCTTGGCTGATTATTTAAAGTAATGTTAGTTACTATTGTTAACATACTTAAACAAAATGTTACTCTTTGTTTATAATATATTTCCTTGGTTAATTGGCTCCATAGTTCTATGTCTATGTCTGTCTCCCCTTTATTTTACTCTGTGAAGAGACAGAGAAGACAAGTAGAATATGTGGAGTATTATATTGAAAGTCTCTTTCTAAAATTTTCTTATAATTAGACCACTGAGTAATAGCAAGAATAATTGCTTGAAAATTAGGCATGTTAATGGGAAGAAAAGACTTTTACTTAATGTGAGACCTATCTGACATAACTCTGAGGAAATTTAAAATATGTTTTCAGAATAACATAAAGGTCAAATACACTCTATGAAAAATAACTACCTTGTCTTATGTTTTATGTATATTTCCTATTTTTTGATCAAGTGTACATAATGTATTAACTATACATTACTTTATTTGTAATTATAATTTTATTATGTATTTGTTGAGTGATTACTATATGCCAAGCATAAACTACACATATTATTTCCTAGATGTCTTAAAGAAAATGGATCAAGTATTGCTCCACTTTGAATATGCACACTATAACTCATCTTGAAATATAATTCACATTATGAGTTATTAAGCATAAAAGTAACTTTTATTTTATAGGTATAATTGTTGTCTTGGAGGCTAACTGTGGAACGAGCTCACTCTCATTTCATTTGAACTCTGATTGAATGGTTCAACTCAGCACTTCTGGCTCAAACTCCTCTCCATGCTGACTGATTCAAACTGGCTCCTCCTAGTTTCCCACTTAATTTCTCTGGTTGGCCTCAAATTAGTTCTGATAAGCTGCAAAAAAACTTCTGGCTCTTTCACATTCTTTGGCTTATTCTGTTTTCACCTGCAACCTCTCTCTGTAAAACTGTCATCATCAAATTGTCTTCTCTCTCTCTCTCTCTCTCTCTCTCTCTCTCTCTCTCTCTCTCTCTTTCTCTCTCTCTCCTCCCCCCATCTGTGTGTTTCTCTCTGTCTTTCTCTCCCACTCTTTCTTTGCTGCTCTCTTGTGATTTTTCTTTCCTGTGCTGTTCTCATGATAGTTGAGTGTATCCTATCTCTAACTCATCCTGCCACTTCTTTCTATAATCTGTTACTTTGTCTGTCCCTCAATTAGATGTCATATTCAAACATGGCTGCTTCCTTCTGCAAAGAAACTTTATTGTTTGGGATTAAAGGTGTCTACTAAAGGTGTGCCAGAGGGATTAAAAGTGTGTGTCACGTTTGAATTCAAGGCAGTTTACACACCCTGAGGTCTTTGGATGCAATACTTTTGAGAGAGTATTTATGTTGCTAGACTCAAATTCCCCTATAATTAAGATGTTGGAATTTTTATCTAAGTACAATATTTGTATATATGGTACTTGGGACATAATTAACTTTAAATAAATCAAAAAGATATGAGCCATAATCCAGAGGTCTGTGCTTATGTAAGATAAGAGTTGACCTGAGTGTGAATACTCACACAGAGGTACCCTACACTGAGGGAGGACTGTATGAAAATTGTCCATCTCTCATGAAGTTATCAGATCTTAACTTATGGAAACTTCGAAACTATCAGCCAAAGAAATATTTACCCTGAATGTCTTACTTAGACTGTAGTATTTGGTTACAGCAACTGCAACACACTAAGATAGACGCACTGAGGAACAAAATATCAAGCCAACTGCAAATCGGCTTTTATGGAACTGATCTCATTGAAATGTTCCCATTCCTCCCATTCCACCCTCCACTCTGTGCTCTCCCTAAAAATGTGAAGAAACTATACTGATTTCTGTTAGGGGTTTATTTTTCTGACTGCCTTTTGCCTTGTACTCTACTCATGACTCATTCAATATTATGCAATATAATCATTATGGGGGAAGACAAATGCAAAATGGCAGCATCTCCCACTTAATTATCTTGCCTTAGTTACATGCCAGAACATGATGTAACAGTGTGTGACCTTTTGGAACTCTTCTATTTTATTTTATTTTATTTTATTTTATTTTATTTTTTCAGCTTACTTGATAAAAATGATATGCATAAAACACAAAATCAAAGAGTTCTTAAATATATTGTGCTTGAATTATTCAATAATTATAGGAATCATTTTTGAAATGTTCATTTTTAAAAGAGAGAAAAAGCTTATATATTTTTTCAAAAAGCATTAAACCATATGTAATAAATGAGTGTTATTATTCATTTTAAACAGGCTTAAATTTTTTTTCTGGTTTGGCTTCAGAGATTTATAAAATAATTATATTTATAACACTATCTGGAGAGTTCAACATCTTTCCAGAAACTGAGGGGAAATTTTTGTCATTTATAAGAAAAACGTGCAATTTTTTCCACAAATCAAGAAATACTGAAACGAGTTATTTATTTTCCATATTGATATTTTTTTCTCTGTAGTTTTGTTGTAGTTTCTGAGATTACACACTTTATCCTAATCGGTATTATATATTTTTTCCAAATTTCATATTTTTATTAGTTCAAGGATAATCCAAAGAAACAAAATATTATTGTTTTATATAAAGGCATCCCCTAGCAGTCTTGTGATGAGACAGTGATTGTGTTAAACTTTTATTCTTTTTCATACATTACATCCACTGCACTTTCCTCTCTCTGATTTTCCCAGTTCTCCAGCTATCAACGCAAACCCCATCTCCTCCAGATTAACTACTCTTGTTTTCCATCAGAAGAAAAGAATGAAGGAAGGAGAGAGAGAGAGAGAGAGAGAGAGAGAGAGAGAGAGAGAGAGAGAAGGAAGGAAGGAAAGGAAATGAAAAAAGGAGACCTCCTAGGAATATCCACCCCACATGTCACAACAACTACAATAAGACTGGCACAGACCATCATGTCACCACTAGACATTACAACTTAGTAGGAGGAAAAGGATTCCAAGTGAAGGCAAAAGAACTGTGGTTAGCTAAAAGAAAGTTTCAAATGTCCCAGATGCCAGGAAATCAAGAGGCTCCCAGGACCCAACAGGTATGGCAATAGCTGAAATACCCAACAAAGCAGAGAGAAAATCTGGAGAGATCAATCCAGAGGTTAGGCATTGCCTCCGGTTGAGGGATGTGGCCAGCTACCCTTCTCAAAAATTTTAACTCAGAATTGCTCCTGTCTAAAGGAAATACAGGGGCAAAGAGTGGAATGGGGACTGAAAGGCCATCCAGAGACTGTCCCACCTGTGGATCCATCCTATAAACAGCGACCAAACCCAGTCATTATTGCTGATGGCAAGAAGTGCTTGCTGACAGGAGTCTGATATAGCTGTCTCCTGAGAGGCTCTGCCACAGGCCTTCTGGATACAGATGAGGTTGCTTGTAGCCAATGATCAGACTGATCATGGACACTCCAAGGGAGGAGTTAGGGAAAGGACTGGAGGAGCTTAAGGGGTGTACAACCCCATAGAAAGAATAACAATATCAACCATCCAGACACCCCAGAACACTGAAGGACTAAACCACCAACCAAACAGTACACATGAAGGGCCCCACGGCTCCAGTTGGACATATAGCAGAGAATGGCCTTATCTGGCAACAATGAGAGGGGAGACTCTTGGTCCTGTGGAGGCTCGATGCCACAGGGTAGAGGAATGCTAGGGTGGGGAAGCAGTAGTAGATGGGTGAGGGAACACCCTCATAGAAGCAGAGGGGAAAGAGAGTAGAATGGGGTTTGTGGAGCAGAAACTGGGAAGGGGGATAACATTTGAAGTATAAATAGACAAAATAGCCAATAAAAATTTTTAAAAAAGAGTCAGAAACACCCTTTAATCCCATTTTTGGGAGTCCCACAAGAATACCATGCTACACAACCATAAGGTTGCATATAAAAAGGTCCATATTTGGAGGACCTAACTCAAACCCATACAAACTCTATTGGGGTTCTATGAGCCCCTCTCAGCCCTACCTACTAGATTCTTACATGTTCTCATGGTGTCCTTCATCCCTTTCACTCCTACAATCATTTTCTGCTCCAGTGCCACGGGATTCCTATGCCTCTGCCTAGTGCTTGGCTTTGGTTCTCTGCATCTACTTTAATCAGTGGCTGCTTGGCACTCCTCTGCTTACAATTGGCATAGGCACAGATCTGAGCAACATGTTGTGTTTTATGTGCCTTATAGCTTGTTTTGTGTCCTATACGATGTCACGTTTCTGAGGTCACAACAATTTCTCCACTTTTACCTTAATGGGTGCACTTGAAAAGCTTCTGGAAGGGTTAAAATAAACTATTTCGCATTCTTCATTGTGTGTGGTGGGCAATAACACGACTATTGTGATGGAAGGCTGTGCAATATTTTAAAGAATTTCATTTAAAAAGTGTGGTTTACCATTGCACATTAAAAGCCTGTCTATAACAAGAAATCATAGGTAGGGGGTAGGATTCCACCTACTAGAAAAGTGAATTCAAGGGCAGGTAGTAATGTACTTCTTAGTAGGTTTTGCTGTTTGCTGGCTTTCTTCCTGCTTTGCTTTGATCTGTTTCATTTAAAAAAATCTTATCTCTATCTAGCAGCAAGCTAGGAATCCAAGACATGACACAATTCCTTTAAGTGTTGGATTTGTTTGTGGTTTTTTTTTTTTTTTTTCAAATTAAAGTTTATGGCTTAAGTGTGTGTTAATTGTTTACTATAAGAATGGAATTATATTTTTTAGAAGTGACTTACCTGTTTCTAAAACTCTGAAAATCTTTAGTTTCTTCTTTTTAAAAATTAAATCAGTTTAAAATATCTGTAATCATAGCAGATCTCTAAAGGTCAAAGCACTTTTATCACAGCCCGGGTACTTTAATGTCAAGTCAGGAAAGAACATGTGCCACATTAAAAAAGACTTACTTGTGGGTGAGGGAACACCCACACAAGCATTGAAACTTTCTTATGATCAAACATGCGGTTATTGATTAATTAATTTTGGAATTAATTATCCTTTTGGAAGACTTGTGACAAAGTTGTTTCCATTTTTACTTATTATCTTAAGCAAAACCTTGCCACGTGAATATGTTAATCTATTTTAAGTAGTCTTCATTTTCAAGACAAAAATGAGAGCTAACTTAATTAGCTTCCTAACCTGACCCATTTTGAGAAATAAAAAAAAATTATTTAATAAAGATGATTTATTCTTTACTAGCCTGTCATAGTTTTATGAAGCCAACATGCATTTATTTGCTATGGATATTTGGTGTCTCCTAAAAATACTTTCAGAGCTTTTGTATCTATTGCAAAGAATGGAGAAAGGGAGGGTAGATAAAAAGCATTCTTCCTACTCTGTAGATTTTGAAAATTGAACAATAATAGGAAAAGACAAAGAAGAGCAAAAAAAAAAAAAATTGTGAAAAAGTTTTTGTCCTTGAGTTGTTCTGCAATACCTGCAGTGGGGGTGGGGACTTCATTTCCTTTACAACAAATGAGAATGGAAAAAAGTTATTTGAACACCGGAGCAACTGCTAAGTATATCTCATGGTACTATCTACACAACTCAATATTGCCAACAAATATGCTATCTATACTACAAATCCAGACTCCAGGCAAGGAAGATAACAGCTTCATCTTTCGCACCATGAAGTCAGTGATATGGTACTGAATAATGCTGAAACTCCCAGTGACAAATGAATGATGGAAATGAATCAGAAGCTCTCACCATATACAGTTACTGAAAGGAGTCGAAGGAAACCCTTAAGGATGAAGAAAAGAATCAAGAGTTGTTACCAGAGCATTATTTCAGAACTATAAAGCATCAGCTTTGTGTGAAGCTCCATGCCTTGGGTTCAAGCCTGTTCATCAGTATGGTTTATCCAGACCACCTTGGTTTACATAGAGACCTAGGCCAGACAGCAGTATACAGTGAGACCCTGACTTGAAAAATAACAAAGAAAAGCAAATAAGTTTAAGTTATAACTTTTATTATAATAAAAATAGTACCATTTGGCTAATGACGTCATATTCCACTGCTAGCTTGGTATATAGCCTGCTCCCAATTTTTCCTAGTTGCACGTGGATCTGTTTGTCCTGTCACCTCAACCTAAAAAAAATTTCCCAAGAGTGTAATTGTAGAGGATACAGTTGTGTTCAGGCACTATTCTTTCAAACTATGAATATGGAGCCTTTGATGTTAGGTCACTAGGCTCAAGATACCATTCTGTATGTCCCAAGGTAAAGTGTGAAATGTAAGTTTAATTTTGCTCACCATTTTTACAATTAGAGATGCTTCTTTGAACCAGCCTTGTCCATAACTTTAAAATTGTTCAAAATTCTTCCTGACGCATACATCATAATTTTCAAATTTATCTCTTCTATTTTCTTATCTCTCAGTGTAAGCTCCATACGAGTACTGAACAAATCAATTGTGCTTCTATGCCAACATTTTCTCTACCAAAGAATACAGTTCTACCAAAGAACTTTGCCCTCATTTTCTCATTACCAGGACTGAGTGAGGTCAGATTATTTAATGGAATGTAATATGAATGGTATTTAACCCAGCTCCTGAGAGTATCATTATTTCCATTTGAAACCTCATAATATGGGTCTTCACAGTCTGCATTTCTATAATTTGATCTTAATCAATCCTGACAGACAGAAAGAATAAGCTCTCTCAGGGCTTCTTTAGCCAAAGCTCAAATTCGCCCAAGTTCTTCCTACTAAACACCCTTGATACCAATTGTGTCTTCTAGATACTTTTATTTGTTGTTGCCAAATACCTAGTGAGAGGCAACTTATAGTTTGAGTTCATTTAAAATGATCACAACTAAGCATGAATAATCTACTGTGAATAAAATATTCATGGAAACATTACTCCGTGGAATGGAAGCTTGTGAGCTGAAGAATATTATTGACTGAAATAAAATGATTTCTTTAGGCAATCTGAACAAAATCAATTTCTTGGTAAAGTGAAATATTAGTAAAGCCTTATAAATCATTTAGTCTATGCTGACAATGATGTTTGGATGACATATTTGCAGATTCAGTTACCATTGTCATTGTGACAAAGATCATTTACTCCCATAGGATTCTGGTTTTACATCAATATTTTAACTCTAAAAATTGCTTAGGTGTGAAAGTAATGAAAGAACCATCTTAGAGATATTTTAAAATTATAGACTATTTTAACAAGCCACATTATTGCTTACAAGTATAGGATTAGTTGTATTTAATGTATAACCTTTTTAAATTTGATGAATTCATGTTATATATTAGCTACACACCAGTGTTCAAACATACACATACCTATTTCAAATATAAACTGTAACAACATGCAAAAGCTCCTAGATGAGCAAGTTATTAAATGGAATCTGCGTGATAACACTCTTTTCTGAGTGCTGATTAGCAGTGAGGCTGACCACCATCTGAAAGGGGCATATCCTTGAAAAATGTATATTTCTCTAAATATTTTAAATAAAATTATATTTAAAATATAAATTTTAGTTAGTGTTATTGTTGCTGTGATGAAACACCACGACCAAATCAACTTGGGTAAGGAAATACTTTACTCACATGTTCATCTAATAGTTAATTAATTTTTATCCTATTAAATTGTTTTATTTATTTATATTCCAAAAGTTATCTACATTCCTGGTCTCCCCACCCCATCCCTGTGTTCTTCACCCATTCCCTACACCTCTGAGAGGGTGCTCCACCATCTGGCCAACCAGTTTCACTAGATACTGAAAAGCCCTTTGATAAAATATAACACCCCTTCATGTTAAATCTTGGAAAGATCAGGAATTCAGGAACTCGTACAGAAGTCATGGAAGGATGCAGCTTATTGACTTGTTCCAGATGGCTTGCTCAGAATGCTTCCTTATAGAACCTAAGATCACCAGCCCAATGATGGCACCTCCCACAATGGAGTGCCCTCTCTGATAAATCACTATTTATAATATGCCCTCCATGCTTTCCTGCAGCCCAATCTTAAAGAGACACTTTCTTAATTGATATTCCTTCCATTTTTGTTGTTTAAATAAAACTATCCATCAAAAATGCTTATATACTTCTACCAAGCTTTAGCAACAGATTTATTTCAGTTAAGTGTTGTATATTGTTTATCAAATTAGTTTCTTTTTCAGTAACTCAAAGATGCCTGGTGAATTTTACAAATCATTTTGTAAGGGCTATGAGTTTAGAAGTAAAACCTGAAGAAGAGTTTCAGAAACAAGATGTCTTCCTTTCTCTATATATCTTCAGTTTCTGTGTTAAACTGGAATACACAAGTCTTTCAGTTTTAACTGTCCACAAAGGACTGTTTTAAAGAGACTAATTAAAAAAGCTCAGTCATTATCTGATAGCACTGTCATTAACACTTATAATTACACCATTAAAGTGAACATGGGTCATCTCCGAGCAAATATAACTGAAATGAATCCACTGTATCTCACGGAAATTTATGAGCATAGAATCCCTTTTGAGAAATTCTGGGTGACTAACATAGTTCAGAGAGAATGAGACATTATGTCACATGGTGCATTAGCAGCTTGAAATGGCAGGAATCAAATCAAACCCACCCATCACAGAGCAGCTTCCTGCTAAATCCTGTACCTTCCTACCTTCTCAAACTGGAGCAGTTATCTTAGCTATGACATTTTTAGTGATGGGAGAGAATCATAATAGCTGTGGGTAATTGTTAGAAAGAACCAACATGGCTCTGAACTTTATAGGTCATGCTATCTCTGTACCTTGTGGGGATAGCTGAATTTTGAAACAGATAACTGTGTCTCCCTTAGCATCTTCTTGGTTTTTTTTTTCCTTTTTTTTTTCTTATGTATAAGTTTACAAAGGTCAGATGTCAGTATGATCTAGAATAAAAACGGTTGTGGCTGGCTCTGAAAGGTTACTTTGGAGAAAAATTTCATGAAGCAGCAGTACCCCAAATACTGCAGAGAAAATGGTTGAATTGCTATTGTATTCTAATAGAGCATGTAACACATTGGAAAAAAACGAGCATTGGATTTTTTAATGTCTTTGAGGGAATGAGTCATTATTTACTAAGTAGAAATAAAGAAACACCTGATGGCTATTATACGTTTCTGACACCATGTCAATATGACAATAAAAGCATTTAGAAATAAAACACATTATCACAGCAATGCTTTGAATACTTAATATGTCCTTTTATCTTAGAATATGATTATAATCTAACTTATTTTTGAAAATGAATTGAGTCACTTTTTTGCAGACTACAAATACAAAAGGCAGAATTGTTGTGGATTATTGTCTCATGATATTGAAATATAATAGCATGCATGAGAAGGAAAAATACAAAGCTTAAAGATTTGTCAAAATTAAGGAGCATTTGTATTGTCTCCTCTTCTGTAATGCATTTGATGGTATAATTTGAATGAGAACTTGTCAATGTACATTTGTAGGCTGGTTACAAATATTTTAGTGTGACTGGCATTGTAGTTTCTGTTTAAACAGTGTAAAAGAACTTGTATATAAGCTAAGATAATTTAATATTTTATATTTGCTAAAATTATACATATACATATCTAGACATATATACATTAATATATATATACACACACAAACACATATACATATACACATACATATATACATATACATATATGTATATATATACAGTTTTCCTAACATAGAAACATTAATCCTATAGAGGCAATCATTCAACTGGTAAAGATTTGTTACAAATTAAAGCTTCACCCTTCTTTTCCTGTCTGTCTCCCTGTCACTTTGTCACTTCTTAGCTTTTCTTCCTTCCTTTCTTCATAACCACCTTGGATTTTCTGTTTTGTTTAAAGAACTTGAAATAATGTGATCAAGAAAAGTAAAAGGGAGGTAAGATTTTATGTCTAGAGGAATATTTACTGTTTGAATATAACAAATGATAATATGAGGTACATTTATAAAAATAAATACTTTAAGGAAGAAATATAGGGATAGAGATAGAGACATATAAGGAATGCATATTTAGATCTAGGTACTAATATATGAACATATACTTAGGCAGGATTACACTATATTTAGAAAACTATCTTGTATTCTCTTTGACCTGTGAGTCGATTGTGAAAATATTAAAAGTGTAGGTAAAAGTTACTATAAATATTAACATATTTTAGGTATTGTTAAAATTAATATAAAAGAATTTTTTGGGTTTTTAGCTTTAGTTTAGAAATTGTCCAGTTGCTGGCAAATGCTTGACTTTCACGTAATGTAAATCTGTTTAATTTTCAAATCACAGAAATGGGAACCATATGTTTAATTGAGTATTTTATCTTATTTAAAATATTTTCTTTTGGATCATTTCCTATGTTGGTTACCGCTATTGCCCTGCTCTCTAGTTGAATCTGCCAAAAACTTTGTTCCCTTTCTGTTTTAAGCTCCCGAGTCAGGATACAACCACTACAGAGATGCACAACTGGTTTTGTTGTTCAACATTAAGTTTCATCAGATTTGGATACAAATACAAGTCATTTCATGAGATGATACCCCATGTCCATGCAAAGCAAAGTTAAAAAATCTTAGCAAATAATTGGATGAAGTATCTAATACAACTTTCCAAATGGCTTAAGAAATAAGCAATGGGCAATGAAAACATGAAATCCCTTAATAACAAATGTGATTGCTTCTACAGTTCAAAGGTCCAAGACAAATATCTGGATCCCCAAACATCTTCACATATGTGTGGTCTGCTCAATTATAATCCATCAAGTTGGGGAAGGAGCTTTTTTTCAACTCAGAATTTTCAGTTCCCAGTATTACTTTTCCCAAAATCATTCTCAAAGATTCACCATGAAAATAGTACTCTCGTACTTCAAATTTATGCATTAATGATTATTTTTAATTAAATAAAACAACATGACTATTGATTGATGTACTGCAGTACTCTTAAACTTGCTGAGTGTTCTCCAAGGTAGAATGACAGTGTCATAAGATTTTCCGATGAGTATAATAATGAGTTTTAGGATAAAAGAAATACTGCATATGGCATCAATTTCTATATAAACATATCTTCTAAAACATTGATAACATTCTGGAACTACACAAGAACACATGTGCTCAGATGTTGAATAATCAAACTTCTCTGTTTTTATAGATACACATTATAACCAATCAACACATATGAGAGGAAAGAAATCATTCTAAAGTTGTATAAATGAAAAGCACTCTTTTTATTTGCATAAAGATAAGTTTATTTTATCAAGATATTAAAGCAAAACTTAGCAAAATTAGTTCTGTTTTCAGCATAGGAACAAGCTATTGTATCCCAATTATGTCGTTAAAATTCACTTGCCTATCGGTTAGATCTTAGTACTTTATAGTGTGGCTGAATTTGGGGATAAGGTTTCTTAAAAGATAAAAAAGATAAAAGTGGGTCTTTATGTAAAATTGATCCTCATCCAAATCCTTAAGCCTTCCCTGGTGTCTTCATAAATGGCAATTAGGACACAGAGAGTCCTGCAGACACAGGCAAGTACAGAGGAGCAGCTGTGTCAAAAGAATGGCCATGGGCAACTCAAGGCTGTGCTGTAGGCAGGAGAAGCTAAATCAAACACCTCGAGGTTGGGTTTCAAGCTTACAAATTCTGCTCATTGTAGATCTTATGAAACAATACACTGATAGCAATGAACAGATTTTAATTGCAATTTCATTGCAAATAAGCATGCTGGCATAATCAAGAACTTTATTGTTCTAGTACCTGGTAAGTAGACTGTTAACGTGTACATAAATATCCATGCATGTATGTATATTGTAGATGTAATTTTTTTCAGTGAAATAATCATTGTTAAAGAAAAATCATGTAATTAAGACTATTGTAAATCATAATGTAAATAAGTATTGGTAAAATATTTTTCTTACATAGTAATTCAGAAGGTTATAATATAGGAAAAGTAATTGCTTTCATGGCACTTTAAATGCTAGTTGCATTACAGATTTTAAAATGATGCTTCAGACATGTTGTAACTAATTCCTAAAAAGTGACAAAGACTTTTTTGATCCTATCACATATTCTATGAATGTAAACTAAATAATTAAGCATAAGATGAAAAAAATTACATATTTAGTCCAAGTCTCCAATGACCTTGGAAGGTGTTAAAACAATAATGATAGCTAATATAGTTATTAATCCACAGTTTTTTGATATGGTAAGAATTGTTTAGAAATTTAGATGTTATGTCTAGTGTTATATGACTACTACCCATTAAAACACTATTATTGACAGCCATATTTTAAACATCTGCTTCTAATTATTATGCAATCAAAGAAAAAACTTTTTAAAGGAGACTCACAGATTCTAAATCCTGTATAAGTCTACATGAATAAACATATGTCTTGACATTGTTTACATATATGTATACAGGCAGGCATATTTTTTCATGTATACTTATCTCATATTTTCACGTAGTTCTGTGTGTTGAAAAATGAACTGAAATATTTATCTTGGTAAATATGACATAGTTTGAGCAATTTAGGTACTGAAGCAAAATATGCAACAACAGCTTCGTATAGCAATATTTTCTCATGTCAAATTTACTAAAATAATAAAACTGTTGTTAAGGTTTCTATGTGTATTCAAAGAAATTACATACTTTTAAAAAAAGAAATGTAGTTTATAAACATAACTAATTTGTGTATATTTTTGATAGAATCCTATACAGATCTTGGGGGAAATCACTCCACATTGCTATAAATCATAGAAAATAAATAATTTTGACAAATACAGTTAATAAAAATCTCTATGAAAATAGAAGTTAAATGATATAACTATTTCATTAAATTCAAAAGCAAATGTTTTCAATTCTTTTGCTTTTCAATAATTGTGAGATAAAACACAAACATTTTAAGAATTTGGAAAAATATAACTTTTACATATACTGGGATTAATATTTATAATCAGTAAATTAATATGTGTTTGTCTGTAATGTCTAACGATCTGATCATGACAGGTCACATAAAATCTTAAATTGATTTATTTTGATACATAGAACAAATCTGAGGCCTAAATTTAATAAGGACAGAATTCAGAAATCAAAAATTCAATCTTATATACATCTTAACAACCAAACTCAGGACACTTCATTTTATGTTATTAAGGGTCTAAGCACATCTTCATTAAGAAACTACAGCATACCATCCCTTTATAAGATAATACCCATAGAAACGGTGAACCAATTGTGTAACACAGATGAGAATTTATGTCTTGAATATTATCTTGATGAGAGGCATATCACCTAAAGAAAACAAAATATGACAGTATCACTAAGGCTGGAAAATTGGGATCAGAAGACTTTACCAGAAATCTATTAATACTGTTTATGAGTGCAGTGAATTGAATCTGGATCAGCTGTATGATCATTTGGTATTCCTTAGGAATAATAATGTATTGAAAATAAATCAGATATATTGTAAGACTTTAGAGAGAGGAAATTGCAGAAGTAGTATTATGGTTTTCATTCAAGAACATAAAAATGTTTATTCTAAATTTAACATTATTCACTATCTTAAGAATGAAATTTGAACAATACTTTGAGAAAAACTTCTATTTGCATAGCAGAGTATTGGGTACTATACAATAGGTAATACTTTGCTTTTCTTTATTAAAATACAGTACACTGAGTATGAAGAACTTTACATGGTATTCCTTCTAAAATCTCCTTGCCGATTTTAGTAAATCTGCATTTTTGAGTGGGTAGCAAAGAAGAAAAAATGAAACTGTTTAGTTTAGAGTTTCATTTTAGTCAGTTTTTGTAAACCAAAATAATAAAGCAGATATTTGAAACCATTCACTTAACAAAGTGTTTGAAATTTATGGATCAAGTACAGGTGGAGATACCTCAAATTTAAAAAAGACTGAAATATGTGTGATACATGTAACATATATGACTATCTGAGTCTATTTTGTTGTTTTTAAAACAAAATCTCAAACGATTGATTTACCAAATTAAGACTCAGGAGCCAGATACTATGGATAAAGCCTGCTAGCTCACACAAGCAGGGAATATACACTGCAGACCTTCCTACACCACAGATATCCCAGAAAAAAAAGTCCCCTTATTTCTCCATACAGGCTTGAAGTCCATTCAACTCAAAGACCCTCCTTTCTTTTTCCTGGGGTTTCTTATGTTTATTCCTTGACAACTAATTGCTTGTTCCACCTCTTGCCCTGTAGTTGACTTCATTTACCTCTGGTTTACAGAAAGCTCTTGGGTTAATGGTGTGCTCTAGGGCTGGGACATAGCACAAGAAACAAAATTTTCTAGCTCACAGTCTCTGAGTTCACAACATAATCAAATATCCTTCAACAATTAGTATTGCTCAAAAATGTCTTATATTTGAAAGAGTATATGGTATGAACCTAGGAGGAGTTGGAAAAGATAAAATGAAGGGTATTAATAATGCAAATCTATTACTCATATATATAATTCTAAAATCCAATATTAATAAAGACTTGACGAATTTCAGAAGCTGAAAGTTTGTAGATTAGTAAAAATAGTAAGGGTTAACCTTGTTAACCTTAAAGAAAAGTTAAAAAAAAAATGTTGCCTGGTTTAAAATATAATTCCATCAGTGATAATGTACCTCTGATATCTATAGGTCTGTATATATGCTACAAATACATGAATATATGAGGTATTTATGATAAAGAGAAAAAGAAATAACATCAATAAATACATTAGTTGATCACATATTCCATACGCAATGCTTAAGTGAATGATTTAAGAAATATAAACTTACTGTCTCATACTTCCAGAGGTGCAAAAGCCCAGCATGAAAGCTATAACAGGAGTGGTACCAGATGAGAACTATTAAGCAGAATATGTTACTTGCCTCTCCTGTAGCTTCTATTGTCATGGTGGGAATTTTTAACACTTTTTGTCTTACAAAAGCATCACTGGAATCTTTAACTTTGCATTTAGAAGTCTTCCTACTATATGCCCTCTTTATATTTCTGGATTTGTTCTAATGAACTCATTGAAATAAATTTTTTGAAAAAGACACAATTTTACTGTATTACTTCCATAAAAAACCACTACCAATAACTACAGTCAGATTTTGAAGTAGTTATTTTAATATATGATTGGATGAGAATGTAGATCAAACTAGAGCATCAATGATTTTTTTAAACTAGCAGTAAATGTCACGCACTCTGCTGAGAGGAACAAAACAAGAAAGGAGCGATGACATGCATAGACATGGTTTTCTCAATATGATTCTAGCAGTGCAGGAAATAAAAGCAACAATTTTTACCTGGACTTGAATTTAACTGAAAACTTTTTCAATATCACAGAAAGCAGAAAGAAGTGATAATCTATTTTATAGAAGAAAAAGAAATCCTCAAACATATATCCATGAGGAACATATAAGCAACTTCTAACAATTTATATAAACAGAAAAAAAGGCACATTACTAAATAGACAAGTGAACTGAGTTGTCAAAATAAGCAGTGAAGACGGCCAAGAAATGTCTGAACAATAGAGAAACTCACATCAAAATTGTACTGAGATTCAATAGTCGTGAAACATTAACTGCTATGAAAAACAGCAAACTAAAAATTGTAGGTAGATAGCAAAGAAAAGTGATTCTGTTTATGCTGTTTCTAGGAGTGCATGTGAGTTAGATATAAATCACTGTGGAGGTTCCTCCTCCAAAGATTCAAACTAAAGTTACCACGGGATCCTACAATATGATTCATGGTTTTGTGCCCACAAGGATATAAGTCAGGGTATTAGTTTTGTAATATACCTAACAAGACATGAAAGTTGACATGGTGTCCCTCAAGACACAATGAAAAGAAATCTGACCAGTATACACAATGGTTTATTATTTTACCGGGAAGACTAACAGTCACTCTATTTACAGGAAAATTAAAAGAACTGATTATTAGCATGTTAGGCAAATTGTGCTACTCAGAAACACAAACACTGTATGATTTATTTCATTCATGGAATGTAGATTGTTTAAGAAGTAAATTCACATACAAGGAATAAATCAAAAAGAGAAGTAGATTCAGGAGATGTGGATGTAATTAGTATGTTAGTAAATTCATTGAACATAATATTGATTACTATTATTTTTCTTATTTTTTGAGATTTTAATATAATTTATCATGTTTCCATTTACCCTTCTTTCTCCAAACCTTATCCCCTTCTTCATAATCTTTTTACTTCAAATATTGTTTATATATACATTTATATATATTTATTAAATACATATATTTATGTTTCTAAATACATAAATACTACATACTTAATCCATATGTTAATTGCATTAATGTATTTTTAGGCTGGGCCATTTGGTATCAAACATAGATTTTCTTACCCTTGGGGAATTCTATTTTATGTGATTCCTAGTTGCTTACATTTCTTTGTCTGGGTTTGGGGTCTCTTGAGTTTTGCCCCTTCCATATCATTCCAATAGACAAGGGCCATTACAAAACCCACTATTTCTACAAAATACATTTTAGAAGTTAAAGTAAAATATATGTGAAAACAACGTATCATTTTTCACTTTTGGAATAAAAAAAGTTTAATTCAGTACTATAAAATGGTATAGATAAGGTTAGACCCAACACATGGCTAATGCTTAGAAAGAAAATCATATTTTCCTCCTTAAATGAAAACAGAGTCTTGGAAATGGATGATTTTATTTATTTTCCTTGAGTGTTGTTATTCATAAAAACATTACTTGATTTTGGAAACAATTAAAATGAGTAATCCAAATAAACCTTTGCAGTTTCCTCCCATTCACCTATTTAGAGAGGTAAGAGAATTGAAGTAAGAGACCAAGTATGAGATCGAAGGCATTTTGTGCCACTATGGACTAAGCACAAGAGATCCATATCCCTGTAGGTGATTAAGCAGGTTATTTCTGCTAGAATGTGAATTGAGAGATGAATACTTTGGAGGGGAAATAAGTTCTTTACTACATGATTAAAGGTTGGAGAATCTAGACTGAGAAGTTCTTGCAAACGCTGTTAGGTATTTTTGGAAATTTTGTTAACTCTAGGCTAGTATTGGCAAGAGACATATGGAGGACAACTCCATTTCTTGCTGCTGTACCAAAAATGCTGTAGCCTGGGTGAATTGTAAATAGTAGATATTTGTTTGTGTAACATTTCTGGAGACTGGAGAGTCCAAAAACGTGGTGATGGAATTGTGTCCTTTATTTTTCTATTGGTTTATGGAATTCCCTTTATGATGTAAACCTCTTTGTGGTCAAATATTCCTGTAGTGTTTATCAAATTCATGCATTTTGAGAACCAAAGAATGTGTAAAGTATCAAGTGTCTTCACAAAGGAGAGTGATTGGAACTCAGAAACTGTTAGCAGTCATGTTAATCCATTGTAGAAAGGATAGAAACATGAGATACATGTCTATGAAAAGCCTTCTACTCAGTAATCAAAAGTTTCCACACAAAGAAGCAATAATGATTGCAGGTTGCTACAATATTAGACTTCTAAATTTCACTGGGGCATTGGACATTATTTGCATATCTTCAGTCTTGTAATTCTCTCTTTGTGATTTATATATTTGATAAGTATCAAAAGCAGCAAATTTGAAGACTAAAGAAAGTCATGGAGATAAAAGTTCCTTTGTAGTCAGATTAGTTGTATCTTGTAAAAATATCTGGCTACTTGTTCAGAATCAATCAGCGTGTGTTATTTAATGAGTTCTAACCTGTAAGTTTTACTTTTGCCACCTCAGACTTTTAATTGTAAAATGTTGCAATATTTTTTTTCTTCCACCACAATCTGGAATTGTAGGAAATCTCATCATTTCACATCTTTGTGATTCCTTGGAAGAAATAGCCACAGGCAGACCTCCCCTTGGAGACATGAAGTATAGTAGATTCTTCATATATAGGAATTTCCTGCAAATCTTAGATTTTCCTTTTTAAACCATGCATTTTTGTATGCTGTTTAACATTTGACAATATCAAGTCGATCACACGTTTGCTAAGCAATGATTTTCTTTTTAAGTTAAAAGCTGAGAGGGACCCTGGGGCAACTTTATTCCACAGATTCCTGAAAGGCTCCAGCCCCAGGCAAAAGCTTCATGATATCCAACTTCTGTTGGTCTATGTGTCATGTACCATTTCTTTGTTCTGCTGTACTGATAGTGGCTGCTACCTGTGATCTCTTAGAGAAGATAGAATCAAACTACCCCATCCTACTATGAATGGTCACACTTCTCTAACCCTAAGTGGTCCAGATGTGAGTCCAGCTTCAAAAGCGTAATCCTTGCCAGTCATTTCTTCATTCCCCTCCCGTTTCTTTGCAGATTTTCCCTTTCAAGTGTTTGGCTTTGTTGTAGTTCCAGACTTTTAATCCACCCATAGAGCAAGAGAACAAAGTTTAGAACATTTCATTGTAAAAATAAATGTACATTAAACTCATTTGCACTAATGTGTTGCCCTATAGGTAGATATACCTACACACTTCTGAAATAAAAGGAGATATGAAAGGCAAGTAGTAGTTCCTTCCTATGTTTATGTCTCAGGAAAAAAGCAACAACCAGGAAAGTGACTTAAAAATTAGGAAAGAGTCAAGTTCCCCATACCACACAAGACATTTTTTGCTATCAGTTTTTATTTCCACTGTTTCTAGATGACTTTATCATGCCATTCTACATCTTCCTCCCCAGTCCATATCTCAAAAATTCATCTTAAACACCTGTGTATAACAGATTCCCAGCCAGTATCTTTGAAGTCGCTTGAAGATGCCCAGTTGCTTAATTTCATAATTTTTGATACTTTACACTGAGACATGCAGTTAGGTTATACTCATATTATGTATAAAATATTCTCATATTTTATACATAAGGTGCACTGGACATCTAATGGATTGTTTTTCACTTCTTAAATCATAATTATTAGTAGAAACCAAGTTTTCGAGGCAGTTTCTTTCTTTTTAGCTTAGTCTGGTCTTAAGCAGATTATACAACTGATTCGGCCTCCTATGAGTTGTATCATAAACACCTACACATTCACGTAGGAGACATTTTTATTAAAAAAAAAAATCAATGCTAAAAATTTCCCATTGATTCTTTGTATTTTATTTTTACTTTTTGTCTCTATGAGGTTTTTACATTAGACATTATTTCACAAAAATATGCATGTTGTAGATTGAAGCATTACAAATCCAATTGAACATATGATGTATGAAGTGTGCTGTTCTTATTGAATCATGCTTATTTGATTTGGCTTAGCTCACTTAGTATGTTTCCTTTCCTCATCCATCAGTGGGTGTTTAGGATTTTTTCTTTCTTTCTTTTTTCCTATACATTTGTCACTGTGAGTAGTTCTGCACTCTGTACTGAAAAAAGGACTGAAGACAATTCTCTTAATTGACAACAGTTTTTTTTTTCATATATTCCAATTATGGTTCCACCCCCACCATATTTCCAGTTCTTCCACATATTCTCCTCCCTTCTGTCTTATCTTAGATAACAAGAAGGATTTTTTAAAAAGGTAGTCAAAGAAAAAGCACAAGAAAAAATGAAGAGTCACATATGCTTTTTGACTGTTTAGATTGCCTTAATGTATGTGTGCATGTTACGAAGTTTCAACTACACTAAATTGTTATAAAATTCCTCAGAGTCTTCTTAGTTTTAGAAGTGCCACCTAGTAGTTTCTCCCATGCTCCTCTCTTCTCCCTTCCCATTAGATCATCCAATTCCAGAATCCTCACCCCATTCATCCATAATTTCTACACTATTTTCTCTTCCAAGTGAGATCCCATACTCTCTACCTGACCTCTGTGACTCTATGCATCATATTTGGTTTATCAATACATTAATAGTTAACATCTACTTATAAGTGAATCCATATCATATTTGTCTGAGTCTGGGATGTCACTTAGGATTTTTTTTTCTGGCATTATTCATATACCAGGATATATTATTCAATTTATTTATTCATTGTTCTCTGATATAATACATCTCAACCACAGCCTCCCCTACAAAATACTAAAGCTAAAGTACCACAGCATGTATGCAGAGTGCCTAGTGCATACCCATGCAAGCTTCATGGTTGAATGAAGTTTCATTGCTGCTTCTGTCTCTGTGAGCTCCTATAAACCCCCCTCAGTTGATTCTGTGAATCATGTTATCCTGGTGTCCTCTACCCCTCTGGCTCCCGCAGTCCCTTTCCTTCTTCTGTGTGGTTCCTAGTAAGGTAGACCTAATGTTTGGATGTAAGCCTCTGTATCTGCTCCCATCAACGGCTGAATGAAGCCTCACTTATGATGATTGGACTAGGCACGAATCCCTGAGTATAGCATAATATCATTAGAGATTGTTTTACTAACATTTTTTTGTCAGGTTTGTTTGGTTCTACCATAGTTCTCTGAGCCTCTAGCTTCAAAATCCTTGACATCTAAGCAGCGTTGGAGATGGAATTCCTCTAACAATCTGGGTTTCAGGTTAGACCCGAGTAGTTGGCCACTTCCACAAGCTCTGATCCATCAAAATCCAGAGCACCTTACTGGGAGGGCAGGATATCAGGACAAGTGTTCTCAGGGTACATTGTTAATTCTGAGATCCATCAAAAGTTCCAGTTTTTATAATTTAAGATATTCTTTCATAAAAGTGTATCTCTATGTGAGATACCATAAACTATACATTTAGCAATCATCAATACTTCAAAAAAAACAAAGATTACTGAAAAAAAATTGTATCTAACAGAAATAACAAGAGGCATCTTATACTTAAGGTTGGTGATTCCTGGTATAGACAGAATCTTACAAATTTAATGAACACTTTTTCTTTGTCCATTTAAAATTGCTATTAATAATGAAAATTTAATTTTCTAAAATTATCTTTACCATTTTGTTTACTATTTTTAAGAAAAGTTCTTGTTATTTGGCCATGCTAATGTTGAATTCACTATATATTTCACACTGACCTCAAGCTGAGAAACCTCCAGGCTCATGGGCATCCTTAGCATCCAACTGAATTTTTGTATTAAATGATTCCTCTTTGTTGTCTGAAAAATGCCCCCTTGCCTTACAATACTTTAGGATACTTCTTTTAAAGTATTTAAAAACAATTTTCAGTCAAATTGATCAGCCTTTGTCATTTTTGTGCTACTGAAATATTTCATAATCTTTTTTCCTATCATTTTCTCACCATGATGAGTTCTTTTTAACTTTAACTCTGTGTTGTGTCATAGAGGAGATACGGAGTTAGAGGTAGACATTTTTAAGATTCTTTCTAAGTTTTTTGGAATGAGAGGTTAGAACTTTGACTTGTGGACCTAGCAGTACTAGTCAATGTAACTACATATTTTGCAACTGCCTATAAACTCATCCAGCTTAGACATTATGATTAACTCTGCAGCAAATGGTGGCTTTTAACATCACCTTAACATTGAAATTAGAATAATTAAAATTGCTTCTGAAGTTACAATGGTGACACTTATTTAAAATGACAAAAGCTCATTTCTAATCAATGTCAGGACTGCAATGGAATACAACAATTTCAGTTCCATTTCATTCTCTACTGTACTAGGCAACAGTAGCCTGTTGTGTGGAGACAGGAAACGAGAACATAAAGTTCATGTTCCTTATCAAGGCAATTTCTAAAGAAAAACATGCTCTAAATTCAGACATTAAAGTACTTCTCAAGTGTCAGTAATTTGCAAGTACGCCTAATCCAAAACATACTGTCAAGAAACTTTTAACCTTCATAGATATGCTACAGGAGGAAACAAATTGGATTATGCAGCTGGAAATATTTACAATTACATCCGGTATTAAGAACACAGAGCAGACCTGTTTCCTCCAACCTGGTTTAATATCCTTATGTCTGTGGAAGGATTAATACAAATCCTTTTAAAAACTCTATTGACTGTTGTAAATTCCCAGTAGAAAGGTTAGTTTTGTAAAAGGCCAGCAAAACAGCCAGAATATCACTTAACTTGATTGGAAAGGAAATTTTAAATAATCCACAGGGAGATTATAAAAGGCTTCTCAGAAATATTTTCTCTAACACAATAATGTAGGCTCAAATTTTCACATCAACTTATTAAAGAAGTAATAAAATCTGATATTCTAAAGTTTGATTATTATAATGCAATAGGATAAATTCCAAACTATTATATACAGTAAAAATGGAATGAAAGTGACATTAAAATGAGATGAATCTGAGGCAGAGGAAATTGTCTTAATCAGAAATCTCAGCACTCAGAGTCAGAGGCAGGAGGATCACTGCAAGTTTGAGGCCAGTCTGCACTTTACATGAATAACTAAGTGAATAAATAAATAAAATATAAATATATCATAGAGAGAATATATACATGCTAAAATATTGCTAAATATATATTAAAATTAATTTTAGTTATCTAATTTGCTTTAATATTGATAAGCTTAATTTCCCTGATTTTTAGTTTCCTATAAAATCGTAAAAATTTTAGGTTTTCTGTTTGATGACTCTATTGCACTATAGTGTATTTAACTTGTAAATTTTTCCAAAATTATCTGTTTTTCGCCTTCTTAATAAATCTAATGAATACTCTGTAGGATTAAGACTGTGTTCAGCTATTTTGAAACATTTAATATTCATTCATGTATATAAGTATGTATATAAAAATTCTCTTGTTTTTCCTTCAATTTTATGTCTCCACCACCTTAACATATTTTATGTTCTGTCTTTTTAAAAGGTTATATTTTATATTCATAAATAAACTTTAACATGCCTGAACCTAATCTATGTCATATCCTCTTCCAAATTCCTCCTTCACTAGTGCTTTGTGTAATAATTTACTACTTTCTCTTTACTGTCCACTAAGACAATTTAGAGTTCCCTGTGCATAAATTTATGAAGAATGTATCCTAGAGCATAGGTCACTTCTCAAGCCCACATGCCTGAGGAAAATATATCCTCTCCCCTCAACAGCTATCAATTGACAATGTTTGTTTGTTTGTTTGTTTGTTTGTTTTTAATGAGATATTTTCTCTATTTACATTTCAAATATTATTCCATTTCCCAGTTTCCTCCCTGGTATCCCCTTATCCCATCCCCATTTCCACTGCTTCTATGAGGGTGTTCACCCACCCGCCTACCCTTTCCCAACTCCCTGCCCACCAATTCCCCTAAACTGAGACATCTAGCCTTCACAGAACCAAGGGCCTCTCCTCCCAATGTTGCCCAACAAGGCCATCCTCTGCTACATATGCAACTGGAGCCCTGAGTTGCTCCATGTGTACTATTTGGTTGGTGGTTTATTCCCTGGGAATTATGTGGGATCTAGTTGGTTGATAATGTTCTTCTTATGGAGTTGCAAACCCTTTCAGCTCCTTCAGTCCATTCTCTAACTCCTCCATTGGGGTCCCCATCTTCAGTCTAATGGTTGGTTGCGAGCATCCACCTCTGTATTTATAAGGCTCTGGCAGAGCTTCTCAGAAGACAGCTATGTTAGCCTCCTGTGAGCATGCACTTCTTGGCATTCACAATAGTGTCTGGGTTTGGGTACTGGTCTCTGGATGGCCTTTCCTTCAGTCTCTGACTTCGTATTTCTACCCATAAATATTTTGTTCCCCGTTCTAAGAAGAAACGAAGCATCCACATTTTGGTCTTCTTGAACTTCATGTGGTCTATGAATTGTATTTTGAGCATTCTGAGCTTTTGGGCTAATGAGTACATTCCATGTGTGTTCTTGGAGCTACCTTACTCAAGGTGATATTTTCTAGTTTCATTTATTTGCCTAAGAATTTCATTAAGTTATTGTTTTTTATAGCTGTGTAGTACTCCATTGTGTAAATGTACCATATATCTGTATCCATTCCTCTGTTGAAGTACATCTGGGTTCTTTCCAGATTCTGATTATTATAAATAAGGCTGCTATGAACATAGTGGAGCATGTGTTTTTGCTATATGCTGGAGCATCTTTTGGGTATATACCCGGGAGTGATATCCTCAGGTAATGCTATGTCCAATTTTCTGAGGAACTGCCAGACTAACTTCCAGAGTGGTTGTATCAGCTTGCAATCACACCAACAATGGAAGAATGTTCTTTCTCCACATCCTTTCCAGCATTTGCTGTCCCCTGAGTTTTTGATCATAGCCATTATGACTGGTGTGAAGTGGAATCTCAAGGTTGTTTTGATTTGCATTTCCCTGATGACTAAAGATGCTGAACATTTCTTTAGATGCTTCTCAGCCATTCAATATTTCTTAGTTGAGAATTCTTTGTTTAGCTCCTTACCACATTTTTAATAAGGTTATTTGTTTCTCTGAATTCTAACTTCTAGAGTTGTTTGCATATATTGGATATTAACCCTCTATTGAATGTAGGATTAGTAAAGATCTTTTCCCAATCTGTTGGTTGCCATTTTGTCTTATTGTCAGTGTCCTTTGCCTTACAGCAGCTTTCCAATTTTATGAGGTCCCATTTGTCAATTCTTTATCTTAGAGCATAAGCCATTGGTATTCTGTTAAGGAAATTTTTCCCTGTGCCAATGTGTTTGAGACTCTTCTCCACTTTCACTTTTACTAGTTTCAGTGTATCTGGTTTTATTTGGAGGTCCTTGATCCACTTTGACTTGAACTTTGTACAAGGAGATAAGAATGGATCAATTTGCATTCTTCTACATGCTGACCACCAGTTGAAGCAGCACCATTTTTTTTTTTTGAAAATGCTGTCTTTTAAAGAAAAGATTTGAACTTTATGAGAACCTATTCTAGGTGACTTGATCTCATTACTGTCTCAGTTACAGAGTTCATCATAACTATAATGTCATCTTCACCAAGTATTTACTCTCTATAGATACACATTTCTTATGAATCTTAGATTTATTGCACCATGTCTTGTTTCAGTGATCACTAGGTCATTGTTGTAGAGTGATATATTGTTGTCCCATTTAGAGGTTAGCACTCCAACAGTTTTTTTTTTTTCTACAGGTAGACTTGTTTTTTGTTTTTGTTTTTTGATTCTGCACTAAACATGATTTACTTCAATAAGAAAACACCACACATCAGAGTCATAGGATATGAATGTAGATAATTCAAACTGGAGTCTATCTGAAAGCTTCATCTGCACCTGCTACTTGAAGGTTCTCTCAATGCCATGAGAGGGGAAAAGTCATCAGCAATCTTATCCAGCTATGTACCTTTTGAGTTACAATAACTACTGGCCTGGAAAGATATCAAGATTTGACCACCACTGGAATAGTTGCATGAACATTATAGGAATAAACAATAACATTAAGAATCTACTTAATTATATTGTATTAGATGGAAAAAATACCTAAGACTTGTTAACTGGACCCAAATTCCATGACTGGCTGTTATAAGCACTAGGAGAAACTCCTCTTACTAAACTGGTAATAACGATAATAAAATAATGCCCTAGTAATCCTTTTTATATTTTATATCAATAAGTTAGCTATATATTTCATAATTTGTATATATTTTGAAATCTGCAGGAAAAGATGAACAATGCAATTATTGTATATATTATATATGAGGCTATATAACATATGAATTAGCATGTATATGAATGAATATAACAAATATATAATACATATATATTTATATATATGTATATATATAAATTTATCACACTTGTATTTTCTCCCAATATTATAGAATGTTAAAGAAGTTTATATAAGTATGTATATTTACAGATATACAACAAGAATTTGTACTGAATATACAGTTTTAACTAACCAGATTCTAATAAGATTTAATATTTACTATATATACACATATAAATTTATAATATTAGCCATATATATATATATATATAAACTTATGTATCCTTTTACTGTATATTGTACACACATACAACACATTAAAAGTTAATTTAGAAGTTGTTATGTTAATATGTTTTGACAAGTAAAAAATTAACAGAAAAGGAAATAGTTCCTAGAAATTTATTAGGAGGGTCTAAGAATGGAATACAAAAGGTTATTATATTTTGCTGTCAGTACCACTTAAATCATTTTTTCTCTAACTGCTTCAATGAAGTATTAATGTCATTAGACTAAAAGTAAATGAACACTAAACAATAGTCCCTAAATGAGTTGTTCTCAGGCACAGCTTAAGAAAATTAAAATAGTATGAGTCATTGTCAAAGCCTGAATTCTTTCAAAGCATCTTTTACAATTTTTGTTTTTCTCTTGATAATGAGAAATTATAAGCTTGGACATGAAAGTATATAGTCATATAAATATGAAAAAAACATCTGAGATATGTGTTTATGTGATGTACATTATAATTTTCTAATCTCCAACTATGTAACATTTTAAAGATTTTATTAAGTAGAAATTTTCTATGTTAATTCACTATATATATATCCTAAATGTTTTCTCAGTCTGCTCATAACAAAGATACAGCAAGTCGTGTTGGCTGTTGATCTTTCTATGCAATATTATTATGACTATTCATGACTATTGTCTTTTATAACCAAATTGTCTGTCTCTGTCGTTGTGGTGTTCTCTCCTAGAATATGCAGTAATATAAATGAATATTACTAAAAAATTATGATCTTGTGGCTTAATTATTGATATTTTACATGTAATAGGAAGAATGATGAATATACAAACACGTATCAAAACCTATTGATATGTTTGCTGTTGTCTTTCATGTCATCAAGAAGTTTCCAGATACGTAAAAACACCTGCAAAATGTGAAAACTGTCTGTTCAATCGATTTACATGAGCCAATAAAGATGGAGAACCTGTACTCAGTACAGCCAGAAAGGGAGACAGAAAGTACATCAGGGAAGTTAACCTTGATGCCATTGATAAGGAACAGAAACTAATATTCATGATTTGCTGGTAGTATTGAATAATGAGGAGAAAAGCAAAAGATTCTTTTTAAGTCATATAAATAGGAATGCATTATATATAATAAAATACTTTAGGTATACATCAATGAAGTCCATTCATGTCAGACATTGATTGTATAAAACTCCAAAGTGTTTTTATTATTCATTACAACCATGTTGTGGTGATAAGATGATTCATCATTATAAAAGTGTTATGTCTTTAAATATTTTAAATATGTGCGTCTGTAGTCTCTTATTTATGATATAATAACAAAATTTTATCATTTCTAATTTTTATCCTTCAGAATCCATTTATAGATCCCTTCTTGATCCTTTTCACATTATGAATTACTTGTTTAGTGTTTTGCAAATGCCTGTGTGAATTTGTGCCTGTGTATTTTTATCTGTGTGTTTATCTGTGTATTCTTAATACTATACAAAGCACAACCCGGTCAGTAAGTGTGCTACTTGTACATATGTGCTGAATCAGGCTTGGCAATGTCAGGGACAGTATGATATGGTTTCTTGCCTCTGGAATAAAGCCAACAGGGTGGGGGTCTCCATGAGAGTTGATGGTTGCTTTGGGAATAAGGTTTGTTCATGTAATAGTGTACATATTTTATGTTCTTTCATTGAGGAACAACCTTTCTGCCAAGGTTAATGACTCCATAAGAATCAGAGATAGCATTAGTCCAGGAGGGTGAGGGTGTGTCTTCAGGAAGTGAGGGTGTGTCTGAGTCTCCACAAAATGGTAGGACTCGATGACCTTCAGGACAGCCCTTAAAGCTACACAAAAGAACTCTGAAAATATAACTTCAAAGATATGTAATTTCTCAAGTATGCAAAATATAAGAATCCAATATGAATTATGAATTATATAAGAAGTTTCACAGATGTAAGGAACAGAGACAGCTGTGCTATGAGCCAGCTTGTCAGAAAGATACTAAGAAAGGAGATTAAGATATTTGGGGAGGGGTGATCACAGGGCAAGATACCACCTAGCTGTTTTTTTTTTTTTTTTATGCTTACAAAGACAGGTATATTCCTAAATTGAAGGTCAGTCTGGGCCAAAGGGAATTTAGGTCAAGGTCCAGGTATAGCAGAAACGGGAATTTCAGGGTAAGACCCCACCCAGCTATCTTCTTGTGTGTGCTTGAGGTCTCTTTCTAAGAATCAAGGGGCTCTGTCAGAGGGAACTGATTCATTGTATAATCAAAACAAACCTGGGTTAATGACAGAAATGATATGTAATTGTAAATAAAAATTTGTTTTTTTTTTATCTTCAAGAGATCTAGAGAGTTTTTAGAAAAGCAAGAGAAAGTTGTCTCTGAGACAAAACACACAAAGAGATAGAGAGAACAACTGAGAAAGCCATCAAGAGCAGAGCATAGGCTTGAACCAGCTTGAACCTAAAATTTGACTTCAATTCATTTGTTTCTCTGCTACCGGACACTCCTTCTCCAAACTTAGGATGGTGCTTGGCATATAATGTCTTCATAACTGAGCATTTGATACTAAATAACCCACTTATGTACTCTTCTTTGAGGAAGGCAATTTATTTATTTATAATGTGCATAACAATATTTGTTTTAAGAGTCAATTCACTAATTTGAAAAATAAATCATTATATTCTTGTTATTAAAATTTAACATAAAACTTTACAATTTATATTTGATTAGTATGTTCATAGATTTTTTTATTATGTATACAACCTGTCAGTTTATTTAGACATTCTACTTTGTATAATGTGAGCTAGTTGGATTTTTTTTCATACACAATGATTTTTGGCTTTCTATTGGAGCTTATTAAAATAAGCCCTGGTGATTAAAGTATTCTAAAAAATGTTTGAGTTGAGCAAGATATATTGAGAATATAATATGTATTATGCAAAGATTTGGATATAATCATTAAAAAGATATGAAAAGGTAATTGAAATTCTCAATTACTTTCTTTATTATTTAATATAAGACCTAGTTAATGAAATTGTACTGTCAAAGTTAGTATTTTTCTTTTATTCAGCAAAACTTTTGACAGCATTTGAGTATTTTTCAATGTTATTTATGTGTAATCATTACTTGATTAGTTCCTTCTACATATTCCTTATACTATGTTAGAGATACATTGGGTTGCTTTGTTCTGTTAATTTAATCTGATTTAATTTAAACAAAGTATAGAGAACATCAAATTCCTCTGCACCTGTAATATAGTCGAGCTTTTTAATTTTGATGCCCATAAATATAACTCAGGGCAATAGATAATTTTATATTCAATTATATGATTATTTAATGCTTATAAAGTTTGTCACCATAGATTTCAGGAGAATCATTAACCAATAATATAAACCTAAAATTCAACAGAATTTGAAATAAAATATAAATATTTGGGGTTATAAACTGTTTCTCAATTTTGCGTTCTGTTTTACTTTGGAATTAATTTAATGGGTAAAATTAATATTATTACTATTCTGGATCTATCTTCATAGCTACCATTCCAGTTCTATATAGAGTAAAAGTGAAGCTATAATACTACACTTTGATTCTGTATTGCTGTTTACCTGTCCATGTGCTCAGTTGCACATAGTCCATTTAGCATTCTTTTCTATAATTATTATGATGGTGTCATAGTGTCAAAGATTTCTATGGGCCAAAGATATAGCTCAATTGGTAGAGCGCTTGCCTATTAAGTAGGAAGCTTTGAGTTTGGCTGGCAATACCACATAATCTGGGCATGTAATACACAGCTATAATCACAGCTATTGGGTATTAAAGAAAAGAAGAGTATATGCTGAAAACTATCCTCAGCTACACAAAGGGTAAAGCCAACTTGGTATATGTGAGGTGCTATAGATAAAAAATCAAGCCAAACAATAAAAATGTACATATTTGTATATATGCATACATGCATTTATATATGTGTATACATGTACACATATACTTTTATGTATGAATATAAATATATATACACACACACACATATATATATATATATATATATATATATATATATCTGTCTCTATCTATATATCTATCATTTATACCTCCATCTAGAGTGACAAATATTCATAACTAATTTTATGAGTTTGCCTCAAATGTTATCAGGAGAATTTTTCAGTTAAAAACAATAAAACACTTTGTTTTCAAAGCTAGAAATTTCAGTTTTGTTTAATTACAATCAGGATGAGATTTAATTTTAACTTTTGGTTGTTTATTATTATTATTATTATTATTATTATTATTATTATTATATTTGTTCATTATGATTATTTTCATAGTTACATTTTGACCTACCTTATTAGTTTTATTTTTGTTATTGATATATTGCTCAGAAGATTCTGGACTAGAAGTTCATAAATTATATTTTTTCTCTCAAATTTATTAAATGTATCCAATAAACATCATAGACATGGTTTACCATATCATGACTTATTAAATTAAAAAACTGCTTCAAATTTTAAGAAAGATACTAATATAAATTAATATAAGCCATAAATATGTGGCTACCAATATGAAGCAACAATAATTTTTGCTGTTCACGGAAGTAATATTTGAATATTACATGTTGCTAATTATTGGTTGTTCAGTGCCAAATAGTCAGTCCTTAAAATATACAAACAAGTAATATTTTACATATTAGGTAGGTTATAGGTACTAATATATATGTATATACACATATACATATATGCACACTATAAAAATATGAACAAAAGAAGCAATGAATTTGAAGAGGAAAGAGATTTATGGGAAAGTTTTGTTGGAAGGAAAGGGAAGACAAAAGTGTAATTATAAGCTCAAATGTTTTACAAAAGGAGAAAATTTGATGCTGATGAATTACAAAGGGCACCAGTTAGTTTTTTTGACATGTGGTTTGGGAAACTGCTGGCAAGACCCTGGGGAAGTAGCCTGATGTTGGGAATGAAGAGGTCTAGCCTGATGTTGGGAATATAGTGGTGAGAAAATGGACTAAAAAAATCTCTTACTGGATAGATGCTCAGTAGTTAAATTAAAAAGGAGGAAAAAATATTTTTAGTCCAGTTCAGTAAAAAGTGTTTTCTGTTACCAAGAGGCACTTAGAGAAAGAGGCAAGAGCTCAAGGAGAGTTCTAGGTTGACAGTGATTCAAGGCTTAGCAATGCCTGCTGCTACAGCCAACACACAAAACACTCCAAAAGCTTCATCAATTAAAATATGTGCTGATGCTTGACAGAAGTACTAGTCTCTCTAGTGTTGTAGAGCAGTCACTGAAACCTTCACAAGATATAAAAATGGAAAATAATATTACTCTCTTGTTCTGAAACCACCAGTATTGGGTAAGAAAACAGTCATCAGAAAGGAAGTTAAACAGACTTTACTGCAACAGGCTAGTGCCTTACACAGTGGAATGGAAGGCATGTTTCTCTCTCTTTCTCTCTCTCTCCCTCTAACATACTAAATACTAAATAAATTATGTACTTTTGTTAGGTCATTTTGTTCATTTTTTAACACAGTTAACATTAAAATATTTTTCATTGGTAACCTGCGCTCCTTCCTAAATATATGAAGTGTCCATTCAGATATTTAGTACAATGTATTGGTGTGTCCTCTCAGATTATTAATCATAATATTTTAGTATCTACATTAAATCCTAATTATTAACATATTTATTATATATTCATTTATACAAGCGCTGAGTAACTTGGAAATTTTAGTTGAAATTAATTGGGGGTTTCTATCCCATGTTTGAACATTCAGTTCCCAAGTGAAAACCACAAAACCTTTTATTTATAATTGACCTTAACAGCACTAGAGCTGGGCCAATATCAGCCATCTCTTTTGTCTACAGCCCTATCAATAATTCCATGACATAAATTACCATGTTTGCTTCTGCCACTCTTTTTTTTAATGAATAAATCTTTTTATTATTTATTTATTTTATGTATGTGAGTACACCATTGCTCTCTTCACACACACCAGAAGAGGGCATCAGACCCCATTACAGATGGTTGTGAGCCACCACATGGTTGCTGGGAATTGAACTCAGGACCTCTGGAAGAGCTGTCAGTGCTCTTAACCACTGAGCCATTTATCCAGCCTGCTTCTGCCACTCTTAATCCAGCTGGCCAACCTTCATGGTCAAGTGCTCATGATTCACCTACACTATGTTGTCTTCTCCTTTCTTCACCTCTCTGTTCTCTGTTCCAGACGTCAAGCCTAGCAACTGCAGTACATCCTATTTCCTCTGCCAAGCAATAGGCTGTCAGCTTCTTTATTCTATCAATAGTTTTAAATGAAGGATCAAGGTTATATAGCATAACTTGTTGTATGTGAGAATATCCTTGTTCCCAGGTACCCAGGGCCAATATTTAGCATTACAGTACATAGCAGCAGACCCAACCTCAACAGGAAATAACATGTTTTAAAGTGAGAAACCTTGTTTTAATTATTGTTTTCATTTGATTTATTTTTTACTAGAATGTTTTTATAAAAATATATTCTGATAATTGTTTTCCCTTCCTTGACTCACTCAAATCCCTCCCCAATCACCTACTAACCCCGAATTATATTCTTTCTTTCACTAGAAAATAAGTAGATGTATAAAATAACTAAAAGAAAAAAATAAGATAAATTAAAAAGCAAGTAAGTCTAAAATGACTTACTTTTAAATGAACAAACTTTTCAATAAACAAATGAACAAAAAAAAAAGGGCCTATAAAAAAGTACAGAGAGACATACACTTGCGCACACACAGGCACTTACAGGAATCCCCTAAAAACAAACAAACAAACAAACAAACAAACAAACAGAAAAGCCCTAATATATAAGCAAAAGATTATTAACTTAAGAAGAAAAAGAAAAAAATCCAGTTGATGCGTGGAGACCAAAAAAAAGAAAAATCAGACTATTTTACATTCTTAATGTTTTACTGTGTTACAATTTTTATAAGCTAGTTCAAAAAAAAAAATAAAACAGATCTCTTTTTTTCTATGTTTTTACACTGGGATCTATCCATTTTGGTTTATTACTCTAGATTTTGGGACTTTTGGTCTTGCATTTGTTGGGTCGGTTTTCCATTCCTGGTTTCAATTGCCCACAGTAGATCTTAGGAGAGTGTAGTGATAGTGGATTGCCTAGTAGAAGTATTTCTTAGTCCCTCTCATATGAGTCCTGAAGTGGACATTTCTGATTCCTGTGGAGACTCAGTTATATCATGTTTGTTTATTTTTTCCTGGAAACTGTTTTAAGAGAGGAGGTGTTGCTGAGACAGACATGTGAGGGTATGTTGCTGAAGAAGACACATAAGATCTTTGGACTTGGATTTTCTTACTGCCTTGAAACAGCTCTCCGGAATATTTTGCTTTGAGACTGTAATCACAGAAGCAAACTCATTTCTCTAGTTTTGGGATTTGGGAATTCAGAAATTTGGTTACTTACTATTTTTCTCCAATTTTCAGACTGCCTGTCATGGGCTTTCTCAGCTGCCACAGTCAAATGAGCCATTTCCCATAAATTCTCTTTGAATCACACAGTCTCTATCTGTCCTCTGTTTCTCTGACAAAACTGTTCTCTCTCTGTAACTTACTCAGTGTGTATGCACCCATGTATACTCTGTAAAAACTGTTAAAATATGGAAAATGCTGACTATAGCAAATGGTATAAACAATTAACATTGAGTTACTATACACATCATTGTTGATAACTCTTCTCATTATGTATAAAATTAATTTATTTATATTCAAAAATAGATCTCTACTCATTAAATGAAGTACTTTGTGTGTTTTATATAGTACATTTCACAAAAATATATCTCATAACACTTTTACTAATTGTATGAGAAGGTTGGAAGTGTCATTCCATATAAACAGATACAAGCATATGTTCAATTTTTCATTAACATTTGTTTGTATATTTTATAAAGTGATTAGTGATAACAGATCCCATGTTTATGGAAAAGAATAAAGAGTTTCTTGTGTTATCAGTTCTGTTGAACTATGTAGAATAGCATATTATACCTTTCTCAGATTAAAATATTGACACATTTCTTGTTCAAATACTAGAAAAGTTTTCTTGATATAATATAAGCAGGCTTATGAAATATTGTAGAATATTCAAATAATACCTATGTTTTGTGTCACATTTCTTGTGTTTCCAATCTATTTTCAAGATTCCATGGCAATATTTTTTATCCATGAAAATATAAACTTTCCAATAAAAAGTTTTAAAAATATATCTTTCCAATATTTTCTTGTAATGTTCTGTGCAAAGATGGTTTTACAAATAAAAGTGCTGGTGTTACAGTAGCATTTATCATGGCCACTGATTTTTAACACATCTCTCTGTTATGGTGTGATAGGTTATCAAATAGACTCTGTCTGGACCATCAGAAACTATTGCTCTAATTCAAGAAAATGGAGAAGATCTATGATTATTCTGATTTATGAAACAAAAAAAAAACATAAAATAAAGAAAAGGATAGATTTCCAAACTTTGTTTTGTACAAGTGCAATATTAGTTGCTTATATTTGCTCATCAAGTGTGGAATGCTGAATGTTCCATGGCCACTGTGAAAGGGACAGCAAGATCAGATTTCCACCACTGGAGTAGAGTAAGCAGGAAGTCGTAATCCACAAGTAAGCCTTGCAAGAAGTAAGGCTTGTTTGTATAATACTGTACATCCTTTGTGAGATATTCTATCTGCCAAGGCTGTTTGGAGTGTTCTCCTTACCAAGGTTAATGACTACATGATAATTAAAAGCATCAGGAGTTTAGGAGGTGATAGTGGGTCTAATGTTCTCAGCAAAATGGTAATTGAGGATGACCTTCAAAACAGCCCTTAAAGGTATTGGAAAGAACTCTGAAAATATGAGTCCAATAATGTACAGTTTCTCAAATATGAAAAATAAAATGATGCACTATTAAACATATAAGGGGCTTCATAGACCTAAAAGAACATAGGCACCTGTACTAATAAGACAGCTTATCAAAAAGATACATAGGCAGACAGATTCCTGAGTTCAATATCTGCCTGGGATAGAGCAATTTAGGTCCAGATGTGGTGGGCATGGTAATCTCAGGACCTGATCCCACCCAGCTGAACTTATTGTTTATGCATACAAAAGCAGGTCAATCACTGAATTCATTGGCTATGTTAAAAAATGCAATTGCTGTCTCTTTATAAGAATCAAGGGACTAAAGTCATAAAATGCTGACTTATGGAATAATTAAATGGGAATCTAAGGAAAATCCCTGAATTAATACGTAAATAAAAGATTGGGCTTTGGTCTGCAAGAGGTGAGCTATCTACTCAGATGTCTAGAAAGCTAGATTGTGCGGAATACAGAGCTATCATTTTGTACCCATGATTGACTTTGAGTATGTCTTTTGCTACTCCCAAACATCCATTTGAAAGGAACCCCTCTGCAAATAGAGACTGATCCTCGGCAGTAGAAGGTCTTAATATAGCATATTTCACCTCTTTCATAATCTAGGCAATCGGTCATATGTCAAAATGTAAGGAATTATTATACACATAAAGTTTTCAATTTCAAAGCACATTTATCAAACTTAATTATTTTTAAATTTGGGACCAACATATAAACAAAAGTGTTTAACTAATCACTGAAAATTGCTATTTGAGTGGTGTGTGTTCATGTTTCCTTTCATAATTTTAATGACAGATTTTAAAGTATATTTAGAATTAAATGGATCAAAACATCTTATATTATAACCCAGTGATAGCTTTCTTATCAACTGTTAGAAAAAACAAACAGCAACAGCCTTATATTTAAAACTCCTGAACTCTTAGTTTCACTAAAATTTAAGCATTTTATATAATTAAAGTTACATCGATGACCTCTAGAACATTTGTAAATATTTTTTGTCACATTGTTTGTATTGTTTCAATTGTATTCAATTTCCTCCAAGACCTATTTTTGTTTAATAGTATTTTCCCCACATTGTTAAATTATTTATTTAAATATCTGAAAAATAAATTTGAGAATGACACTAGAAGATTAAGAATATCCCACTTTTGTTCATGGATTGTAAGAATTGACATTGTGAAAATGACCAACTTATTGAAAGCAATATATAGAATCAAAGCAATACGAATTAAAATTCACATAGCAATCTTTATGGAAAAGAGAAAAGAAATTCACGTGTTCATTTGGATCACAAGGAAGCCCCAGATCACCAATGAGATGTGAAGCTAACATGAATCATACTGGAAGATTCACCTTTCCAGATCTCAATATTTATTACACAGCTCGACTGATAAAGCATCGAATTAACACAGCAGTAGGCATGGAGGGCACAGAAAAACAAAAACAAAAACAAACAAACAAAAAACAAACAAACAAAAAAAAACAAGAACTGAACATAAGTCATCTGACATTTGACAAGGATAGCAAAGAGCCACACAAGAAAAGACAGCATCTTCAAGAAATTGTATGAAAAATATTGGATATAAATAGGCAGATACAGGAAGTTAGACAAGTAAGACTGACCCTGGTGGAAAGTCAACTTGATCTAAATAACCCAAAGACTTTAAAATATAAACTGAATCATTAAATCTGTTAGAAAGAAACATACAGAGTACCCTACAAGATATAGATATAAGAAAGAACTTTTTGAATAAGATTTGCTTTTGAGAAATTAAGGAAAATTGACAGAGAAGATGTCTTAAAATCACAATGTTTCAGGACAGCATATGTTATAGGCAACTGAGTATAAATGAAGCCTGCAGGCAAAATAAAATTATTCCATGTGGTCATATGTCTGACTAATGATTAATAACCAAAATAAATAAAGAACCCCACCCCCCAAAAATCAAAGATTTAGGAAAACAAATGAATTAAAAATAGGCCATAAATCTCAATACAGAGGTCTCAAAACCAAAGCAGCAAAGAATTACCTCTAAAGGTATACAACATTCTTATCAAGTAGAAAACAGCAAATAAAAATTATATTAGTTTGAGATTTTACTATAATATTACTATATTAAGTCAGAATGGCTAGAACAAAGAAATATAAATTGAATACTGGTGAAAATATGGGGAGATGGGCCTTCTCTTTGGGAAAAATTGCAAACTGTAGAAGAATTTTGCCAATCAATGTAGAGAATTAAAAAATTATTAGTTTTTCTAATTAAATTTGTTTAATGACAATTTTCACCTAACTTCTACTGTAACATGCATCAGACATTACAAGAAGCAAAACATAATAAACATAATATAACATATATATATATATATATATATATATATATATATATATATATGCTTACACACATAAACATATATCGTAGTAATTAAAGAAAAAGATGCCAAGAATTTGAAAAAGATAGGAAGGAGGATTTGGAGGTAAGAAATAGTTATATAGATGTTCACAATATTGTCATCTCAAATGCAATAGTCAGTATTCTACACCATAAAATCTGGACTGGAAGAATTGTTTGTACTCAATTTTCCTAAATATTCATGCGGAAATCTTTGCAAAAACCAGTGCCAGTAGGGTAATGATTACCTATGAGTAAAGACAGAAATTGGTTCAACATGACTCAGAGGCCGGGCTTCATTCAAACTTCTAAAAGTGTGATATTATGCATATTTTAGGCATATTTAAGTACAATACCATTTGGAAAAGTAGTTTCCAGGCATAATAGTATATTTCTTGCACAATGAGGTATAATTACATCAAAACCCTTCTCAAAGTATATTTCACTTTTTTCATAAAGATGGGTTCAAAAGATTGGTAATGTGTTATCATAACAACCTGGGGAAGGTGTTGTTTCAGTCATAAAATTACTATAGAAGATATCTGAGCTCATAGACACTCCTGGTTATGGGAGGCTGTGGGACATATAGATAGAGAAAAGGTCACCTAGACTGTTGATAGATATCTCTGGACCTACTTACAGAAATTTGGTGTGCCCTAGCCCTATAGCTAGTGCAAGGATCACCTAAGCTACCTGCCACCTCCAGTCACAGATTTGGGTAGAAGAAAAAATCTACTAAGAGGACATCTCAATTTTGAATATTTTTGTTCTAAAAGCAAGAGCACCTACATTTGTAAAACAAATATTTCTAAAGCTTAAATCACACAACAAACCCCAACATTAATAGTGGCAGACCTGAACGCTCCACTCTTAACAATGGACTGGTCATTCAGACAGAAACTAAACAGAGAAGTAATAAAATGAACAGAGGTTATGATTCAAATATACCTAACAGATATCTATAAAACACAAAAGAATCTACCTTCTTAGCATTTTACTGAAGCTTCTCCAAAATTGACAATATAGTCAGTCACAAAGCAAACTTCATCAGATATAAGAAGTTTGACATAACTCCAGGCATCTTATCAGATCATCATGGATTAAAGATGGACTTCAACGACAGAAACAATAGAAAGCTTACATACTCATGGAAACTGAGAAACTCTCTACTCAATGACCACTGAGTCAAGGATGAAATGAAGAAAAAATTTAAAGACTTTCTAGAATTCAATGAAAATGAGAGCACAGAATATCTAAACTTTTGGAACACTATGAAAGTAGTGATAAGAAGAAAGATAATTTCAAAAAATGGCTGCATAGAAAAATTAGAGAATTCTCATACTAATGAATTAAAAGTACATATGATGCTCTAGAAACACACACACACACAGGAGAAGTAGAAGGCAGAAAATTATCAAGTTCAGGGCTAAAATCAATCAATTAGAAACAAAGAGAACAATACAAAAAAAATCAATGAAACCGACAGCTGGTTCTTTAAGAAAATCAACAAACTCAGCCAAACGCACTAAAAGGTAGAGAGATAGTACCTTGACTAATTCAGAAATGAAAAAGGAAACAGAGCAAAAGACAGTGAAAAAATTAAAAGAATCATTATGCTTTACTTCAAGAGCACTCCATATCATTGGCCCTTACAAGGGAAAAATGAGAGAGAGAGAGACAGAGAGAGAGAGAGAGAGAGAGAGAGAGAGAGAGAGAGAGAGAGAGAGAGGTTTTAGAAGCCATGAATTATGGTGCTACTAGTGGATTTCACATTGAACTTTGAAAGAAAAAGAAAAATCCCAGAGATTATGCACTACCTGACAGTTACTAAATGTTGTTATGTGCATTGTCTTATTAAGGCCCCAAAGCAACACTGGAAGGCAGGGAGTGTTCTTATTCCAGGTTTTACTCCTATAGGGAGAGGTTAAGTAATTTGAATGAAGACCCACAGATATTAAGTGGCAGAAGTCAGTCTCAACTCTTGCACTGCTTCTAGCCAGGTCATTTGAACATTGTCCTGTGCTGTCTTCGGAGAGCCGGTCACCTAAATAGGGAGTGGGGGTGAGGAATGAATGAACTGGTCCTGTGTTAATGAGTTACTATTAAAGAACAGCATCCTTCTTCAAAAAAAAATTAAAATAAATAAAATTTACTTTTTCAAAATTCAAAACCTTTATCACAAAATGTGAAAGAATAGAAGAGCCTTTTCTATATATATTTTTCAACAAAAGTTCTCTTAAGATGTTTTATATCAAACCCTAATTATTACTTCATGTTTCTGATGTGTAAATGTTCACATAATTATTTGACTCATTTTAATACATATTCATTCAAAATCTCTTATATCGTCTTTAAATACAAGTTCAGCTTTACTTCAATTTGTCAAAAGTGGTTACCTTTTACTCAGAAACATTTTGAAGACATTAATAAATGTTTTCTTTGCTTTCAATGTACCTGGGGAATATCACTACAAAGTATTTTATCATGGCCAGAGTGATTTATTGTTTTGCTTTCTCTCTTTATATATCTTTATCACATTGCATAAAAAGCAATTTTGCACATAGGAAGCAATCCTTAAATACTTGTTCACAGATGAAAATTTGATTAACTTGGTAAAATATCTACTTTTTAAAAACGTATTTATGATGAATAGTCTTTAGTTATATCAGATATGATTTTGTGTGTCTTTCAATCAAAGCATATTAGGAATTTATCAGAACATATTAGAGATTAAAAAGGATATATGATATACAAAACAAAATTGACTGAAATAGATAGAGAAACTGAGAGATTATCAGAATAATGCATAACAATCTCATTTATCTTTCCATGAAAGCTAACTATAAATATCTGTTAGCAAAATCTTACTTCTACAGAATATCCACGTTATATTAAATCTGCATTTGACTACAGCCACCATTCTCGAGGCAATGAGACACAGGAGAACAGAGATGGTAAATATGGTAGAATAAAATCTTACGCATTAGCCAACTTTATCCATAGGATCAGACAATTTATACTCTGAGAGTTAAAAAACTTAACTTTTCTTGGAGGCTTCAAGGCTTGACACTATTACTGATGCTATGATGTGCTTACAGACAGGAGCCTTACATTTCTGCCCTCTGAGAGGCCTGACAAGTAGCTGAAAGACTCAGATGCAGATACTGACATATAACCAATTGACAAAAGCTGGGAGCCCTGTGGTTGAATTAAGGAAAGGCTGGAAGAAGTTTAGAAGGAGAGCTACCCAATAGGAAGACCAGTAGTCTCAACTCACCAGGACCACTGAAATCTCTCAGACACTGAGCCACCAATCATGCAGCATACACTAGCTGATATGAGTCTCCCAACACACTTACACAAAAGATTGCCTGGTCTGGCCTCAGTGAGAAAAGCAGCACTTAATCCAAGGAATGGGGAGGTTTGGTGGAGTGGGGACATCCTCTTGCAGATGGGGTAGGAGGAATGAGATGAGGAACTGTGGGAGGGTGGACCAGGAGGAGGATAACAACTGGACTTTAAAAAGGTTAAATAACAACAACAACTGCAACAACAACAGCAGCAACAACAATAATAATAATGTTAACTTTTCTCATGAGTTCATGTTGTAGACCATCACAAGGGTCAGCTGCATATACAAAAATGTATTTTTCAATACAGGCCTATAAAAGAAAATGTAAACATTTTATTGAATACTGTCAATGAGACATAATGAGTAACTTGAAGTAAACACTCCTGTCCACTACAGCTGGGAGGAGCCTGAAAACACATTCCACAAACAATTCCATGTTTTGTAAAGACTGAGGTCACAAGACTCTTGTTTACTCAGACTATTCTCAAAAACACTCAGAGTTCTCCTCATATGACTTCATTTCTGAACCCTGTTCTGACAAACTATGAGGAATAAAACCCCGGGTTTTCTAGACGTCTTTTTCTTTTATTAAAGTTAATTTTTTATCCAGTTGAACAGCAAAATAAAATAATTTCTTGATCTCACTGCCAAACTATTCATCTGACTGGAGCAAAAATTTGGTGTGCCAATTTCTTGAAAGTCCAACTGTTTTGTCAAATTGTGGAAATCACTGCCAAAGCCACATTGTGAGTAAATATGTTTATACCAATGAAGTGCTACACAAATGAATTTGTTTTCACAAAATATGTTTTACAGATCTTAAAAAGAAATTGAACATATCTTAGGGAGCTATATATCCTAAGCTCTTGTCTTCTATAATGTCTTCACAGGTCTTGGTTTGCTATGATTACTCTTGAGTAAAATCATATTTTGAGGTTATGTGAGATTGGAATTGGCCCAAGACACTTAATGTTGAAGTAACAAGAGCAAACACTGCTTGTTTTAGGAAATAAAACCTCACAGTATTACAAAATGGGAAAATTACTTCATAGGAATCAATGAAAATAAATACCCCCTAAAGGGATAAAGAAATGGATATGAGAAAACAACAAATAAACCAGGAAATACAATCTAGCACAGTGAAGGGAAAACAGACAAGATGCCAATGAAGCAATTACTTCCTGGGTCAGTCTCAGGTCAAACTAGTGTCATCTCTAGAGGTCTGTCAGTTTTTAATGTGATCATGGAGAAAATTATGAGGAATAAAATAACCATGTAAGTACTAAATATGCAGGAGTAATCAATGTACTTGGAGAAGCTCATGTTTAGGTTAGAATTTAACAAAACTGTGACAGGTTAATCAGTATTTTCTTTAGACGTTGAAATAGGAGTATAAGAATTTTATGCCTTAACAAATCATAATTACCATGGTGTGAACATTTTCGGTGAGTTTGAGTTAGTATTGAAACTATCCAATCTTATTTAGTTAGGTAGATGGTTATTCCTACTGAATGTGATTTCATATTTTAAAAAAATAGAAAATAATTCTTTAAAAATTACATAATTTTCTACAAGTCAATATTGCATATAGCCTGTTAGTTACACTTAAGCATGTAGTGATTTGAATAGAATCACAGGCTCATATATTTTCAATGCTTATTCTTTATGGAGTGGATTATTAGGACTGTTAGGTGGGCTATTGGGGGTAGGTGTGGCTTTATTTTAGAAAGATTATCACTGGAAATGGGCTTTGGGATTCCAACTGCTCGAACTGGGTTCTCTCTCTGGCTTGCTCTGGCTCTATATCCCTCTTCCTCTCTAACCTCTCTCTCTCTTCTCTCTTTCACTTCCTGCTGCCTGTTAATCCAGATGTAGAACTCTGTGTTATCTCTCCAGCAATGTGTTTATTTGTGCCTGTGCTTCTTGAAATGATGACAATGGACTAAGCTTCTGCATTGTAAGCCAGCCTCCACAAATAAATGCTTTCCATTATCAGAGTTGCTGTGGTTATGTCATAGTGGGTTAAGGTGTCTCTTCACAGGAATAGATACCCTGAGTAAGATGGGCATAATTGGTCATTTACCTTCTTCACAGTACCTTCTAAAGTCACTCTGAAGTCAGAGTACATGAAGAATAAAGAGGGTTATGAATATTTACCCAACATAAATCTAGATGTTTGCTGATCTTAGAAAAATATATAAAGAAATACAGGAAATTTTCCTTATTTTAAAATGTCAGGTTCATCATTTAAGAAATATCTTCTGATTCTGGGACCGATCAATTTTTCTGACAGAACTAATACTATTCTCAACTTGGAGCTTACTCCTGTGAGACTACTGTGGCCAGTGGTGATCTATACTCATTATCCAACAAGACATAGAATAGTGATGTGGGAAAGACTTCAGAATCTGACAAAACATCCTGAGTCAGTAGATGTTACTTGTACAGAAAGGCAGAGTCTTACAGAAAGTAATTATCAAAGTAAGACTTAACATAAGACACCTGCAGAAGAAATAACTGTAGGTACAGAACCCGAAACACCTACTTTCTCTCAATTACAGAATGGATCTGTCCTAGTGAACTTCAGGCATGATATTGACTCAGTCCAGATTTATTTGAGAAAGTCTGAGTGGAAATTTTGCCTTACATAGTTTGTTAAGTAGCATGTGTGTGAGAAATTGTCTTCAACTATGATTGATTTGGAATGGCCTAGCTTTCTGTGAATCCACAGTCAGGTAAACCTGGGATGTACAGAAAAGCTAAGTAAACATGAACTAGAAAGCAAACTAGAAAGTTCTGTTCCAGTATAATTTCTGTTCTAGATTCTTGCCTTGTCTTTCTTCCATGTATTTCTTTTATTTTTTTTGCTTAATTAATTTACTTACTTTTTAATTTTACATCCAAATCGCTGCCTACCCTCCAGATCTCTTTCTCATGAAGATCCCCACTTCACCCCTGTCACCTTCTTCTCTGAGAGGGTGGGCCCTCCATGAGTATCCCCAACACCCTGGTGCATTGAGTCTCTGCAGGGATAGGCACACCCTCTCTCACTGAGGACAGATAAGTCAGTCCAGGTGGAGAAAGGATTCCACAGATAGGCAACAGCTTTAGAAACATCATCTGCTTCAGCTCTTGGGGAGCCCGCATGAAGACTCTAGTTCATATATGTTGCATATGTGCAGGGGTCCTTAGTCCAGCCTGTGTGTGCTCTTTGGTTGATGACTAAACCTCTGATAGTCCATGTTAGCTGACTCTGTTGCTCTTCCTTTGGAGTTCCTAACTCCCTCAAGACCTTTAATTCCTTCCCCAACTTTTTCATATGAGTCCCAAAGCTAACTTTATTGTTAGGGTGTGGGTCTCTGCATCTGTTTCTGTCAGCTGTTGCATAGAGTCTCTCAAAAGTCAGTTATGCTAGGCTTCTATCTGCAAGCATAACAGTAACATTAATAGTGTCAGGGACCAGTGCTTGCCCAAAGGTATTATATCTCAAGTTGGGTTGGTTATTGGTTAGGCATTCTCTCAATCTTTGCTCCATCTTTGTCTTTGCATTTTTTTTTAGACAGGATAAATTTTGGGTCAAAAGTTTTGTTGATAGGTTGGGGTTTTTATCCCTCCACTGGGGATCCTGTATGACTAGAAGAGGTGACCTCACTAGGTTCCATATCCTCACTGCTATGCCTTTCAGTGTAGGTCACATTCAATGATTCCTCTATTCCAGGTCTCATACTTTCTAGAGATTCCCCAAACCCCTTGCCATCAGCTGCTTCATATTTTCATTTATTCTCTCTGTTCTTCATCTCTCTTTTCTATCACTACTCTTGTTTCCATAGATTTTGATGGTGAAATGTCAAGCAAAAATAAGCAGTAAAAGTAAGCAGAAACACACCCATTCCTCTCTATGTTGTGTGCTGATAGAATGCTTTATCAAAGAAACAGAAAACAAATTTGTATGGAAATTGGGACCAGGCAAGCAGGGTGTTCTGACAAAATTGATCATGTCCCATACCCTTTCTTCCAATTTTTATGAGGGTGTGCTCCCACCATTCTCCAATCCTGCGTACCTGCTCTCACATTCCCCAACACTAGGGATCCAAACTTTCGGGGACCATGGCCTTCCACTTTCACTGTTGCCTAATGAGGCCATCCTCAGTTACCTATACAAGTGGAGCCATGAGTCCCTTGCTTTCTGTTCTCAGGCTGAAGATTTAGCCCCTGGGAGCTCTGGTAGAGTATTTTGCTACTCCAAAAAAAAAAAAACCCAAAGCACTCACACTTCGGTCTTCCTTCCTTCTCTTGAGTTTCATGTGGTCTATGCATTCTGTCTTAGGTATTGTGAGCTTTGGGGATAATATTCACTTATCAGTGAATGCATGCCATGTATGTTCTTTTGTGATTGAGTTACCTCACTCAGGAAGATATTCTCAAGCTCCATCCATTTGCCTAAGAATTTCAGGAACTCATTGTTTTTAATAGCTGAGTAGTATTCCATTGTGTAAATATACAACATTTCCTGTATCCATTCCTCTGTTGAAGAACATCTGGATTCTTTTCAACTTCTGGCTATTATAAATGAGGCTGATATGAACACAGTGGAGCATGTGTCCCTGTTGTATGTTGAAATATCTTTTGGGTATATGCCCAGGAGTGGTATAGCTGGGTCCTCAAGTAATACTATGTTCAATTTTCTGAGGTACTGCCAGACTGATTTCCATAGTGGTTGTACCAGCTTACAATCCCGTCAACAATGGAGGAGTGTTCCTCTTTCTCCACATCCTCACCAGCATCTGCTGTCACCTGTGTTTTCAATCTTAGCCATCCATATCCTCACAGATATGACAATGAAGCTATATCAATTATATATCAATGATACCCCAATATTTGTGGTTGCCTAAAGAACACCTGGTCAATGGCAACATACATAAACCTGTTGTCTTATATATGAGTTATCTTGCTTTGAGAAAACACCATAACAAAAACAACTTAGAGAAGAAAAAGAATTTATTTATTTAGTGACTGGTGTGAGGTGGAATCTTAGTGTTGTTTTCATTTGCATTTCCCTGATCATGTCACTTTTATGGAGGATTTAGAAGCCATTAGAATTAGGCTGTATAAGGTATCTGTGGTAAGAGCATAATGAGCCATTGTTAAGGAAGTTTAGACAATGAGGATGATGAAAGAAACAGAAGTGGTGAAGGCCTTGCTTTTGAATTATCACAGAGAAGCAAAACTTCTAAAGGGCTATTCATATAACATTCTGCAAGAATCTATGGAAGGAAAAGTTTTGTTTTCCTGGAAAAATGCTTGCTGGTTCACTCTTCACTGATGTGGAAACAGCTCCACATGTAAAGGATCAGCACTTTTGTGATTAAAAATTTTAGGATATTTTTGCTCAGTCAGTGTCAGCAAAAATAATTTATCACCCAATAGAGTTAAGGCTACAAATCAAGCTGCTAGTAGACCTTGGGATGTAATGTGTAAGAGTCTCCCAAATAGTACTGATTTTCAAGGTAAAAAAGAGGTTATGTGGAACATTTGAAGCTTGGCATTATGTTGCAAAGTTGGATACCTTGAAAGGTGGCCTTGAGAGACCTCTCTTGGTAAAGACAAATCTTCATTGGCTGTGAATGCGGTATGGTCACAATGGTCATAGGAGAAGCTTAGGCATTGCCACTATGTGGATGGAGGGAGGGAAAGAGACACCATCAGTGAAGATTCAGCCTCAATTACATTAGAAACCCCAAAATATCTAAGATATCAATAAATGGGATTTCTATAAAGCGTCCAAGCAGATCTGTAGAGTCATCATGAGCATTAAAACAAGATATATGTGTTGTGGGTGGCGAAGATGGAAAGGTGTTAGTGCCCAATCATTTCGGAACCATGAGCCCATTTCTTTTCATTGAACTACACTGTCACATTTTGGTTTTTGCTTTCCAAAGTCCTTGTTCATTCCTTTTGGTTCATCTCTTTGGGGATAAGAAGCATTTATCTTGCTTTTCATTTTATAAGACCTCACAGTCACAAGATTTTGAACTGTTCAAGAGGTGATGGATCTCACTGTAGAGCCAACTACAGCCACTTTACTAAACTAGTAACATTTAAATGGATTCTATATACGTATCCTTATAGTTACTGAGAAGTATACCTCTTACCCCCTCATCAATGGACCTTCTCTTTTGCAGCAGAGGGCAATTGTTGCAGAAAACCACAACTGGTCAAAATTCAGAGATAAACTGGTCATGGTGGTACTCAGCTCTGCCCTGGTGAAAACATCTCCACGACTCGTGTTCCTAAGGGACAGAGAACGTGGTGAAAGAGGAGGGGAGAAAATTGTCACACTCAGAAGAAAAGGAAAACTGAGTTGGGCCTCACAGATATGACAATGAAGCTATATCAATTATATATCAATGATACCACAATATTTGTGGCTGCCTAAAGAACACCTGGTCAATGGCAACATACATAAACCTGTTGTCTTATATATGAGTTATCTTGCTATGAGAAAACACCAGAACAAAGACAACTTAGAGAAGAAAAAGAGTTGATTTCAGCTCACAGGTCTACTACTGAGGGAATTCAGCACAGGAACTTATACATGACAAGAGCTAAAGGCAGAAACTAATGCAGGGGCCATTAGTACAATTAAGTATAATTAGTACAGCTTACTTAATTGTTCAGTCTGCTTTCTTATCACACTCAAGATATCCAGCCAAGGAGTAGCACCTGCCTTAATCCTCAGTCAAGAAATTGCCCCACACACTTGTCCACAGGCCAATTTGTAGGGGGTATTTTCTCAATTGAGTCTCTCTCTTCCCAAGTGATTCTATTATATGTCTAATTGATATAAAATTAAATAGTACCTCTGACACTTTGAAAGTATGACAAACATATTATTAAACCATAGTCTCATCTTTTATATTCTCCCCAAGATGTCATGCAATGATTACTATGACAGTGTAAACCATTTTATATTTTAAAAATCTAACAGTCTTTAAAAACTCAAACATGTTAAAAGTTCAAAATGTTTAAAATAGTCAAATCCTTTAAAAAGTCAGTCTCTTTAAAATAGCCAGTTTCTTTAAAACTCCAAAGTCATTCTAAAATTGCAAATTTTATTTACAGTGTCTGGTCTCTATATTAATTAAGAGTAACACAACTGATAAAATAAACCAATATTTATCAATCTCTACCTATCAACTATCTATATACCTACCTATCATTCATCTATTTATTACACATTTATTATCTCTCTATATATGCATACATGCATATGTATTGACAAGGGATTTAACTGAATGGCATACTGTCATCTCTATACAAATAAAAAAATTGAAGAATACATTTGATGTTCAGTCACCAATGCTGGATGTCTCCATATGTCTTCAGTATGTACCCTAATTCCAAAGGAGTAAGCTATCAGGCCAGTGGAGGTGTAGACTTGACAATGAGAGTGAAGAATAGATGATGGTATGAAAAAATAAACATACTGGGAACCAAAAGCAGGAGAAAAACAAAAGAAAGACATCACAGTGATTTGAGTTCTATAGAATTGTTAGATGCTAAAAATGTCATTAAATTAAATTGAAGTACAGAACAATATGTAAATTTAATAGGTAAATATGTAGTGAGTTTAACTCATACATAACTCTGATCTAACAAGGCTAAATTTCATGCTGTACATTTTCCTCCATTGAGAACACCTTTGTAAAATTCATTATGACAGTAAACATTATTTCTGCATCATGAAATAATTTATTGATATATAAACTGTGTTTTTATAATGATATAGAGGGGGCATCTGTCACAGTTAAATGGAATATCTGTAGAATTATTAGACATTCTGCATGACTATACTATATAAACGGGATGAAACAATGTGTATTTCACCGTATTACATCATAAAAATATTGAAAATAGTGGTAGCAAAGAATATCATCTCTTAGGAAAGCGAATCCTGTAACTTTTCACATTAAGCAGCAACTATACATTTTATTAATTCATGTGTAACAAAAGCAATTTTAACTTCAGTTTTGCTACTTTACCATATGATATTACCTTTTTAGAGGACTACCATTTTGCTTTAAGTTTTTCTAGCCCTTGTTTCCAGTGAAGTCTTGACCAATGTCCCCATCTCTAAAACTGTGATCCCAAAGGAAATGCTGAACTATTTTGGAGTCTGAATATTTCAAATACATATGCTAGTAAGAAAATTCAGAGGATTTTTATTAAACTAAATATTAGTTAATGTTGTCCTATTTTAACATCAAATTTTAAAAATATATTTCTAGTGTAGACAATACTTGTTCTTAGGTAAAATTGGATATCATTTTATTATACTATGCCTGGGAAGCTTCTCTAACCTTGGCAAGATTAGAATCGCCACAGCCCTTCTATACTTGGAGAAGGGAGGAGATGTCAGGGACAGCCCTCCTTATACACTGAAAACCTAAAATCAGTTATAAGCCTAAAATCAGCAATAGGCCGGACATATATGCCTGCTAACACAAAGACTTGGGTCTCTATGGAAAAACACTGAAACAGAGTGCTATAAACTATTGTAAACAGACAGCTTTTGTTGAAAACTACTAGCCTGAGTAGTCATAAACCTTGTAAATAGGCAGCCTTTGGCAGATAGTACTAAATTAGATTATGACAAGGGAATCATAGGAAGAGTCATAGTGATCTGACCCCTAAACCTTCACCCAGATGATACTCTGTTCTGAAAGATATCTGTACTCCCCCTGAACATCTATGTTCCTGTGTCATCCCCTTCCCCACATTCTGCATTTTTGTGTTTATAACCCCTGTGTTAAAAAGTAAAAATTATGATTTGATAAAAAACAAACAAACAAACAAAAAAAATTAACACACAGTGTACCCCTGGTTCTGCTGATTTAGTTCCTGACAATCTATTTTCTTGTTCTCAGAAATACTTTGAATTATAAAACGTTATTGTGGTTTGTGTTAGTATGCTGGGTGAAATAATTTTTTATTGATCTTATTTTGAACTTCAAAGTTTGTAGTGAGTTGAGGTGTCCTTCTACATGGTTGTAGGTCATATTTGCTTTCATATTGTGAAGTGTTGGTTGGTCTGTTGAACATTTTGAAAAACTGGATTCCTTTTTGAGAATTTCATATATGAACACTAACTTTCCCCTTTCTCTCCTTCCTCCCACTCTTCCCAACCCCCCCCCCATACTTTTTGAATGCATTTTATTGTTTGATTATCATTTATATGTGTATGTATATATGTATGCATGTATGTGTTTATACAAATATTGATAAATAAAGTGTTTTAATTTAAAAAAAAAGAATGTCATGAAAATTTTATGAATGAACAGGATAAAATAAATAGTCATATTTAGACTCATTAAAAAGTTCACTTATGACACAAGTAGTTTGTTGTCTGGGTAGCTTACTTTCAACTTCTCGGTAACAGAATATCTTGAGATTTACCTGGTGCATAGTACAGTTACGTGATGCATGGCCCAGACTTCTTTACAACATATGACCTGATTAATAAATTGTATTAAATGAGAAAGTAATTACTCAATTGAAGCATAATATTCTTAAGAAACCAAATCACCACTGTGGACTGTCTCTCAACTAACCCTGGGCTATATATAACCTGAAGTTTCGTACTGTGCAAATTTGAATTAAGAAAGCAATGACAAAATCCAAACAAGAAAGCATAGTTAACCTCATGATTTAAGATTTCTGTCTGCAAAATTATTTATGAGCTCTGACTCTGTAAGAAATACATGGTGAATCTTTTTAAATGACCAGTATGGTTTAATGCATAGTTCCTATGTATCAGCAATACAAATTGCATCTTGAGCTATTTATGCATAACTAATATTTGATTAAAGTAATTGCATCAAAAAAATAATGATAATGTATAAGTAAATATAATTTATTTACTTGTTCTCATTTAGTAGATAGATATAGATATAGATATAGATATAGATATAGATATAGATATAGA
>JANHMN010000014.1:57321017-57369202 GCA_030674055.1 Rhabdomys pumilio
ATATAGATATAGATATAGATATAGATATAGATATAGATATAGATATACACATGCACATGCATATGCATATGCATATGCATATACATATACATATACATATACATACATGTACATATACATAGATATACATATCTATATATCTTTTACATTTATGTACATATATGTTGTATTCATCTCATTTTCATTGCCTGATATGCAGTAAAGGGAAGAAAATTTGTTACCATAGCTTCTAATGTCTTTGGAACTTTCATGCATCAAAATATCTGATTTCTGCTCAAGGTGATTTTGCTAAGTGGCAGGATGAATGCTCTATTATATGGTACAGTGCTCCTGATAGGCAAGTGGTATGCACACCCTTACCTCCTCCATCTGATGCGTGACAGAGCACAAGCCTGTGAAGTAGTGGTCCAGTACCAAGTCTGAGACACTTTTCATGTCATAGTAGAATTATTATAATTGGATACAGCGTATAATCTTTACTGTGAACACTAATTTAAATGTAATCAGAAGTGTGTAAAGCTTTGATTTCTAAAACTGCCAACAAGTAAAACCTACCCAATTTTCAGTCATTGTATTTTCAAACCAGCTGGGCCTCAGGGAAATTATTTTATATCCCTGCTGAGATATAATGAAATAATTTTTCACCTGGTTTGAAACTCACACAGATCTTCATGAAATAGAAAGAGAACTGAAATACATGAAGTGTCAACTTTGGGAACTAGTTCGAACACACACACACACACACACAAACACACACACACACACACACATTTTTCTTCTCACTTATAGTTAACTGAAACAGCAAGCTTGACAAATCTATAATTCCAGAAAAGATTGCAACAGTAGTTAATCTTACAGACTATTTGAGAGCAATTGAGCATCATGAAAAAAGTGATGGGCTGTCACTAATGCTGAAGTAGTAGCAAAGAATTTACTAGCTTATCACAGTTGATGGGGCATGTAGCTAAAAATAATCAGGAATCACACCTTCAGAGTCAACTTTGCTTCTTTATGACTTGGTATATATTAGGTGTTCCTTAAGATACTAAAATAAAAACTATTTAACTGGGATTAGCTGTGGTTTTGTCATTTCATTTGAGTTATTAATAGGTATGGCCTAAATATGAGACTTTGAATTTATAGTTTTAAATGAGCTATACAGGACAAATTATTCAGTTCAGTTGGTAAAATGCTTACCTAGACAATCAGGACCACTTGAGCTAGATGGCCAGAAGACATGAAAATAGACCAGGTATCGTTATACATCCTTGCATTGTCAGTGGTCAGCAGATAAAATCTGAAAAAGATCTCCAAAGTACTGATGAGCCAGACATTTCTATTCAGTAACACACACACACACACACACACACACACACACACACACACATGTGCACATGCATACGTATGCACACACACATCAACTTAATAAGATTCCTTCCAAAAATTTGATTAGTGAATTATGTATGACTAAGAAAAGCACATATAAGATGGATTGGAACATAGGTAATATAAATTTAATTTTTGAAATATTTATTAGTTTGCATACATGGAGGAAAGGGAAATTTTAAAGGGTTTATTGAGATTACAGTTCCAGAGAGAGAAAATTCATCAAACTAGGGAAACATAGCAGCAGGTTGGAATGCCAATAAGAACAGGATGTTGAGAGCTCATCGTTTCAAATACATGAACACAGTAGAGTGAACAAGCTAGATGAGCTGTGAGGTCATAAATCTCACAGCACTCCCCAATGTCATTCTTCCAGCAAAGCCAGATCTCCTAAACCCTCAAAGATAGTGTCACACACACACACACAAAAGAATCCATGTATTCAAACACTGAGCCTCTGGGAAACATTCCTATATAAACCACTACTTATAGGGAATTAAACATGTATGAATCAACATATGCAGACAATAATTTCACAAACATTATTTCAACATGTACAGATAAGGACTTTGGAAAATTTCAAAATCTCATTTTATAATAAGAATGTGGGGAGTGGAACTATTGTATTTGAAAACAATGAAAATTAAATGTGATGCATATCAAGAATGACATAACAGTGGTTTCTCTTTACAAATGGAGATTCATACAGGAAAGAAAATAGTTAATTTAAACCCCTTCGCAAACAGAATGTTCCTGTATTTAAAAGACATCAGAGACATCTTCAATGGTCTTTTAGGTCTGACAAATGCTTTTAGTAAAATAGTAGGCTGTTAAATCAACAGCTAAGAATCAGAAGACTAAAATTGATGTCAGCAGAATGGTTGCATTCTATGTGCTAGGACTCAAAAAAGGAGCTTCTATACATACCTAGCCAATATACTGTTAACAAATTTTTATGATAGATACTCTAGAGTCATATTAAAAATAAACACCTTGTATAAGCATAAAAGTAGTTGTGCAAACCATTATTATAGATACAATACTTCAAAATAAGTTAATGCAGATTCAACTATTTGATCTTTTATTCAATTTATTTATTCTCTCTCTCTCTCTCTCTCTCACTCTCTCTGTGTGAGTGTGTGTGTGTGTGTGTGTGTGTGTGTGTGTGTGTGTGTGAAGCTCTACACACACAAGTGATTTTATAAAATTATTCTCTGAGTGAAACACACACTTTCTTCAAGATTTTGACTGGATCTATTTACAGTAGCAGATGTCTATGCTAATTGTTGATTCCCTCATAGAAATGTAAACCAGGGGAATTCATGGGACTCTTCTGATTAGTCAGTGCTTGCCCAGTCTCCCCCAAATTGCATGCAATGCAGCCCTACTTGTACATGGCTTCAGGGATTCAGGATGGAGCTAGATTATTTAGATAGGGACAAAATAGAGACATAGAGACTGGGTATTGTATCTGTACTACTGAAAAGTCATCACCCTACTGGGTAAATTTTAAATATCTACAATGGAGGATGCGTGTGTGTGTGTGTGTGTGTGTGTGTGTGTGTGTGTGTGTGTACATGGCAAAACCTCAAAATTCTGTATCTACTTATTTATGCTGTGCACGTAATTTTAATAAACTCACTGTTGTTCCCAGGATGACATTTGATGGCATCTTATCATGTTTTGTCAGCAGGACCAGAGAGATGGCATTGTTTATGTTTCACACTGGGGAGAATTTTATTGACAGGAGGTCAAACAGCAACTTGTAGTGTCAATACTCTATCTACCATGTGGGTTCTGAGAATCAAACATGGTCATCAGACTTGAATGCAAACATATTTATCCAATGAGTCATGTCTTGTTTTGCATATTTAGAATAGTTTATCTAATATACTGTGTGTTACTATAAAGACCAAAGCATTTGTCTTAATACTTTACCCAAAATAAGCACAGTAAGAAGAGGAAGTAAAAGCCAGTGGAGGGAGATAAGTATAAGGAACCCTTTGATTTTACTTTTGTTTCTTCTGGATACAGAAGGACAGGAATAGAAGTTACAGAAAAATGTATTGATAATAAACAGCACACTACTGGATGATAATTTGGCTAAGGAAGAAATCACTAAATATACATTATATGCATATATGTGATATATGATATATATATATATGATATATATATATATATCATATATATATATGAACTCTTCTCTCTCCTCTGCTATTCCATGCATGATCTGTTTCCCCATGCTCTACAATCTCTACAATCAATCTCTACAGTCAATATCTATATCTATGTTACATGTATATAGTATGTATGCATAGAAATGAAAGTACAGTATACTAAAATGGGACATAAAATGGACTCCTACAATGACTAATTATATCAAAAAGTGCTATCTTAAAAGAACTTTAACACTTCACTGCTGTTTGGAATGCAAACTTGTACAACAGTTCTGGAAATCAATTTTGCAGTTTCTCAGAAGATTGAGAAGAGTTCTATCTCAAGACCCAGCTATACCACTCCTGGGGATATACTCAAAAGATGCCATACCATCCCCAGAGGACATTTGCTCAACTATGTTCATTGCAGCTTTATTCTCAAACAAAACAGGAAACAACCTAGATGACCCTGAACTACAGAATGAAATCAGAAAATGTGGTATATCTACCCAATGGAATACTAGTGAGCCACTACAATCAAGGGCATAGTGGATTTAATAGGCAAATGAATGGAACTAGAAAATATCATCCTGAGTGAAGTAGCCCAGACCCAAAAACTACATACATGGTATGTACTCACTTATAAGTGGATATTAGCCATAAAGTATAGGATAAGAAGTATAATTAAGAGACATAAAAAAGCCAAATAACAGGGAGGGCCCAATGGAGTATGGTTAAATCTTTCTCAGAAGGAGAAATATAAGAGATATCAGATGCCAATGGAGGAAGGGAACTGGATATAAGACGGAATGGTGAGGGCAGGGTGGGGTTGGGGGAAGATCATATGTGGGGATGGCAGGGGAGAGAGATGGGAGCTCAGCTTGTGGTGGGGCAATCTCTAGAAGGTTCCAGTGACCTGGGGTGGGTAGAAGCACCAAAGATTCTATCTGGGCAACTCTAGTTGAGATTCCTTGCAGTGTGGGATATGGATGCTGGCTGAAGTGGCCACTTCCTGTAGTCAGGCAGAACTCCTAGTGGAAGGATAAGGACAGCAGCACACCCACAAAACCTTTAACCCGAAATGTGTCTGGCCTTCAAAATGAGTAGGAACAAAGATAGAACAGAGACTAAGGAAATGGCCAACCAATGACTGTCCAAAATAAAGACGTATACTGTGGGCAAGAACCAATCCCTAACACTGTTAACAAAACTGTTTTCAGACACAAACCTAGTATAACTGTCCTCTGTGAGGCTCTGTCCAGCAGTCAGTGGAAAAATGTTCAGAGACACCCAAATTAAGTGGAGCTCAGGGAGTGTCATGTAAGAATAAGAAGAAAGATTGAGGGTCCTAGATAGCACAGGGGCTCCACAGGAAGACCAACAAAGAATGATCACAGGGTAGACTCTGACTCCCTACACACACAGAGCAGATGAGGTACTTAGTCTTCATGTGGGTCTCCCAACAACTGGATTAAGAATTGTCCCTGTGCCTGGTGCCTAACTGCCACCCTGGGGAACTCTCACCCTTAAATGGACAACCTTGTCTGGTCAGTACGAAAGGATGAGGACTTGATATGGGGACGGACGTTGAAGCTGAGACAGGGACTTGAGTGAGGCAGTTCTGGGAGAAGAAGGGCTGATGTTGGATTGCAAAGTAAATAAATATTTTTAGTAAACAAACAAAATAACTTTAGGATGTCTATTTAATAAAGGATGCCTTTGAAGACCTTAGGAAATCAGGAAGAATCAGTAATCAGACATATTAAACAGAAGATAGAAAAAGATCAAGGCTAAAATTGATGAAACAGCAAAAAAATAATAAAAGCAACAAAATAAAAAATGAATTAATGAAGCTCTGCAATGGATCTTTGAACAGATTAACAAGATTTACAAACCTTTAGTTACAGTGACAGAGAAAAAGAGAGAGAGAGAGAGAGAGAGAGAGAGAGAGAGAGAGAGAGAATAGAGGGAGGAGGGAGAGAGAAAGGAAAAAAAGAGAGGGAGAGAGAAAGAGAAGCGGAGGGGAGAGATAGAGGGAGACAAAGAGGGAAGAGGGAGGGGGAGGGGAGGGGGAGGGGAGAGGGAGAGGGGAGGAGAGGGGGCAGAGAGAGAGAGAGAGAGAGAGAGAGAGAGAGAGAGAGAGAGAGAGAGGCCATGACTAATCAGTACCTTGGTCATCCATCCACATGTTAACATGCTATAAAGACACCTTAGACACTCACACATTGATATGATTGATATGTATTCTTTGGCCTATGGAGCTGTTTCAGAAATGAGTGAAGCGAGTTGGATCTAGGTCACTAGGTACAGGTTACAGCCTACTTCTACATTCTAGCCTCTCTCTCTAATCCTATTCTAGTGTGATAGAAGGATTCTCTCCATATGCTTCCTCTGGTATGAACATGTCTTCCTCATTACAATGGGCTGAAATACTTTTAAATTAGAACAGAAATCAACAATGAAGCAAAAGAAACCAATTCATTACTTTTGGGAGAAATCAATGAATTTACAAACTAAGGTAATTGTATTTTTGTTGGTGGGAACTTAGAAGGCTCTGGTAATAAGCAGTGCGTATGTTAGGCTGACTAAATTCCCCTTCATTTTTTGTTAGAGCAATTCAAGAACTAGTGTGAGAAAAAAACAAAGTCATTGGAAATAAGTCAGTAGCATGGTATGTGACACATTTACTATGTAAAATGTTGACCATGTGCCTTTAATTGTGTATTTGGAAAAGAATGTTCTGTAACGCATCAATTTTGTGTAATTGCTTTGGTAAGTAATTTGGTAGTTGTTAAAATAACCTCATTCAAGAAAACACATGACTATTAAATTGTTAGTGCACACAATATGAGGTCACATTTGAATTGTAATATATAAATGTCTAATGCCTAATGACTGGAAAATTGCAGTAAACACACACAATCTAAGCACATACATATTACTATAATGAAGGCATTTGACAAATAATCCTCAACAAATGAAGTCTGAGATCATTAAATTAATCTTTCTTCAGCATGCAAAATACAGATGTCAAAAATTCACCATAAACCACTAAAGAGAATGCTGATGAGCAAGACCTGGACAAACTCTATGGAAACTGAAGGAACTTAAACTCCAAGCTGCATCATTCATAGTAATGATAACTGTGGAACTTTAAACTTTATGTGGTATCCATCAAAAATAATGCTGTTGACATAAAATCACAAAGCCCGTGTTTACAGAGATATGAGATAGTTTATTTTAGAGACAATTATAAATGGCTATAGTCTGGGGATATAGATTTGGATTTTGCTAAATGCCAAGTTCCAAAACTGAGGTATCACTTTCATAATTGTGGTTGTTTGAATATGCTTGACCTAGACAGTGGCACTTTGGGGAAGTGGAGCCTTTTTGGAGTAGATGTGGCCTTGCTGCCGGAAGGAAGTATGTCAACAGGGACTTGGGCTTTGAGACCCTCCTCCCAACCACATGGGAGAGAGTCTTCTGTTTGCCATCAGAAGAAGATGTAGAACATTCACTTTCTCCAGCATTATGGCTGCTTGGATGCTGCCATGCTTCCTGTCTTAGTGATTATGGACTGAACCTCTGAATCTGTAAGCTAGCCCCAAGTTAATGTCATTTATAAGAGTTGCTTTGGTCATAGTGTCTCTTCACAGCCATGGAAACCCTACCTAAAACAATTAGTTTGTCATTGTTTTGTTTTGTTTTAAAATAACAGAATGAAAAAGCCATAAATCAAGAGATTTTTTTTTTTAAGTATATCTTGGTTACTGTTAAGTTTCAAATCCAGGACAAACTGCTGAGGTTCCTTTTTAACAAATCAAATCTGACCTGGCCACCACATTCTCCAAGCATCCCTCAGTTTCTACTTGTAATAGGGTATGGCAAGCACACACCTTTTCCAGTCCAGGTGCTGGGCTCTCCTTCCCCTATAGCCTCTTCCATATATAATCCAGCTATTTTGGTTGCTTGCCCCCTTTTTGTACTTTTTCCCTCCTGCCTACTGAACCTGGTTCCTCTCTTTCCCCTCTTCCCTCAGCCCCTCTATCCTCACAAGGCTCAGCATCATGTCCTCTTTGAACTGTTAGACTGGAGATAAAAATTTCTAAAACTCTGATTCAAGCAAGCTGTGTTTAGAAGCAAATAACGAACTATTTAGAAGACTGTCTCTTCCTAAGTTAGAGTTTCAGAATTTTGAGGCTTTTGGGGGAAAGATTAGGGTGGATAGAAAACAAGGGTTGAGATAGTTGGCTGAGCCTATCTTGGGTCGTTCTGCCAAGAATGCATTCCTTACACATCATAGAATATGCATTATCAAAACCAATGCACTAATGTCTTAGGTTGGTAAGACTCTGTGCAGAGAGTTACCTGTCCTTGGCTTGCCAGCTTGTTAATTTAATAACTCTGTTTGGGGGTCCATTTTCAGGTTCAAGCCATGTATTTTGGCTGCCAACATGATGATGTTGTTAAAGACAAGCTTCAACAGGATGAGCGGGAATAAAAGTTTTCCCAGGACAAAAAGGGCTAGCATGATCAAGCTATATATGTCATTCTTGAAGCTTGAACAAAATAGAAATACTGACCTCAGGCCATGGATAATGTTATCAGCAGTATAGGCCTCATCAATGCTCACTAGAGCAACATTCTTTGAATTCATAATCTCACTATACAAAGTTAAAACAACCAGAGATGTGTTAGAATTGTGCCAAATACAATGCAAATGTCTTTAAACATTTTGCTAATTATAATGACTACCACTGTACATTTTAGAACTAACATGAATCCACTGGTTTTTGGCATGACACACATGATGGCTTTTTTTTTTAACTCTGAATCTCCTTCCAATAATTAGAATAGGATAAAGAACATCAATCCATTGTTCCAAATGCCTATCTAAATCCTCCTGTATATTCAACACATTAGTAACATTTTTTTTTGCTAAATAATTAACAGAAGTAGCTGCCTTATCTTCTTGTGTCAAAGCAATTGCAGAAGCAGTAGTACTAGAAATTAATGAAATTAAAGCTATTATAACCAGCATTACTCAAGCCCACTATCCTCTTGCTTCTGCTTAAATCCTGACTCACTTCTTCCAGTACTAGCAAGCTTTTTTCAGAATACCAAGGTTCTGTGATACTCAGGGTAATAAAACAAAAGCTGGTTGATAGATCTCTGTAACTGACAGGCCAGTTTTCAACATATAACACTATTAGCAAATGTACAATCAATGCAAATTACATTAAATACTGTAGAAGAAACTAAAGTAATCTTAACTTGACAACTAAAAGAGCCTCGACACATGTACAAAGACTTGTTTGAAATCCAGATCCTACTTCAACTTTATCTCTTGATAAGATAACACCATAGAGAACTGCAGCTAATTTCCAAATATGTCTCTGAAAATGTCCAGAACCAAACTTCCAAATGAAGACTTATTTCCATTATTGTATTGATTTCTAGACCAGTCCATGAATGAATCCAAATAACTGGTCACTTTTAAGAAAAATACAAAAGTCATTACAACTTCTCTTTTTGATTCTCTGTACCACAAGATCTAAAATCTTGAGGCAATGCATTTTGTCCCATCAGAGATATAGGTAAGCAAAGAAGGGTCAGGAACATCTGTCCAATACAGCTTCCCAGTCACATGGGTTCCTCTATGTGTGTTCCCAGGCGGTTTAGACCAAGGAGGCTCTGGTTTGTTGGTATTGTCACTCTCCCCATGGGGCCACAAGCCCCTTCAACTCCTTCAATCTTCTCTCTAACTCCTCCATTGAGGACCTTGTGATTATTTTGATGGTTAGCTGTGAGCATTCACCTCTATATATGTCAGGCTCTAGCAGACCCTCTCAGGAGATAGATATATCAGGCTCCTGTCAGCATGCACTTCCACAACAGTATTTGCATGTGGTGATGGAACCTGGGATGGATCTCCAAATGGGGTACTCTCTGGACAGTTCCTCCTCCAGTCTCTGCCCCACACATTGTCTCATATTTCCTCTTGTATTTTGTCACTCTCTCTAAGAAGGACTGAAGCATCCACACTTTGGTCTTTCTTCTTGGGCTTCAGGTGATCTGTGAGCTATATCTTTGATATTGTGAGCTTTTGGGCTAATATCCACTCATCAATGACTTCATACCATGTGTGTTCTTTTGTGATTGTGTTACCTCACTCAGGATAATTTTTTTACATTCCATCTATTTGACTAAGAATTTCATGAATTCATTGTTTTTAATAGCTGAATAGTACTCCATTTTGTAAATGTACCACATTTTCTGTATTCATTTCTCTGTTGAGGGACATCTAGGTTCTTTCTAGCTTCTGGCTATTATAAATAAGTCTGCTATGAACATAGTGGAGCATGTGTCCTTGCTATATGTTGGAGTATCTTTTGGGTATATGCCCAGGAGTGGTATTGCTGAATCCTCAGGTAATACTATGTCCAATTTTCTGAGGAACCACCAGACTGATTTTCAGAGTGGTTGTAACAGTTTACAATCCCACCAAAAATGGAGGAGTGTTCCTCTTTCTTCACATCCTCACCAGCAGCTGCAGTTTTCAATCTGAGTTTTTAATGTTAGCCATTCTGACTAGTGTGAAGAATCTCTGGGTTGTTTTGATTTGCATTTTCCTGATGACTAAAGTTGTCGACCTTTTCTTTAGGTGCTTCTCAGCCATTCTATATTCCTCAGATGAAAATACTTTGTGGAGATCTATACTCTATTTTTAATAGGAACCAGAAAAATGGCTAATCAATTAAAAACAATGGACTGCTTTGGAAAGGAATCAGTGTTGTTCCAATCACTCTTGTCAGGATGACAGGTGTCTATCAACTGACCATCTCTCCAGCTACTCTGGCATGTATACACACACACACACAGACACACACAGACACACTTACCTACACAAACAAATCTACTACACACACATTTAAAATAACAGACATAATATAAAAAATAAATATTTAAAAGTTAAGGAAACCATAGATAATCTAATCATATATAACATTTCTCCCACAAAACTAATAAAATAGTATTCATCATTAAATAATACCATGTATATTAGCCATTTCACTTACCTTGTTTACAGTACATCCAATAATACTTCAAGGGAATGATAGTATCCCTGGCTTGTACATGAGGAATGACCTTCAAATATAACCTATACTGTCAAGGACTCCTTAACAGTATTGCAGGATCAGCAATAACATCTAACACAAACAACAAACATAAATAAATGCAAGGTGTTTGCATGCTACCAGTTACTTTTACAACACTTTGAATGCTGTTGAATTTTTGTGGGTTTAATTATTTCTTCATTTCTATTGAGACTGCCCATTTTTATGGAAAGATAAAATGTCATCTTCTTGAAACTGATCTTAAGAATTTATCTGTTGTAAGCTCTAATGAGTATCTTGCATTTCTCTTTGTCTGGAATAATTTTGTCAGTTGAAACTTGTTGAAATTTATTATATTAACCAGAAAAAACAATGTGTTTTCAAAAATATCAAGCAAGCAGCACCAAAACATGAAATATTAATGTTTGAAAAGATACTCTACATAAACAAGAAAGGATTTTTTTAATGTATTGATTAAACATGAGCACCTTCAAACAAAAAAATCAAATAACCTCAAGATTTCTATTTTGAATATTAAGTAGATAAAATCTTTGAAGCACACTGAGATATTTTACATGTTCTGACATAGCACCCTTTGTTATGCATACTTCAAACAATGATTTCCCTGTAGACATGATTTTATTCATATTTATTCACATATTCCATTTGAGATTTCAATGTAGTCATGCATAGTAAAAAGTACAGGTTCATAAATATGTTAAAATAAAAAAATGTCCTATTATCTTCCCCACCTAGAACCAGGTATATCCTCTCATATTTTAAAATGTGATTAGTCATGGCATTCTCTACAGTTAATCCGCTTAACTGACAACAGATAGAATGAATATCATTATTTGAAATCTATTTCCAATGGCAAAAATTTATATGATGAAAAATTTAAAATAATTACACATATGACGATTGTGTTGCAGCAAATATGAGAGACAGAACAATGACAGATGCTGATCCACTACTGGTAATAATCTCAAAAGCTATACAATTTAAAATTTTGCGTCTGTTTCCTGAATATCATGCCTAAGTTCTACGTGGTTTACGTCGAGGCCATTGATTTGAGAAGTATTTAGATTTCAGTCTGTAACTTAAATATGTAAATGTTGTTGGATATTTTTCAGGTATTTCTATAGAATCATAACAGCAAAAGTCTTGAAAATTATCACTCGGCTGATAAATTTTGAAGAGCCATATAATACACCCAGAGAAGAATGTTCCCATATGAAATGTGAACTTCCAGAGATGTAACAGCACCACCACAGTTTTCAGTGTATCTCACTCCAGAATACTACTAGATAGCTGTCCTTTGCATCACTATAAAAAGAATTTAAATGATACAAGCAAGGCACAGTGTAGAAGGATACTGGTTACTATAAGGTGAAATGTTGCAGTATCTATTGGGAGAGTAATATGGACCAGATGTCTTGCTGCACCCAAGAGGGTTGCCAATATTTTCTTGAGTAGAATGGTAAAAGATGTACATTTTATATTTAAAAACCTTTAAAAACTATATATTTTTCATCATTAAGTATGATGATTCTAGCTTACTATTTTTTTTTAGATGCTAGAGATTGAATGCCAGCTCTCTGCAAAAGCAAAAGTTCTCTGAAGCATTGAGCTCTCTCCATCCCCACCAGAACTCTTTGAGTAATAAAAGGAAATTCTCTCCATACTTTGCTTGTCAAAAGACATTGGAAGAGCATGTCCTGGATTTGTCAAGGGCATTTTCTGCATTCCCTGTGGTCACGTACTTTTATTATCAGCTTCCATACAGAATAAGATGCTAACTGAATATTTGAATTTCTAACTGGATTTTGTCATTCTTGAGATCAGTACAATTTACCTATATAAGATAACTCTTGCTATAGAAAGTGAAATTCAAATTTAATAATTCATTAAAGATGTTTATCTCTGTGTGTATATTAAACATACCTACACATGACTTTTATTTTATCATGAGATATGTTTTCTTTTCGTCAACCATACACATAATGTTCTATAATATTCCTGGGTAACTGGCTATAATTTGACAGTTTGATTATTGAACGAGTTTCACAGTTCAAAGACTCATAAGCCAGTGGCCTTGGCAGGAAGTGGCTAGGATCATTTTTTTGGCTCGTGTCTTTCTTAAACGTTGATCATCCTCTATATTACAGGGCTTGCTGGACAGGATAGGGTAGGCTGAAGTTGTCAAACTTCCATTCTAGATTTCTTTTGTCTATCTTAGTGTAACAACGATAATTTTTTTTTATTTGCCTGGAGTTTCTGGTATATACTTTTGTGTAGGATTAACCTGCTTTAAACTACTCTTCCCATTATGAGTAGAGTAGGTGTCTTAATACATATCATGATCAATTTTTTTTTTGCTGGAACATAACTTACTATTAAGTTATGGTTATATAATAGGATTGTTGTCATTGATGTAACAATGTAGTAGTAACATTTGGAAAACCATTTCAACACTTATTACATATTCATTGCAAATATGTTATTTCATATGTAGATACTCTAATACAGAAGAATACATTTTATTATTTTTTCTTTTTTATATTTCTTTACCAATATATTTTTTTAATATTTTAAATTCAGGAACAATATTTATTGCCTTATGTGGAAATCCTTTTGTATTCACCATGTTTCCCTACCCTAATCTGTTTGAGTATTTTTAGACAATGGTTCTGTTTTGAAGAATGTTAATATCTTCTCAACTTCATAATTCATACATTTCTATGAAGAACCCTGGTATGTTTATTTTTTCATGGTACATATACTACATTACAATAGATATATTTCAGAGTTTGGAATATGTGAGTTACATAAACAGTTTTCTGTGAAACAATTAAATACTTCTTTCCTCTGGTCTCCTACTGAGTTCTAAACCTGCTTCTGAATAAAGATGGTAGCCATTTTTACTACAGAGTATGATAGTCAAATATCAAATTTTATACAAATAGATAAAAAGCTTTGTTTTATTATATAACCAGAGAGTATTCTACACAATCAAAAAATTTCTTACTAGAAAATATACATCCTTTTATTTGTCAAATTTTCAATTACTGAACTCGTTATGAATAAGGGTACTAGTTTTGGAGTATTATAACATTCAGAGCTAGTTTATTTTATTGAAAGATAAATAAATGAGTTTATGACATAAAATTTTACTAATGATACATTCTTTACTAGATCAAAATTATAATTTATTGAATTATTTTAATGGCTATACTCATTTTGCATTTGACTGCAATATATTGAATGCATTATGAAATCAGTGAAAATTATCTCACACCAAAAAACTGTAAAACATTAATGAAAGAAATTTTAAATGATCAAAAGATGAAACATTCTACTTTTAATAAACAAAAGTTTATTATATTTCATTTATACAGAATGTGGTAATATAGATCATAATTAGGGGTTATCAAATATTTAAAGTTTCATTTCTATCCAGATAAAAAGGCTACTCTAAACAAAGGTAGTAAAAAACTAATGGATACTTTATAAACAACAGAAATGTATTTTTCATTACTCTAAATACCAAAGTTTCCAATATGACAGCATGTTGATGTTAAATAAAACTTTGTAGTTTTTTGTATGACTTTGTAAGTCTTTGTAACACTTCTTTGTATGAACCTCACTGAGAGAGGAAATACCTTCCCTGGCAGAGACTTGACATTCCCTGGTTGTGCCCTTCCTAATGTCAGCTCAGTTTTTACAACTCAGATGATCCCCTTCATTGGAAAGATGTCATTATGGACTAGTGTGCTACATATCACAATTATCAATTTAGCAGAACCTGAAATTCAAAGGAGACACAAACAATAGGAAGCTATTATGCAATTGATAGAAATTTACAAGGATATGATTAGTTTTTACAATAATATAGAACTTTTTCAAATTATTTTCAAAGCAATATACAATGCTTGTCCAAACTCTCTATTGCCTCTTTGGTAAATGGAAATAAAATTAAAATATCAAAGAATATCTCTTTCCTGATATTTTCTTAAGGATCTTTTTTGAGATTGGGTCATGGCATTGCATGCCTTTAAGTCTAGCATTGGGGAGACAAAGACAGGCTGATTTCTGAATACAAGGCCAGTCTTCTCTACAGAGTGAGTTCCAGGACAGTGAGAACTATACAGAGAAAACCTATCTTGGAATAAAAAGGTAATATAGTGAAATGACTGAGTTATTCACAAATGGATTAATAAAAAATAAAACATTAAGCAATTATTAAGTGCTAATAACTAGAGGTGAAGTAATATTACATGAGATATACCTGGATTGTATACTGCTGATTCTGAAATAGAGATAGAACCAAAGAACAGCTATGGTTTTAACAGAACAAATTCTGCTAGAGATTGCCTAGACAAAGTCTTCTTGATATCAGTCATATGTGGAAGAGTATAAAGTACAGCACACTTAAGCACAGTGATAAACAATAGTTACTAAATTTTTAAAATTATAAATGTGATAAAATTATAAAAGCAAAAGGTACAAACAAAACTACATGTTGAATAAACTTTAGAAACTTCATGAATATTATAGTAACTGCAGATAAAATTATGGCTTTCAGATTTTCTGTGTATAGATTTAAGTATGCAAGATGATTTGGCAATTTAAATTATGAAAATTTTGTCTAAATTTTAGGATCATTTTCTGAAACTGTAACTATAAATACATTTATATCCAAACTCAAAGGCAGAATTTAAAATCTAATCTATGTACTACATAAACTGTACCCCAAGTAAAGGACAATTAATTAGGTACTTGATACACGAGGGTTGATGTTTTGTCCTGGCTCATTCTTAAAGGAATTGGTCTCACCACTGTGGTAAAAATAAAACACATGAAGATTAATCCTTTGCTCCATAAAAGAAATGATCTTTGAGACAATTCTTAATAAAATGAATGTCTATGTGATATGTATGAATACATTAATAAAAACATTAATAAAGATTTTATTTCCAAAAACTATTTAAAACCATTATTTGTAACGTTACATTCTCCTCTCAATCTTACTTAAATCTAAATTTAAATAATGTGCACAACCTAGCTAATGAGAAATTCACACAACACTAATTATATTGTGAGTGTGCATTAATGAGAAGAACAAGATTATAACAAAGCCTTTCCCTACTTGTTTTTTATTTATACTCACCTAAAAAATGAGCACTGGAAAACAGGGCAATACTTTCATGCCTCCACTGACTGACTTAAATTTATAAATAGACTCACTAATATGGTTTGTAATAAACAATCAAAATATACAAATTGTGTATAACTATACTTATCCTGTATATGTATCTACATCTATGCTGTAATGCTAATATAAATTATAGCCTGGTTTACTAATGGAGATGTCAGACACTTTTAGAAGACATATAAATATGCTTATATTTGGGATTTTTGTGAATAGAAGAATAATAATGAAATACTACTACTAATACAGAAGCACAACCCCATTATAAATTAGCAACAGTTCATTAAAATTACTGATCATACTTTCAATCTTAATATCGTAGATGACTTTGAATTCTACACCAAATTTGTTGTTTTTACTTGAAAGATAAATATTAATTCATTTCATATATGAATGCACAGAGAATATTTTAGTGGTTATAGGACAAATTTTATCTAATAGATAAGGTGTCATACATGGCAAGTTTTTTATCTAGTAATTGAACAAAACCAAATCCAACCAAAACAAAAAAACTGAATCTGTTAGAAAACAATGTATGAAGTGATCAAACAATTATTAATGATGGACAAAGTGGATTTCAAGAATCACATCATTTTCAATACAAATACTACAATGGGATGTTTCCAACACACCTTCAAAAGTTTTGACCCCAATTGTTTCTGTCAAAAAGAAATGGAGGGACAAAAATTGAGCAGAGGCTGAAAGAATGGCTGACCAGTGACCAGTCCAACTTGGGATCCATCCCATGGGTAGGCACCAAGGCCTGACACTATTACTTATACCATGTTGTGCTTGCAAACAGGAGCCTATCATGGCTATTCTCTGAGAGCCTCTGTCAGCAGCTGACTAAAGATAGATGCAGATACTTACAGACAGCCATTGAACTGAGGTCTGGGACCCCTATGGAAGGGTTAAGTAAAGGAATGAACGAACTGAAGGGGGTGGCAACCCCATAGAAAGACCAACAGTGTCAACTAACCCGGACCCCTAGAAGTTCCAGAGACTGAGCCACCAACTAAAGAGCATACATCCATTGGCTAGTCCAAGGCCCCAAGCATAGGTAACAGAGGACTGCCCTATCTGGCCTCAGTGGGAGAGGATGCACCTAATCCTGTAGAGACATGATGCTGCAGTGATGGAGAATGCTGGAGGTGGGGTACTCTTTTAAAAGCAAAGGGACTGGGGGATGGGGTGTAGAAATCTGGAAGTGGAGAACCTGGAGGAAGCAAAAATTTAGATGTAAATAAATAAAATCATTAATAAAATAAGAAAATAAATAAATAAAAATTAAATCACTTATTGCCTTGTTTTTCTTCATAAAAATATTTTTCGTGTGCCATTTTCTCTTCTCTCTCTACCCCATTCTCCAGTTTTTCTGTACTTCCTTTTCTGCTGAGCAGTTTAAGTAGTTTAGAAACAGTCAATATACAACACCACAAAAATTAGTATAAGTTTTACTAAAGCTTACATGTCCTCAATGAAATCAATAAGAAAGGAGGGATGGTGAGATGGCTCATCAGTTAAGAGCACTGGATTTTCTTTCAAGATTACATGAATATGGTGACTTACAACCATATGTAACTCCTGTTCCTAGAGATTCATCTTCTGACCTCTACAGATACCAGGTACACATAACACAAACTTATTTGCAGACAAAATACTCACACATATAAAATAATATAATAATAAAAATAAAGGGATAACGCTCTTTTAGATTTAGATTATTTGTGCATGCTGACAACATGGCTGCACTGGTCAGTTTTGCATCATGGTGTTTAGGCATTACTATGAAGCAATAATCTTAACTAAGGAAATATGTTCCCTTAGATCGTCATGTAAGAATATTTGCTGTGCATTTTACAATTGGTGATTGATGTGGGTAGACCTGTCACAGGAGGTCAATACCACCCCTGACCAGGTGGTTTTGAGTTATCTAAGAAAGAAGACTGAGAAAGCAATGAAGAACCTCAATTCATAACTACAGATTCATAACTTGTGTTATTACCCTGATTTCCCTTGTTGAGAAATGTGATATGGGATTTGAAGCTGAAATAAACTATTTACTATAAAAATTACTTCTGACTTGCCATTTTTTCACAGCCATAGAACTCCTAAGACAATGGCTTAACAGGTAAAGACAGTTGCTGCAATACCTGATAAACTGAGTTTGATATTGAGGACTAGTAGAAGAGAACAAACTTCTTGAAGCTGTTCACTGACATCCAAACTAATACTATGGCATTCTCTCTTTCTTTCTCTCTCACTCTCTCTGTTCCTATCCTTCACTCTCTCTCTCTTCATCTCTCTCACTCAAAAACTAAATAAATGAAAAAATATTTAAAAGAACAGAGTTTAATGACTTAGTTTTTAGAATTTTAAAAAGCCAATGCTCCTATTTGAAAGTAAACATGAACAGATATTAATGTTATAGAATCTTATAGTTATTGTACACTGAATCACAGCAAAAGTAACACAAACAGAATTTTTAGCTTTACATATTTATGTAAAATTTGTTGACTTGATATTAGTAACCATATATGATATAACATCAAGGACCTCTTTCAGATCTCAGGATTTTTATGTTTTCTGTAAACTTTCATCCATTTGTTTACCAGATACCATGTTATTTTCTCATGATATATGTGCCAGTTCCCTGTGGAATGATCCAAACATCTAAAACCTTTCAGACAATCAAATCATAAGAATAAAATACTATGAGAAAAATTGTAAGATCAGCAATGACAAAATGTGACATACAAGATTGACAAATGTCACAACTAGCAATAGAAATACAGCATACTTTTATTAATAAGAAAAAGTATTAAAACTCATATTTAAAATATTTTCTTCCCATGTGAAAATCTTACATTCCTTGTATTTCATTCACATTATACTTTGTAGCAGAAACTTTTTTAAGTGTGAGCATAAAGAACAATAAGTTGTATATATTCGTGTGTATAGCAATACTTGCTACATAGGAATAAATATGGAAAACCTCTAGCTTTCTCTAAAATTAGTACTCATGTAAGGCTATACTTTAGGCTTGAATGGAGAATGGAGGCCATGATTGTGAACTTTTTATACTGGATATCCAAAGATAATTTTATTTCTCCATTTGTGACAGTCAATAATATCTAGGAGTTATATCATATTACCATGGAGATCAGAACTATCCCAAAACATGCTAATGGTATTTGATATTATTTTTATGAAGAACAAGAGTATGATGTTAAAGGTGCATTTTTATTGATGGGCTCATAACAACACTGCTGGTTTTATTAGAATGGTGAAAAGATTATCATGTATATCTCATATAATTTTAGAAAAATATAAAATCTAGGAAGAACCTATCTGTGAATAGTTAAGAAAAATAAATGAAGACCATCCTATTTGTTTAAACTGTTATGTCACCAGTCTTCCTTCCCTTTTTACTTAAAACTTGCTTACAAATGAATGAAGAAAGTTTACCACATTATCCTGTGATGCTGATTTACACATTATAATAACATTCTTTCTTCATATAGAATAAATCCTCTAAAACAAGTACAAGGTACAAGAACATAGAAATAAAAATTACTAAGTCAACCTCACTCCTGGTAGGAATGCTGATAGTCATTATTATGGTACCTTGGAAGAAATTAATTTACTTCTTGTAAGATGTATGATTGCTCCTACAACAAAATAGTTTCACCAGTGTGGTTCACATGACAGAAATTAATCATGTCTCTTTCTGAAACCTGAAATCCAAGATGAAGCTACTATAAGAGCTGATGTGATCAAGGCATCTGCTTGAGTTGCATAAATCTGCACTGTTTCATTACCTTTTTTCCCTACATGTCTATCTCGTCTTTCCTCTGTTTTAAGCGTATCAGTCACATAAGATTAACACTATATTTTAGGGGCCTCAGTTTGAACTGAGAATGAATACACGTTTTGTGACTCCTGAGAAAATGAATTTGAAAATTCAAACTTAAATTCATACTTTTAAACATTTGCCAAACGATAGCTTTATTAGCTGAGAAGTAAGCTAGATTAGTATGACCATATTAAAACAGTAAATAAAGGATATCATATAAATCAGATCATATTAGACATTCAATACTTGTGGATATTGCTAATCTCATGTGTTGTTCTCAACATGAACTTTACTATTCTAATTTCCTATGGAAATATTTTCTTTTTGTTGCATTTTGTAACAAGACTTTTTTTTTTTAGGATTTATATTGATAACTATGTGTTTACATATGTCTGGAAGTATAAGCTTGTGCCACAGTGTTGGAGTAAGACAGAAGAAAGCATCAGATATCCCCAGAGCTGGAATTACACTGGGTGTGAGCAGTAGATGATTGTGCTGGAGACCAAACTTGATTCCTCTGCAGGAGACATGTAGACACTTAAATCTCTAAAGTCCTAATATAGTATTTTATAATAAACACCATTTTATTCCATGCAAATCCTATGTTTCCTAAGTATATTTCCTGAGCACATTTAAGTGGTCACACTTCAACACTTACCTTGTTAATCTGTGAAATATAGAAAATTAAAAGCATTATTCTCATTAACAATATAAGTTGTGAGTAATAATTAGACAAATTTCTGCTTTAAAATTCTTCCTTTAAAGACTCATAAGATTACAACTTGTATTATGTTTTAATATAAAATAACCATATAGGTGTGCATTTCCATTTGCTTACAAGTAGATGAATATTTATATAAAATAAAAGTATGTTCACCAAATATGTTTTTTCTTCTTGTTGGCGGATGTTATAAGCTAGTAGGAGATAGACCCTCATAAAAATGATCTAGTTCTGTTGTCTGTTGTTTACTCACTTTTGTCTGAGATTCAGACACTTCCATGCCAAACTAGACAGAGGAGGGTGAAGTGGAGCCAAGGACAAATAGGTTCCTTGGGACTCTGGTGTAGCCAGGAATGCCAGAAGTGTTACAGCTGTTAGAAGATAAGTGAGGAAATTTGGATGGCCTGGGCTATCTCTTGTCAGCTACCCCGCAGCACAAGCAACAGAGGTGGCAAGGCAAGCATGGCCAGCACAGCGGGTCCAAGATCCAGTGAATGGTTCAGGATAGAGAACTCTCCACCATGTATTACAGCTCAATAAAGACAGCCACTCTCAGAGGATCCTTGGCAAAGTAACTTGTGTGCTTTATTCAACCTGGACAGGGACTATAGGAACATTGAGAAGTAGGGTGGGATTTTAGGGTAGGTGCTTCTTATTCTCTCTATTTGAGATGTTAGTGATGTTGTATTTACGTGATGAAAGACTTCAGGAGTTAAATACATGACTGACTGCCCATGGCCTTTTTAGTGACTTGTCTTGGTTACATATTTGAGAGTAGGTACAGAATTGGGTAGGAAGTGGCTTGACTCCTTCCGAATTTAAATCTCTGAGATTCCCAGCACCTGAGTGCACTCAACCTTTCTAGTTCTTCTGTGTGGGGCCACGGCCAACTGGCCTGCCACAGTTCTCTTCATTTTAAAGTCAGGTGGATTTGCCCACCAGAAGAACAATGTCATTTAGGAAGTATTTAAACAATTTCTTTATATTACAAGAGTCATAAATTAATAACTCTGCACTTAATGAATTTATTCAGAACCAAAAAGACAGAAAGTGCCAGATGAAGACATAGAGACATGGGTACCTGGTGCTTTATACAGTGAGCATTCTAGAAATTGTAAAGGTACGACACTTCCAAAATTAAGAACAAAGATCATTGTGCTAAAAGTTTAACCCATTCTCTCATGGGCTCAGGGGTCAGCACAGCATCTGGAACAGCATATGCTGGAAGGTTAGAAGAGTAAGGGGCTGGAAGATGGAGAGATTCTTTATACTAAACTGTATTCTGTCTGAATGATTCTCAGGCTATGTCAGTAGGAAAAAATGTAGTCCAAGTCTAAATTGTAGAGTAATAATACACAGAAGTATGCATGTTCATGTTATATAATATTAGATTTGAATTACATATGTATGTATTTACAAGTGTATAGCATATTTCAACTAATTAACCATAGGCAGTTTATTGGTAAGTGTGAATCAGTTTACCTATTGATTATATCAGGCATGTTTATGATGATGGTCCTCCATTCCATTTTGAAAGTAAAACATTTTTCTAGAGATCTCTAATTGACACACTCAGACCTTGTCATTTAGACCTTTAGAGAAAAGGTCGAGTCATAATCACCTCCATTCCCTTAGGCTATATCACTCAATATAAACAAATGCTCTCTATCATATTCATAAAGAAATATGTTGTATATGAAAATTATTATTAAAATTCAAACGTTCATTCTTTTGTGTTACTCTAAATCCTAAAAGGGAAAAATACTTTTATACAGGAAGGAATTAAATATGTCTTGCTTTTAATCCTCACAATTCTGATTAATGTTAGAGGTCTATATTTCAGTTTCTGTGTAACCCAAATTGCATTAAAAATAAATAAATTCTTTAAAAACATTAAATAAGCTCTACACATAATAACGCTGCCCCACTGTAGAGTATCCCTGCACACAAAAGCAGTCGGTGACTAGTGACTAGAGGCAGTATTTAACCAACTCTCCAGAGAATGCTTCGTTATTTGCAGTGAGAAAGGGGAAATGAAGCTCATTTTTCAATGACAGAGACAAGAGTCTAACGGATTTGCATTAGCATTTCTGTGTAGTTTCTGTCATTTATTTTATGAAACACAAGCATCTAGTACATAGAGACCTTATGCTAAAATCCTCAAGCTACATGTAACAGATGGTCACTTCTACATTTATTGGGACATGGAGCTACAAGATTTTAATATTCTGTATTTACTCATTCTTAGAACTGATAAGTCTGAGAGGCTTTGCAATTTACAAATTTGAAAACTGAAAGAATCTCATTGTATTTTATTTTAATTGTACTCTATGAAGAAGGACATTTAAAAAAGGAATATGCATCTTTATTATGTATCAACTTCTGTCTCTACAATGTGCTATATATATTACGTATCACAATATTTATACAGGAAGTAATTATTCTGAAATAAGTAGATTCTGATGTCATTGATTATAAAATATATTATTATAAAAGAAGAGATGATGGCAATATAATATTATGTTCACTTGAAAGCAAAATAAGAATGCAAATATAAAGAGTTCTTTCCATGATGTATAACTACAATATTAAGTGAGTTGTTTACTAGCCTTAGGCAATTTTAAAACACAAAATTGGGCTTCAATCTGTCCATTGATAATAAGGAAAATGAAGTATCTCTCTTCATGTCAAACCATAATTAGAGGAACATTTGCATGCAGATAATTTTGTTTGTACTCATTTAGAAATACCTGCTGGGTAGGGATTATCATTGTATTCAGGATATTTCAGAGTTGTCAAGAAGCCAGAAATATCATTCAACATAATAAAAAATTTAGCCATTGAAATACATTTGAAAAGGCTGAAAGAGATCCATCCTTATGAACCAAAAAGGAAAATTAATATGAAATCTTAATGTGCATGAATATATGAAGCCAATTTATATCTGACAGAGGTTACTTTTACTAGAGTCCAGCTCTAACATTGAATAGCCTAAACAAAGAAAGATGAAATAAACAACTGGTATTTCAGTTTATTTTCATAAATTTACCAAGTTAAAAGAAAAGCTATTAATTATTAGTAAAGAATCATAAAAAATATAGTCTGTATTTGAGATTTCCATGAAAAATAACTATGTACAGTCTCTATTGGGAGTAGATTAGAGAAGGTAATCGCTCATGCTTGCTTTATACATCTGAGTGGCATGAAGCTGATAAAGCTTCTGGTGTTTATTAGTCTCAGCCATCCCTCCCAGTTGAGAGTTGCTCATATTACAGTTAAGCTTCAGATATACATTTAAAAAATGATGCAATATGTTCTTATTCATCAATAATCATTTTACAGAGCTCTAGCTCACAAGATGATACCAGAAAACTGTCAGGTTACTCAGACGAAATTGGAGTTTATGGAACTGGAATGCTTTGTGAACAGCTGTATTGTAGTTTTCAACAAAAGTTATTTGAAGATCATCTTTGCTTTGTTATTTTATGGGTCTGTTAGACCATACAGGATGCAAGTCTTAACCTCTTTATTATCATACATTAATTATAAATAATTCCAGGTCCCCTTTGGTATTATCACATATAGGTGAACTATGCTTTGCTTATACTCTTTCTGCCCACTTTCTCTTCTCTCCATCACACATACCCAACTGACTGACTCTCTCATTCATCCTACATGTTCCAGCTTCTGCTTTAATCTCTCCTTTGCAAATCAATGATTTTAATTTTGAAAACTTACTGGAACATTTGTAGGATTTATTTACAACAACAAAAACAACAACAACAAAAAAAAGTTTCTGGTGCAATACTAATGAATAAAATGTCTCTCTAGTCCCAGCTTCCACTAACACCATGTATAATATCAATGAAGAATAATTCCTCATGAGCCATTTCATTTTATTATCCATCAATTGATTATAAATCCTTAGACTTGAAAGAGGTTTTGTAAGCACCTTCCCATTGCCCACTAGAATTGTGAAAGTAGCTTTCCCAGATAATCAGAGCTGATGAGAATTCATCAGTGCAACAGCCAAATCATGCCCAAAAGATAACATTCCACAAAACTCTACAGTAGCTTCTCTACTAGGCTACATGATCTACCAAGCAACGGGGTTTTGGAAATAGTCTAGAGGAACAGACATTAATTTCTTCTAGTAGTGGTCAATAAATATAATCAGAATTTACTAGCTATATCATAACTATCATACTACTAGTGGACACTTGGTCACATCTTTCCTGGGACATTTAGTGTTGCCAGCAGGGTCAACAGACGTTTAAGACTGTTGAGGACACTGGTCACTATGCTTTCTATTTGGTATCCTACAGCACTGTACAATATCAGGATGTTGTGGAACATTGTTTTCTGACCCTTTGTAATACAGAATAACTATTCAATGCGATGAATCATCTTGATTAACTCAAGCTAGATTTCCTTATTTATTACTATAAATCAGTGGTGCTTTCTGCAGTATTAATTTACTCTCTAAGAATAAATTTTATGGAAGAACACATCTAAAGATTAGCTAGAAAATGTCATCCTGAGTGAGGTAACCCAGTCACAAAAGAACACACATGGTATGTACTCACTGATAAGGCTCTGAATACCCACGATTCAATACCCAGACCACATGAAGCTCAGAAAGAAAGAAGAGCAAAGTGTGGGTGCTTCAGACCTTCTTAGAAAGGGAAACAAAATGCTCACAGGAGGTAGGTGGGGGGGGGGAACTTGGGAGGAAGAGAAGAGGGACAGAAGAAAAATGGGGGCAAGATCATATACCAGAGGAGATAGAGATGATACGCAGAGGGTCAAGAAATTAAACATATGTGTGTAGAAATGGGGGGTTGGGACCGGGTGGTAGCCACCAGAAAGTCCCAGATGCCAGGAAATCCAGAGGCTCCCAGGACTCAACAAGGATGAGATTAGCTGAAATGCCCAACAAAGGGGAGGGAGAACCTGTAGAGACCATATCTAGAGGTTATGCAAAGCCCCTGGTTGGGGGATGATGCCATCCTTGCATCCCCAAATTTTTAAACCAGAATTGCTCCTGTCTAAAGGAAATACACCCAGGCAGTGGTGGCGCACGCCTTTAATCCCAGCACTTGGGAGGCATAGGCAGGTAGATTTCTGAGTTCGAGGCCAGCCTGGACTACAGAGTGAGTTCCAGGACAGCCAGGGCTACACAGAGAAACCCTGTCTTGAAAAAAAAACAAAAAACAAAAAATAAATAAATAAAAAATGAAGGAAATACAAGGACAAAGTGTGGAGCACAGACTGAAGGAAAGGCCATCTGGAGACTGCCCACTTAGGTATCTATCCCATATACAGACACCAAAGCTAGACACTATTGCATATACAAAGAAATGCTTGCTGACAGGAGCCTGACATAGCTGTCTCCTTAGAGGTTCTGCCAAAGCCTTACAAATACAGAGGCAGACGCTTGCAGCAAACCATTGGACTGAGCCCTGGGACCCCAATGAAGGAGTTAGAGAAAGGATCAAAGGAGCTGAAAGGGTTGGCAACCTCGTAGGAAGAATAACACTATCAACCAACCAACCATACCCCACAAGACCTCCCAGGGATTAAACCACCAACTAAAGAGTACACATGGAGGGACCCACGGCTCCAGCTTCATATGTAGCAGAGGATGGTCTTGTTGAGCATCAATAGCAGGATCAGTCATTTGGCCCATAAAGGCTCGTTGCCCCAGTGTAGGGAAATGCCAGGGTGGTGAGGTTGGAGTGGGTGGGTGGATTGGGAAAACCCATATAGAAGTAGGGGTGTAGGGATAGAATAGGGAGTTTATGAAAGGGAAACCCGGAAAGGGGATAACACTTGAAATGTAAATAAATAAAATATACAATATTAAAAAAAATTAGCTATTTGGCAAGCCTGGTACACAGTGTCTTCTATTTTATTTTATTTTACTTTACTTTAGTGTGTGTACATGGATTCCCATACACATCATTATTATCTTCTAATGGTCAGAGAACAACATTTATGACTTTTAAATCCATGCTTTCTTCCATGTGAATTGTGGGGATCAACACAGTTACTCATAGTCACAATCATTTTAGCCACTGAGCCGTCTTGTCGATCTTTTCCTTTTCACTCTCTGTAAATATTGTAATACCAGTATTACTTATGAATGCTTAAGTAACACTTATTCCATTATTGATGCATTCAAGAGGTGTTTTGAAAAACAAAATTTAAGTCATAGACATTTTAAATTTATGCCTTGATTTACATTGCATGTTAAAGGAAGGCTTCTGTTATTCCTCTTGTAATTAAAAGAAAACATTTTTTGATGAAATATTATTTCTATTCAATTAAAGAATAAGTGCATATAGTCATTTACTACATGTATTCGCTGACAAATCAAAAATAACATTGAGCAGAATTTTAAACATCAATGAATTGCTTTTATGTAGCTTTAAATCAAATAAAACATGTGAATAAGTTTATAGCAGCATTCAATGAAATATTTTGATCAATGATGCCAAAAATTATTTTAAAATCTGTGAAATCGATTGTTTTACTGCATGTGTTCTTCTAATATACCTTTGTGATGTCTAACTTTAAATGCAATCTTTCTATATATTCATTTAGAATGCCACTTGTCCCAAACTTGTATCTAAAAAAACATGTTAGTCTCTAAATTTTTGACACCAAAAAACATTAATTTTACAAATATCATGAGTAGAGCTGCGATGTTGCTCTCTTCTTAGAGTTACTCCTGGCATCCACAAAGCCATAGATTCAATACCCTGGATAAGCTAGATGTACTGGTTCTTGATTTATCAACACATCACAAGGGTAAATTTAGCTGCAGTTTCAGAGGTTGAGAAGTTTAAGTAGATTCTTGGCTGTGTGAAGTCTGAAACTATCCTGGAAAACAAGAAAATTTAAAGAAAATAATTATGGAGAAAATAGGAAAAAAAGAAAAGAAGGAGAGATGGGGTAGAGGGAAAAAGAGAGAGAAGGGAGGAAGAGAAGGGAAGTCAGAAGGAATAAGGGAGGGAAGAAGAGAGGATGCAAAAGAAGAAAATTTGTTAAATGGCAGTCCATTTGACTAGTTTTCTATTGTTGAATAACATCTATTATAGAAAATTGTTTTAAAATTTATGCATTTGTTCTATCACAAGACATTTGAAGCATCCACTTTTCTCTGGCTACAGTACTAAGGATTCCAGTTTCTTCCCTGTTGTTTGAGAGGTTGCCAGTTTCCACAGTCACACTATTCTATTCCCTCACTGTGTGAACCAAAGAAAGGTATTTCCTCTGCAGGGATATTTTCACTTGATCTGGTAAATAGTGTATTTGAGAACATAACATAATCACAAAACTGACAAACACATCTGTTTATGTTTAAAGTTAAATTACAGTTACATCTGTCAGGAATAGGAAGGTGATGGCTATATTGATAGTCTGCTACAATACTTGGCCAATCATACAGTTATGGCTTCAGAAAATATTATTTCTTCACAAAGTTTGTTTTGGGCCTCAAATATGTTATATCTGAAATAATTAGCTTGCTAAGATAAAAATATTAGAGATATCACACAATCTACTAGACTCACTGATATATATCCAAAGAAAATAAAATCAATACTTCACATTGTATGTAAAATGTGTTCTTAGACATTTTCAAACATGGAAAAATGCATTCTAATTATCTCATCTCCCATAGCTCTCAAACTCTCTTCATCCTGAAAATCACTTTATCACCATCATGTCTTTTTGACCCAATGAGAAATCAACATGTTAAAGAAACATCTGCACCACTTTGTTTTTTTACTGCAGGTAATTCACATCAACAGGAAACACAAGTAACCATTTTGCTTTTCAACTAATAGATGAGTAAGTATATGACTTGCACCAATGGAGTGAAATTCTGTCATTTCCAACAACAAACATAGGACTGAAAATATTCTGTTAAAATATTCTAAACAAAGAGAAAAATGTTATGTTGTACCACTCACAAGTAGAATCAAAAAAGTATTCTCAAAGAAATATAAAGGAGAATAACCTTTACCACAATCCTGGATTGTGAATATCAGGATGAGGTAGGATTAATTCAATGGTACTAACTTTTACATAGGGCAATAAGTTCTGGTGAAGAAAGTGTAAGGTAGACAGGTTATAGAAAGAAGAAAAGAGTTTAATAGTGTTTAAAATGTAGAAGTGATGTTTTAAGGGATAAACACGTTGATGAAAATATACAATGTATTCATGTATCAAAACACCATCATATTTCACTAATATATAAGATATATTACCTATATATCAATTTAAAGAAATTTAATTTTAAAAGAAAAGGGTATTCCAATTGCTACTGTTATTTTTAAACTGGTTGCTATAATTGAAAATCTGTCTTACATGTACAACTTTGATCTAATCTATATTTCTTTTGAGTACAAACATTAACCTCCCAATGTGAAGATTATAGGACAAGAAATATATCAAGTGAAAAAGAAGATCTCAGAATGGCTAAGTCAAAAGAAGAAAAACATAATTTTCTTGAATGGTACTATGTAATTCCTTGATGATCATTAAAAGATATGCCAGAAACAGTCAAGGGCATTTTTATCAGTTGTACAAAATTGTGTCCGACTTATTGGTACCAGCCATGGTGTAACAAACTTCATATTTTAATCACTCCAGTATAATCACCCACATCAGCATCATTGTAGCCATGTAGATTGTCACTCTAGGAAATGAATTAGTTTTAACATATACATAAATCATTGCAGGAGGTCCAGAAACAGACAGCCGTTGGCTTCAGAAAACTGTGACTCAGATAAAGCCAAGAATCCACCAAATTAGGTTCAACAAATGGATACTATTTCTACTATTTAATGTGTACTGCTTTATGCTTTGTTAATTAGTATTGAAACATCACTATAATGTCAGCAGCAAAACTTGGACCATAAATAGACCATGGCTTGAGAGACAAAATTGATGAAAACTTAGTAATGAAGGTTTAACATCTTGGAATCACTAGGAACTGAAAAGCAAGTGCTGTTACAATTATAAAATAATCTTGTGTTTTACTGTGAATCTTCAGTTTCATATAGAATACTGACAATTTTTGAACATATATGTGTATTATTATTATTATGTACTTGTATATGAAAGTGTGTGTGTGTAGGTGGATAATATTTTTCTACTACACTGAGGAATTCTGAACTCAATCACAGATCACCAAACTTGGTGGGATTCACCTTTATTATTTGAATTATGCTATGAGCCCTGGGAAGATTTCCTAAACATTTCTTATTACTGTAAATTTCATAAATGCCTTCATGAAACTTACTGTCTCTTGGTAATATTTTAAAGAAGTAATGTGTATAATAATTCTAGATAATAATATTTCCTATTTCTTTGGGTCAACATAGTTGTCTTAAAAAATTATAGATCACAGCTGTGTTTTACTTTTTTGCATACTAATTCTTTTTATCATCATCATCATCATCATTCACCTCACATCCTGATCACAATTCCTTTCCCTTCTCTCTTCCCAGTCTCACCCTTACAAGTCTCTTCCCCCATTGCCACTACTTCTTCGTAGAGAAGAGAAGACCTCTCAAGTATAATGTACCTGGGTCATTAAGACCCCCAGGTCTAGACACATTCTCTCCCACCGAGGCCCAACCAGGCAGTCCAACTAGGGCAGAAGTGGATCCAATAACAAGGAACACAGAGACATCACCGTTTCTGTTTATTAGGGAAAACCACATAGACACCATGCTGAACATTTGTTTTATATGTGTAAGGGGTCTAGCTTCTGCTCCTATGTACTCTTAGGTTGGTGGCTTAGGCCTTGTGAGCCCTTAAGGTCTCATGTTATTTGACTCTGTGGGCCTTCGTTTATAGTGTCATTTAGCTATCTAATTTGCTCACTTATATCCCCAGCTCTTCCACAAGACTCCCAAGGTTCTGTCTAATGTTTGACTATGGGTCTCTGCATGTACTATCAGCTGCTGGATGAAGCCTCTCAGGAGACAGTTATGTCAGGTTTCAGTCTGCAAACATAGCAGAGTATGAATAATAGTGTCAGGGGTTGGTTCTCTAACCTGGGATGGATCTCAAGATGGGACAATCACTGGTTGGCTGTTCCATCAGTCTCTACTTCATCTTTATTCCTGCACTTCTTGTAGCCAAGAAAATTTTGCACTGGAGGTTTTGTGGGTGAATTAATGTTCCAGTCCCTCCTTTTAGAAGTCCTGCCTGTTTGCAGGAGTTGGCCATTTCAGTCTCTATTTCTCCCTCTTGTAGGAATCTAAGCTATATCACTCCGATAGACTCTCCATATCTTCTCCTCTTCCATGAATCAAGCTAGTCACCACAAATGCTCTTCCCCAGCTGATTTCCATTCTAACTTGCAGGCCATTCTCATGTACCCACTTCTCACCTATGCTCACCATCCCCAATCCCCTTCTTCACTCCTTTCCTATCCAGTTAACCCTCACTACGCACCTCTAATGACTATTTAGTTTTACCTTCTGAGTGAGATCTGTGATCCTCCCTTGGAACCTCATTATTGTCAAAGATTCTTTGGATCTGTACATTATAGCATTTTTATCCTGCACTTTATGGCTAATGTCCACATCTAAATGAATACATACCATACATGTCTTTCTGGTTCTCACTTGGGATGATATTCTCAAGTTCCATACATTTTCCTCACAAATTCATGATATCTGTGTGTGTGTGTGTGTGTGTGTGTGTGTGTGTGTGTGTGTGTTTGAAATGTGAAAATCTTTATTGGATATTTTGTTTACATTTCCAGATTTCCCCTCCCTAGAAAATCCCTATTCCGTCCCTGCTTTTCCTTTTTCTTTTTATACTATTTTTTATTGTTACTCAAAGGCTTTATAAGTTTGGTAATGCTCAATAACAAGATGCTCATACAATTAGAAGTGTAACCCAATACCCTACGTAGATGTACCAACTATCTTTGACCAGCAGAGATACTCGAACATTCCCTCCTCTATTGTCACCTAGCTCCTCCTCTTCTCTTCCTCCTCCTCTCCTTACTCCTCTTCCTCTTCTTTCTCCTCTCCTCTTAGCTCCTCCTACATATCACCCTTACTGTTAAGATAAAACTTTTCTCTTAAAATACAATTAGAGTATAACTATACCAATTTGGGTCAGTAAGGTACAAGATAGACCTAATACCCAGTCCATTATTTTGTTGACTAAACAGAACCTCTGTCATCCCTCCTAACTAAAAGACTTAGTTCTGAAACTGACTTCTTTTTTCTTGGCTTTAGAATAAATGTCAGATGAAAACCATCCTCTCAAAACTTTTCTCTCAAAGTAAATAGCTGGGATTGGCTATGAGACTATAAGTTTTCAACCCCATCAGAAATCCAGAATGACTGAGTTAACTGAAATTATAGGAAGCACAAGCATAGCTTCTAAAACTTAGCCAAATTATAGAGACCGCTGAACACCTGGACAGACCCTATACTACAAAACATTGGAGCATCTGATCTTCAGCCTTCTGGCCCAGGATCATCTGACAGACCAAGTGATGCAAAATTATTAAGGGCTGGTTACTCTGTCTTGGCAGATATAATCAGTCTACGATTCTGCAAGTGTGTCCTTTTCTGGACACTGATTTGTCTGTAGATGGAGAGAAGCAATTCTTGCCTGGTGGCTGTCTCACCACAACTGGAATAACTACAAAGATGCTCAATTTCTTCTTAGAATCTAAGACAGGAAGCTGTCAGAAGCAGACTGGTCTCTAATCAAAATGAACATTAATATAGAAATGTTTATATGGACTTCTGACATTTTGAAATCCAACTATCCATGTAAGGCAATCTGGACTGTTGTCTGCTACTCCTCTCAGCTATTTCTAAATAAAATATAGAAAATACCCTAACAATAAACTCAAAGACATGAATTTGCTATAGTCCCTTAACTCACAGGCTAACCATCTCAAATCAGTTAAAAAAACGTGTTAAAGAAGGACGAGGTCTAAGCCTTGTATTGTGCTATATAGGCATAATCCCTATGAGAGTAACAATATTAATCTCACTGTTATATCAATAAGAAGCTCATACCAATGAAAACCTTAAATTTGAAATCAAAGTAAATTTTGTACCATTTAAGAAATTATAACTTCATCTTAATAACAATTATACATATCTCTACAAATAGGTTATGGCTATACAATAAATCCTAGCTATTACTCCCTGTTCCAACAAAATCACTACTTTTCCCTAGAAAGACAGTCCAATATTAACCACCTCAGTTCCCAAGCCCAGGGAATAGGGGCATGGACTCTTCATTATCTTCTTCATGCTAATTATGAGCATTGAGGTATAAGAAGAGGGACAGGGAGAAGAGTAAATTAATAAGCCTCTGACATCAGTGTCTTCACTGCATCCAGGTGAAATTCCAGGACATCAGAGGTTCAAGAAGGTCTGCTCAGCTCACTTGATGAATTAGATACACTGAGGCTTTGTATTCTGCAATATACAATTCTCAAAACAAATTTTAGTATCAAGATAGTTTTTTGTTTGAATTCTGGAATCTAGTTTCTGGCAGCCTGACTCTGTCATGTCTAATCCATATAATTCTGGGAGTTTCTATGAGGGTGTGCTCCCACCATCCTCCCATTTTCTCCTCCCTGCTCTCAAATTCCCCAACACTAGGAAATTCAAACTTTCAGGCACCAAGTCCCTCCACTTCCACTGATGCCTAACCCCTTACCCCATTCCCCCTCTTCCAATTACTGTGAGAGTGTGCTCCCACCATCTTCTCATTCCTATCTCCCTGATCTTGAAATTCTCCACTAGGGAATCCAAACTTTCAGGTACCAAGGCTGTCCACTTCCAATGATGCCTGGCAAGGCAACCCTCAACTATGTATACAGGTGGAGCCATGAGTCCCTCTCTTTGTGGTCTCGGGCTGGAGATTTTAGAACGGCTACTTCAGCTTGTTTCTTAGGGCTATTTGCTTGAAAAATTGTTTTCCAGCCTTTTACTCTAAGATAGAGTCTTTGTCACTGAGGTGGGTTTCCTGTATGCAGCAAAATGTTGGGTCCTGTTTATGTATCCAGTCCATTAGGCTATGTCATTTAATTGGGGAATTGAGTCCATTGATGGTAAGAGATATTAAGGAATAATGATTGTTGCTTATTGTTATTTTTGTTATTAGAGGTTAAAATATCTTTGTGTGGCTATCTTTTTTTGGATTTGTTTGAAGAGGATTAATTTCTTGCTCTTTCTAGGGTATAATTTCTCTCCTTGTATTGGAGCTTTCCTGCTGTTATCCTTTGTAATGCTGGGTTTGTGGAAAGATATTGTGTAAATTTGGTTTTGTTGTGGAATAACTTGGTTTCTCATTTTATGGTAATTGAGATTTTTGCTGGGTATAGTAGCATGGGCTGGCATTTGTGTTCTCTTGGAGTCTGTATGATATCTGTCCAGCATCTTCTAGCTTTTATAGTATCTGGCGAAAAGTCTGGTATAATTATGATCGGTCTGACTTCACATGTTACTTGGTCTTTTTCCCTTACTGCATTTAATATTCTTTGTTTTGTGCATTTGGTGTTTTGATTATTATGTGACAGGAGGTATTTCTTTCCTAGTCTAGTTTATTTATAGTTTTATAGGCTTTTTGTATGTTTATGGGCATCTCATTCTTTAGGTTAGAAAAGTTTTCTTCTATAATTTTGTTGAAGATATTTATTGGCCCTTTAAGTTGGGAATTTTCACTCTCATCTATATCTATTATCCTAAGGTTTGAACTCCTCATTGTGTCCTGGATTTCCTAGATATTTTATGTTAAGAACTTTTTGCATTTTGCGTTTTCTTTGACAGTTGTATCAATGTTTTTTATGGTATCTTCTGCACCTGAGATTCTCTCGTCTATCTCCTGTATTCTGTTGGTGATGCTTGTGTCTATGACTCCTAGTTTCTTTCCTAGGTTTTCTATCTCCAGGGTAGTCTTCTTTTGTGATTTCTTGATTGTTTCTACTTCCATTTTTATGTCCTGGATGGTTTTGTTCAATTCCTTCACTTGTTTGGTTGTGTTCTCTTGTAATTATTTAAGGGATTTTTGTGTTTCCACTTTAAGGGCTTCTACCTGTTTACCTGCATTCTCCTCAAATTCTTTGAGAGTGTTATTTATGTCCTTCATAAAGTCTTCTATCATCAACATTAGAAGCAATTTTAAATATGAATTTTGCTTTCCTAGTGGTATGGGGAATTTAGCACTTTCTTGTGTGGGAGAACTAGGTTCTAATGATGCCAAATACCCTTGGTTGCTGATGCTTATGTTCTTGTTCTTGCCTTTTGCCATCTGGATCTCCTTAGTGCTACCTGCCCTGTCTCTGACTGGAGCCTGTCTTTCCTATTATCTTGGTCGTATCAGAACTGTGTTGGGTGCCTGTTACTACTGCAGTAAGAGCTTAGGCCCAAAATCTGCTCAGTGCTCTGGCACAGACAGGAAGAGCTAGGGCCCAAGATCTGCTCAGTGCTCTGGGCCAGGAGTGACTTCCTGGGTCCTAGTGGGTCCCAGTTACTCCCTGGTTGGGACTGGCATTGCTGTCTGCTTACCTAAATACTGCCCGGGTTAGAGCTCCTGGAAGCCCTGCTTCCTCTGGGTTCTGTGAGATTGGGGGCAGAGCTGCTGCCTGGGATCTTCTTCGCAGTGCTCAGGTCCAGACGATATCTGTGTTTTTAATAGCTAAATAGTACAATGTTTTTTTCATCTATACTTCAGTTGAGAGACATCTAGGTTGTTTCTAGTTTCTGACTATTACAAGTAAAGCTGCTATGTACATAGATGAATGAGCGTCCATTTGTTACAGTGGGGCATCATTTGGATATATGATCAGGAGTGGTACAGCTGCATTTCAAGGTAGAACAATTCCCAGTTTTCTGAGAAACTGCCAAATTATTATCCAAAGCGTTTGTACAAGTTTCCACTTCCAGCAGCAATTGAAGAGTGTTCCCCTTGCTCCACATTTTTGCCATACTGTGCTGTCACTTGAGTTTATCATCTTAGCAACTCTGACAGTTGTAAAATGCATACATTCTGGGGTTATTTAACTTGAGGTTTTTGTTAAACTCCTAATGGTGGGAGTGAGGCTGTCTCTATTCCTTGTCTTTGGGTTCCCTTCTATCCTACTTGGAATGCCTGCTTAGGCCTCACTAGGAGAAGATGTGTCTAGATGTGCTGGGAATAAATGCCCCAGAGTTGGGTGGTACCCAAGGAGTGAGACTCCACACCTCTGAGGAGAAGAGGCATGGTTAATATGAGGATCTATTTGTATGGGTGGGACAATGAAGAGAGGAGGAAAGTATGCTGTGATTGCAATATAAAGTGAATAATAATAAATTGAAGGTTGTTGGTTTTATTTATTTTTTTTTTTTGGTTTTGTTGTTGTTCTTGTTGTTTAGCAGGATAGCTCAGAGGCTTAGGGTCGATCGAAACATGATTAACAAGAACCATCACAACAAAACAAAGTGAAGAAAATGGATCCTAATGACATTTTGCTATACTCATAGATCAGTGCCTAGCACAACCATCATCAGAAAAACTTCCTCCAGCAACTGATGAGAGCAGATACAGACACCCACACCCATACATTAGTCGATTAGTTTTTGATTCAGCCCTGCATCAGTGCACAGGCAGAATGAAACCATATTCTTTATCAGAATTTAAAGTGAATAGTCTCAATCCTAGGGAGATGAGTCTCTTGTCCTATAAAACCACATGAGTCATGTGTTTCCCTGTTCATATTACTGTTGATGTTCTCATTCTATAAACTTCCATTAGACTGGCTCAGTCTATGCAGTTCATAACATTCTAGAGGTTGTGTGCCCAAAGTTCCAAGTTCTGCAATTTAGTTCCTAAAGCAAACATAACTACATGGTCATGGTGACCAATTTTGGCCCTATATCTTAGTACCATTTTTCTATATTAAGCACTTTTTTCAGTGTTATTATAATATATATATATATATATATATATATATATATATATATATATATAATACATATATATTATACAATATATTATAGTATATATACATATATATATATTTCAGTGCTATTATATATTATACTTATATGTGCATATACATATATGTGTATAATATCTCAATGATATTTTATATAAATATATTAAAATATATAAAAATGCAAATTAAAGAATGAAAGCTTTGAGCCATGATTTGATGAAACCTTCCATGATGAAAGGAAGGCCAGGATGCCAGGAGCATGGCATAATTGACTATGCTGCATCTGCAGTCAGGAAGTAGGGGAGCATGATTTTATTTCATGTCTTGCCTTTCCTTCTTTGTTGTCTTGATAGTTTTTGTTTAGGTGGGTTTTTTCCTCTTTGAGTAGCTTACTAAGAGATAGTTTCACAGTCACAGACATTCAAGGTAGAACTTCTCTGCTCAGTTGAATGTTTCTAAAACTATCTCAAAGATATGTGTTTCCTGTAATGATTCTAAATTCCACTAACTTGATAATGAAGATTAACCATAACATTTTGCCTATCATGAAATCATAGATTTTTTTTAACCTAACGTTCATTGGATCATTTTCAATGATTTGGTTCAACATATTTTAATTCGAAGTTCTCTATGATTTTCATCTTTCCTGCCTGTTACGGATTTTGTGCTTTCTGGATAGTACATCTCTATTTTTATGATTTGCTTTGTGAGTGATCGAGAATTTTTGTCCAGGAGTTATTACTGAGATGACAAACATGTTGGAGACTTTGTAGTTGAAGTTACAGACAATTTTCTACTGCCAGACATAGATGGGTTCTGGTATATGAACTCCAATCCTCTAGAAGATCAGCAAACACTTTGACCATACACGTATGTCTGTAGCCCCAAATTTTCTTCTTTGATGGCATATGACTTGAATGAATTCAAAATAAAGTCATAGGGATATCCTGGCAGTTTTTCCCCTCTTCTTTCTACTTTGCAAGGTAACATATACTGTGATTATAGGTAGAGTGGATGAAACATTTTTAGACTGAAAGTTATTTAACTTCCTCAGAAAGTAAATTTCTTGTCTTGTACCTGTATTTCAAATAAGCCTGGCTACAAGCATTTTGGAGATTTAGCAAGAAAATGTGTTAGCATTTTAATTAATCTTTCTGTCAGCTTAGTGTCTAAATCACTTCATAGTGCTTGTTATCTCTAAGTTCACACAATGTTCAATCCAATATCTCTAACTTGCATGTTCTATGTTTCTGCAGAAGTGCAGATTCTATCTGTGGTGTTGGAGCTCGATTTGTCCATAACAAATATTTCAAGAAAGTCATCTTCTGTTGGGTGTATGAACATCATTTCTTCTATAATATATAGTGATTTTAGCCAATAAACTTTGGCAAAATTATATTTTTGAAGCATATGTCTGTGTGCACACACATGGTCAAATTACATGCACACACACACATACACACATTCATATTAAATTGAATTAGCTGTTACATGCAATGCCTGAATATTCTTCCTGTTGATTGTGTTCTGATGCCTAAAATCTGTGAAGTTGTTTAACTTACCTTTGTGTTTAGTTGGTAGTATTGCAGTTGTGATCGTCTTTTATTGTTTTTATTGCATCTGTGAATTCATGATCATCTTTTAATCAATCATAGCAAGCACATTAACTGCTTTCCATTCAGTGTACTTGTTAGTAATTATTACTTTTTTACTACATCTGTCCTTTAATTTTATATATTTATTGAACATTGATTACTAATAAACTATCTTCCCAAGAAGGATATGGTTTTGGTTCAATGTTTTAGGTCAAAGCCATATAACGAGTAGAAAAATTTAGGCTCCCTGTCATATAAATATTTATCACTTATTAAAAATTGAACATGAAATGTTGTACAATTGGAATATAATATAAGTTCGCTAAAATGAAATTTAGTATAAATAAAAGACAGTTATCATGGATAAGATTTAAAAATTGTTACAACAGTATATGTAGTTAAGTTTTCTCATAATGATGATTAAATATATAAATGTTGACTAATCTTGTAGCAACTGGGTTGTATGTATAATCAACTAATGTACAAAATAAAAAGAACTTCTGAGCAGAATTATTTTGATGAGATTCTTGAAGCAGAAAGATCAACTTTTTAGTATTAGGAAATAAAATATACATGGAAGAAAGAAACTTTTTTTTATTCTATTTTCCCCACACTCACTGGCAGGTTTTCTGTATTGATGCTACAATCATTTACTGATATTAGAACAATCTTTCAAGCTTCCAAAGTAAACTGAAGATACCTCTCCAGGAATTGCCCAGAGCTTCCATATCACTTTTGAACTGCAAATATATCCAAACTCATGAACTGAGTAGAGTACAGTTTCTGGCACTTTGTTATTGAGACAACCATTGTTGAACTGCATGGATTACCACAAATTGTAAGTCAGTCTACTAAATCCTTCATCCCCACTTTTCTTTCATTTCTATCTTATAACCTTACAATGTAAATTTGCTATTTGAACACTCAGAGTATATTGTGATTAATAGCAATTGTAATGAAAAATTTCTATACTATTTAAAGTTTTTATTGGATATTTTCTTTATTTACATTTCAAATGTTGTCCACTTTCCCTGTTCCCTGCCCTCCCCGCTAAACCAATCCCCTCCCCTTGCTTCTATGAGCATGCTCCCCCCACCCACCTACCAACTCCATCCTTCCCACCCTGGCATTCTCCTACACTGGGACATCAAACCTTCACAGGACCAATAATCTCTCCTCCCACTGGTGCCCAACATGGCCATTCTCTGCTACATATGTGGCTGGAGTCATGGTTTCCTCCATATGTACTCCTTGGTTAGTGGTTTAGTCCCTGGGAGCTCTGAGGAGACTGGTTGGTTAAGATATGTTATCCGTATACTTGATGGTATCTTCTTTGCTGCAATAAAATTAGGTTCTACATAAAATATCATTTAAAATAACCTTTCCTTAATTAATGTTTTTTGTGCATCTCTGTGTGCCATCAGTTTGTGAGGTATTTGGGGACTATATAGGTGTTGAAGGGAAGAGAAGGAGAAGAGAAGTGATGTAGACATAGTACTGATGTATAAAATCTCCAGAAAAAGTAGTTTGGAAAGAGTGGCTATCTCAAAAATAAAATCAATACTTAAGATTAAACTATTTATTCATTTGCTTATTTGTTTATTTATTTAGTTTGAGATAGGGTTTCTATGTATAATTGCCCTGGGTGTTCTGGAACTTACTTTGTAGACAAGTCTGGCCTTGCAGTTACATAGACCTTTCCCTTTAGAAGGCTGGGATTAAAAAACTGTGCCACTACTCCAAACTAGAATGAATATTATATACTGGATTGTAGACTGTGGTCTGGATAGAACAACATGTCTACCAAGAGAAAAGACAAGGATTCAGTAGTTGTTATGTCCACAGTACTAGATTTCTAAGCTGATCTTCAATGTACAAGCCCAAAGAAATAGGCTGTAATTACAGAGAACAAATGATCTTGCCTGAAAACTGGGAGAAAGTAGACAGAGAATAAACTGCCTATTTATTCGTCGTTTATGTAGGCTGCCATTATAAAGTAGCCAGAACAAGAAACATAACAAAATTGTGAAATGAAGTCAGAGCAGGTGGGTGAGTGAATACTCTCATAGAAGCAGGGGGAGGGGGGATGAGATGGTGTTTTACGGAGGTGAAACAGGGAAAGGGGATAACATTTAGAATGTAAATAAATAAAATATCTAATAAAATAAATAAATAAAATAAAAATAAAATAATCGTGAAATGAATTCATAAAACTAATGTTTTACCATTCCAAGCAATATTTAAAAATATGTTTTTCCAAGTACATATATATATGTGTGTATATATATACACACATATATATATATATATTCTCATATATTCTTATATTCTCATTGAAAGCTGAACTTTCTCTTTCCACACAGGTTTGCATCGCAGTAAAAGTATTTCTTTCATTTTGACAAACTACATTTAGAGAATGACTCTTAATTCCTGTTTATTCATTTTCAGTCTCATCTGTTTTTCTACATTTCTAGTGAATTTGTCCTGAAACATTTTCAACTATTTTAATTGCATAATAGGATTTTATCTTTGTAGGCAGCCTGGTTTCTGGTTGAGCACAGGCTAGAAACCACAGTGACCCCAGGTAATTCTGAGGGGTGACCCTAAAGGATAGAAGGCATTCTCCACACCCCCAGAATCCAGGCTTCTGACAGGAGGACACAAACCTGCATAGATTTTTGTCCTTCCTTTGGTCATGAAGGGTGACACTCCCTAGTCCCTCCACAGGTTGAGGGCATGACTACAGACCATGTAACCTAAAGTTTTAATGAGGTACCTAAAGGCCAGAGACCTTAATCAATTAAACGTTGCTTCCCAGACACTCCTCCCTGCAAAAGTTATTTAACCTCAGGCCCACCCTCAGAAACTGAGGTTCAGGTTTCTCATCTGCTTTTCACTGTGACAAAAAAGAGGCCTTAGAACCATGGACTGTTTCTTTTCATCAGGATCATCCGAAGAGCCATGTCTAATCTCTCATAGAAGACCTTTGTGTTCCCAGCCACAGAGCTTGCCAACCCAACCAGCCACCTGTGACCAAGCCAAGCCACCAGACCACCAAGCAAGGACTCTCCCTGTGGATCTTCTCTCCTCCTGTCCCCATAACCATTTTTTCTTTTAGTAATTTGTAATCACAATGAAACATGTTCTTCAAATGTAACAACAAATGTCTACTATGATAGTTGAATGAATGTTAAGTAATTGGCTAACTATTTTGCCTTGTTTTTGCTAATGAATCAGAGAAGGAGCAAAAGTGACTTGTGTATGTAGTCATTATTCTTGCCTGTCATGTCAGGATAGTGTATACACTGTTCATGTTGTTTTTCAATTCACAGATAGTTTTACTGTATTCCTCTGAAAAAATCTACAAATTCTCACTCACTTTGAACAAGTTCATATTTTTAAAATAAAATTTTTATGTAAAAAAATTTCAGACTTTCAAACATATCATTTTATATATGATATACCATAGTGTATACATTTACTGCAAAACAAAATTTCTCTGATGCAAGATATAAAAGCATATCAACAGAACTGAGAGACAATCTCAGGGAGATTCTCTAGTTGTGGTCCTGTTCTGAGTGTTACAAGAAGATTCTTTGGTTTTCCTCAGCAGTTCCTTCTGTGTGAAGAAGACAGAAAACATATGAAAGTATGGAAGGTATAAGACTTAGGTTGCAAGACTAAACATAGAAGTGACTTCATTTGAGATCAAATTAGCAAGAGCCCTGAGTATTTAAATCCTTTGTCAGTTACCTGAGTTTTAACAGATGGGCACAGGGAATGCATAACACAAATTAATCCAAAGAACTATATCCAAAATTGAGCCCAATTGTCAATAATCAGTTTATTTTCTCCCTTATTAACTGGCTTCCCCAATTCCATTTTAAAACGGCAGCTTAAAGGTGGGGAAAAGTACATTGCTGCACCAGTCTCAGTATTTCTCCTTCAGTTTATCCATGGAATAAAGAGAAAATGGAAAAAAATATTTTTAGCCATTTTAATCTTTAAATATGAGATTATTTTCCCTGCAAACTTGTTCTATGCTTTTTGCCACTGTGTTTGAGCATTTCCCCCTCTATTGCTAAGTTAGGTAACCATTTGTTAGCACTGGTTTTTCTTGCATTTTTATTTCAGAGCCAGATAGAAAATGATGTACAATTCCTGGTCCAGTCCTTTCATAAATGTCAAATCCAGATACAAAATGGATTTGCTTAGGAGCAAAGACCAGCTCCAGGAAGAATGATGGCTAGAATAAACTGGAAAAATGGCAGGTATGACACCTGAACATCTGTGCACTCCTGTGTGTGCATCTATGGTGCCATATTTGAGAGAGCATCTCTGAATGGGAAGGTTGCCAGAGGAGTTGCTAAGGCAATGATGCACTATTGAGAGATGTTCAACATCTGACACTCAACACACACACACACACACACACACACACACACACACACACACATTCATATATACACATATATACATATATACATATATATGTATATACACTTATATATACAAAGGTATATATATATATATATACATACATATATGTAACTTTTTATATAAGAGAGAACGTTATTCAACTTTATTCTTATATTTTTATTCTATATTATAATTTCATTACCACAATCTACAGTAAGTCATTTATATTATTGTGTCTCATTCCAGAGAATAAATTTATCACTGCATTTGCCTTGCTGATGGGCATTTTAATTTTTTTCAGCTTGTGCCTTTGCACATAGAGATATTATAAATATTCTTATGTACCTGGTTAGTAAATAAAAATATTCATATATCCTGTACAAAGTACAGAATCTGAATCATAGTGTAAAGTATACTTGATTTTAGAAGATAATGCTGAGATGTTTTACAAAATGCTTGCATTATTTTTGTTGTGACTTCATACATAAAATTCTCTTTGCCAATATTGTCTTGTTTCTTTTCTACACTTGAACCAGAAGAAAAAAGGTTTTTTTTCTTACTTTCAAAAATAATTTATAGTAACCTTGTATTTTACCTTTTAATTTAGTAGTGTTATAATCTGCATAAATGGAATTTTTAACATTTGATGTCTAAATTTTAATTAAATCCATAATTCTTAGAATATTTTGTTACAGAATTACGGAACTGGGGTTTCAAATCAGGTATCTATTATTGTATCATCTGACACATAAGCAATGTCCTGACATCTTTATCTTCTCACTTCTAATGAAAATGGTTTCCTTTTTGGACAATCTATCCTTATCACAGTTTCCCTCCCTCTACTACACCCAGTTCCTCCCCACCCCATTTCCATCCAGATCCTCTTCCATTCTGTCTCGGATTGGAAAAGAACCGGATTGGATTCTAAGAGATAACAACAAAACCTAACAAAATAAAATATAATCAGATAAAAAAAAAAGCATCATATTGAAATTAGACAATGCAAACCATCCAAAGGAAAATATCCCAAGAGCAGGCACAAGAATCCGAAACCCACTCATTCACACACTCAAGAGTCCCATAAAAACATCAAACCTGAAGGCACAATATACAGAGTACTTGTAGCACACCCCTGTAGGTGGCATGTTTTCTGCTTCAGTTTCTGTGAGTTCATATAAAATTTGCTTAGTTGATCTAGGGAGAATTGTTCTCCTGTTGTCCCTCCATTCCCTGAGGTTCTTACACTCATATTTAGGTTTATGATTTATCATAAATTATTCATCTGTATAATGTGATAAAAGAATTGAATATTTCTATTTTAATTTCTATATTAGTATTGAGTGTGTAAAGAGTGATTGCATGTTATAGTCTTCCTGATGGGACATTATCTTTATTGTAATTTAGTGGATATTTGAGTGGATAGCATTCGCTCAAATAGTATATACTTAAAGAATGGAGAAGAAAAAATACCATGCAAAATACCACATAGCTAATCAAACTAAAGCAAGAGTCAAACTTATGGATAAGGTAGCCACTTGTGACATAGTATATCCCACTTCAGTAACAGTAGCAATTATTTAAGAAGGAACAAAGTTATAAGTTCAAATTTAAAAGAAGTATGAAGCAACAGGCTCTGTACAGAAATTCACTTTCTAACATGAAGCTGTTGGTTTAAATGTTAGCAGATCTACTTCATTACTTAGTCTCATTTGTGTTGACATAGCCAATTACCTGTGATCACTCACAGAGAAACTCAAGCAACCACAGATCTTTGACCCTGGTAAAGCCATCAGATGTTGAGACTGGGGAGCATGTGTTAGAGCAAGCAACATTACATCATGAGGTGTAAAATAGAGAAACCGAGGTTCCTTATTCTCTTTCTAGAACATGTTCCAAATATATACAGAGCTCCCACAAGTGCCCATCAATTTACGGAGTCAAATTTTTTTCAACCACCTTTCAGTAAGGTCAAAACCAAGGAATAAGTCCTTCACACATGCACTTATAAGGCAATTTTTTTTTTTACAAACTTTAACAATATGTAAGTATTTCTCAAATCAAAAATCACGAGGAAATATCAGAAAGACAACACATATAAAAAGATTTATAAAACCCAGAATATGAATCACAAGGAAGATTTCAAGTACTAAACTTCAAATTTGACAAATTAACAGTGAGTCTGAAAGCAATTTGCAAGAATATTTTGTTTGTTTTTGTTGCTGGATCATTCACAGAATCTGGATAGTTCACTACTATTTTTAAAAATGCTTGCTTTTTAAAATTAGGAACAGTATTATTTATACCTATAACATGTAAGATCCATGATAACTACCATAAAGAGAAAACATAGTGCTATCAGGAAAGTTTGATTTTAAAACAGACTCATTGCAAATGTGTACACGTTATGTAAAGAGACAAACACAAGATGATTACAGAGTTATGAGCCAGCACAGCAGAAGCTGGTACTGGTCTCCTGTGGAAGCAAAGCAGAAGAGAGCCAGCTAGCCAGAATAGAGAGAATCAACTCGATTATTTTCTGAGAAATAGAAGCATGACTGCTCAGTTTATGTGCGGAAGATGACAACACAAGGTGCACACGTGAAGAAATAATATCATGTCCTTTTCCATCCCCTCTCACTGTCTTCTGCTTTACAAGTCATGTCTTTTATTTCAATGTATGAAGATCTAGTGAAAGGAAGATTGCAAAAGAGACTAAGCAATCTGGACAGAGACCTGGGCAAGCTGGCTTTCTGCATCCGTATGCATCTGTTGACGTAACTGGAATGCCCCTTTCTGTCTCTTTCACTGTGATCAACCAGATCCTTCATCTCCACTGAGTTCTCCGTCTCAGGAATGGCTCTCAAAAACGAATATGTTTAAAGTGGAACTAAGTGATTCCCGCTGTTCTCTGTAACAGTTTCTATCAAGAAAAGATAGGGCAATGACTTGTGAGGTAAGAAAAGACACTTTTTTTTTAATTTTTATGAAGAGCATAAAATTGGGTCAGAATAGTTTCCTCAGCTTCTCCCAGAAGCAATTTTATATGAATTTAGGATGATCTTTACAATGTGGGACACGTAGTGGTGCAATTAGAAACAGACTTCAATGGTTAGGTTGTCAGAGAAAGGATTGTGTGTGGACTGAGGACATTTTAACTGAAGTACAAGAGCCATATGATAACTTGAAAAAAATAAAACCAATTAAATCACTGGCCACAGGTAACACTAGAAATACATACATACATTATGTATTTTTATGTATTCATATATATATGTATACATCATATACATAGACATAGATGACATAGACATGTGTGTGTATACACACACACACACACACACACACACACACACACACACACACATACACACACATCTTTCTTCATTTCTGAAAGCCTAAACTTTTTGGTAACAAACAGAAAGACATATAACAGAAGACATATAACTGGACATAATAATTAATTGTATATCTTCTGTTTTGAATTATTCTTGCTCTTCAGAGGTAAAATTATTGAAGTGTAAAGATTGTTGTGAAAATATTTTTATTTTAATTTGCATTTTTCCCCTTACAACTATAAAGCTTCACTGTTTTCTTCAATGACATAAGCATGCAAAATATTTTGGCAGATATGAATCAAAGTTGTAGTGGATAATTTTATATATCTCAGTTTTTATCTGTCATTTTAATTATAAATGTGTCTCTCAAATATACCTAATATTTTCTTGTGTACATGCATGATATTCTATGCCCCATTAAGATTTTAATAACGTCGTGACAATTAATTGTTTTCATTTGCTTCTATATCAGCTTGCTTTTCCTAGTTCTCAAAGTGTGTCTGATCCTGTTCCCTTCATACACCTCAATTGTAATCCTTAGATTGGTTGTGCAGTTTCTGATTAGAACAAGTTCAACCTTCATTAACATTCTTTACTAATGAAATGTCAAGTTCAAAGTGACAGCAAGTTTTGATGTACTAGTGTTGATTGATACAGTGAGCATCTTTCCACTCAGTAAACACTTTTACAGGATCACCATGTTCATTACAGGCAGCTTTTTAAGCTACACTGGTTTTATCTCATATTTTCACAGATAACCCTTGTACTTCTATGATCTTACTGTATACTCCTTTGATCCATGCAAGCAAGTTGAATAAATCTATATTCTAAATTTGAGAGAGATACGTAATTTTAGCAGCTTTCTAGTTTTTTCTTCCTTTTAAGTGACATAATTACACAACATAATTATTTAATCCATCTCCATTTATGTGTGCATGTATATATCTGTATGTTTGCACATATCTGTCTATACACATGTGTATCTGTTTATATGTATATAATAACTCACAATGATTTTCCCTTTATGCATGGTCCTTGATCTGTCCACAAGTTATGAAGCTACAACAAGCCTGCCTTGATATTATCTAAGAGTGCCTTTCTCCTCGGGCATTTTTTTTGCCAGCACCTTAAAATAATTGTTTGTGAAATCCAGATTGGATTTATTGTTTTGCTTTTCATTTGATAGACAGTGATGCTCACTTTACTGCTGTTCTCTCTATTCTGTGAGAATATTGATTTTTTTCTCTCTTATTCTCATTTCTCTTACATCTTCAAACTACCACTTTGAGCCTCTGGTCTCACTTCTACCACGTTTACATCTTGAAAGCTGTTATATCTTCCCCTTCATATGTATAATTCAAACATAAATGGCAATAGCAAGCTAAAGTATATCTAAAGTATATAGTATAAAGTATATCTAAATGCTATAAAACTTTCTAAGCTCTGATTATTCCAGAATTACTATAATCTCATCCAGAAATCAAAGTACAGTAAAGTATCTGGGTAAATATATCTTACGGGGCAAGATTATAAACTTTTTGAAAAGATAACATGGTAAATCCTTTTAATAAAATGTCACCAGTCAATAAACACCATTACCATAGATATGCAATTGCTGCTGAATTCTATGATGTTTCTAATGTCTGTATGGAATATGACACGTTGATCCTTCAAAACATCAAGTTACTTCTTTCAGTAGATTGTCTGGCCTGGCCAGTGCAAGAAGTATTTGTTAAAGTAATTCAATGACAACACAGATCACAGTCAAATGTATTTGAAGCTGTGCAATAGCTGAAATTTACTGCAAAACTCTCAAATCAATAACAGGAAGCTTTTCTGCATTGAAAGCATGTGGCAGACACAGCATCTGTATACATTTCTCTTCTGTCTGGAGGAATCTGGTCTAATGCCACTATTCCTCTTAGCACCATAAGCCTCTCAGACACACATGGCTTTTCTCCCTGTGCCTTCTTCTCTCTGTCTAGGAACTGGAAACCAGCTAGGTGAAGAAAAGATCTAAAAAGAGATGAAGCTATGATATTTCAGTAACACACAAGTTAACACTATTCTACAAGCCATAGATTTCTACCATATTTCTTATTTGATACCAGCCTCTTTTTAAGCCTAAATTAGATAATAGTCTAAAGAGTCTTCCTTAATATTCTCTGATCATTATTTAGCATTATATTCCCATTGGTGCAGTGTAGATTTTTGATTCAGGTCAAAGGACTAAGTAACCATTTATTCTCCGCACATTCAGCAGTTGTGAGTTTCTGCATTAATGTCATCTGCACACATGCACATACTCATACACACCACACAAACCACGGGTACACACACATACTCAAACACTAAACACACACACACACACACACACACACACACACACACACACACACACA
>JANHMN010000014.1:57369212-57379645 GCA_030674055.1 Rhabdomys pumilio
ACACACACACACACACACACACACACACACACACACACACACACACACACACAGAGTAGCTGCCTAGATTAATGCTGAAACTAGGATTAGTCTATAAGTATAAACATGTACATTAGGAAGGCTGTTCGACTACATGTCCACTTACCAAAATATGTGTAGTTACCTTCCTCTAGGGCCTATGACATAAGCTTCTGATGAGGTGTATGATTCCAGATGTGCATGTGATAGTGTGGAATTGGCCTAAGACCCAGTAAGAAACAATTGGTTACCCTCCCATACAGTTAAGTTATAACTTCATTGATGTGTATATCCTGCCTGGCATGTTGGAATTGTATGTAGCAAAAATTGGCAAAATCTGATAAGACTACAGATGTATCATATTCTTAAGCATTCTGTATGTCACCCTCTGGGAAACTAAGAATTAGCTCTCAGGGGATAGTTCAGCTTGGTTTGTGTGTGTGTGTGTGGGCATGTGTGGTGTGTGTATGTGTGCACTCATGTGTGTGTAAGTTTTCTATCCAAAACTGGTGTTTTCAACAAGGAGCTTGCAATCTAGTTCTGGTGAGCACAGAGAATAATAGCAATATCCTCAGTTATTTCGAGAGCTCATGCTGCCCAAAAATTCATAGGGAGCTTTTATGAAACAGGAACTGAGATTTCTGTTTTAAAATTCTGATTTCAGTTTTTCCCTTAAAACTATAAAAGCCAATGATTTTCCAGCAAGTTGCAAATTCTGAGTGCTTCCAGTTTTCTTGCATATTACTTGATATTCTGTTTCCATTAAATAACCGATACTCAGAGATTACCAGCTCAGATTTCACCCTGCATTCTGATTGTTTAACATCACTAAGCTGATCTAGAATTAATACAGTGTGTCGATAAATTTCATGTTATGCCAGTTTTGGGTGTCTTAACTCTTTTCATGATAACTTGTTAGGTATGATATCTTGATAGACATGGTTTAGACAATATAAACATTCTCTTACCAGTTTTTATTATTTCCATTTATTTAGCTGAGTGCCTATTACCTTGTACTTTATTATGCTATTTTGTGATTTAAATTTAGTTTTTATGTTAGCAGCACGATCTTCCTTATAGGACTATGAACTTAATACTAGGCTCAGCTACATTCTCTCATTTTAATTACATATTACTTAATTTATTGCTTACTTGTTTCTTTATGTTTGAAACAGGGTCTTACTATTTAACTGAGTTGACTTACGAGTTGCTATGTAGACCAGGCAGGCCTTGAACACGTAGGAAACTACCTGCAACTGCTTGGTTGGGCAGGGATTAAAGATGTCTGCTGTAACTGCTAGTTTATTTTCAATTTTTATTGATTAATATCCAAAGATTTATCTTTATTGTATAAATTGTTTTCCTGTCTATGTTTCTACGTGTAGTTATGTGAACATAAGTTCAAATGCCTCTAGAGTTCTGCAAATGTCATCAGATGTCCTGGGCCTGTAGGAAAAGGTATTTGTTACCTGCTCAAAATGAATGGAAGGTACCAAACTCCACTCCCTGCAAGAGCAGTCAGCAGTCTCAGCCACAGAATTAATTCTGACATATCCCCATTTTATTTTGATTACGATTTCTTCTCCCCTTTTTCAAGACATTCATAGGTAAGTTTGCAATTGTAATCTTTTGCATTCTTATCAGGTTTCTACATAACAATCATCGTAATTGCATATTAATGATTAAACACATAAAAGGCTTTTGTAATTAAAACAATTTGGTTTTTCCATTATTTTTGGGGAAAAATGCCAGAAAATGTCTATTTATAATATTAAATGCCAAATATACAGATAGAATATACTATAAGATATACAGTAATAATTCGAATTATTTAAAATAATTCACCTAACAATTTCTCTATAATACTTATTTCTTTGTTCAACTTATAGAAATGCTGTTAGTGCATATTCACTTTGTAAAATGATTGGCTGCATAATGGCTTTTTTTTCTAAAACATGTCAACACTTGGCTATCTTTCTTCTTTATGTCTCTTACCTTCCCAACCCAATACTGGGATCATCTTTCTCTTCTCAAATTATTTTTCTTCTACCTTTATTATATTAGTTTTAAACCGTGTAGATTAGTTGTTTTTTAATTAGCACACAGACTAACGAGATTCAGCGTGGCATTTTCATATACACTTATCACAACCTTTTCCTACCTGTCCGTATCATATTTGTCACAAAATATATGACCCTAATTTATGAGTAAAAATATTTTATTTTTTATTCTTTTTATTCATTCAGATTTCTTGGATGCAGAACACATTTTAGAGAATTCGGCAGTCTTGGAGATAGAAGCTCCAGACACTGACAGCAAATTCCCCCTGTCCCTCTCAGTCACCATATGTCCTCCACACGTATGTTGTGACATGTTCATACCCACACTCATGAAGACAAATAGTAATAATAATAATAATAATAATAATAATAATAATAATAAATAGTAGTAGAAGATAAATACATTTTCTTCCCAATTTTATCAGATTTTCTGGAATATATAAATGTATAGTATAGAATTAGAAATAATGTATTTCATCATTATTTAGGTGGTATTTATTTTTTGAGTGCTTGCTTTCACAGGCTAAAGTTTCCAGTGCTATATTGCATATATTAATGGAGGGTGGTACAATTTTAATTGAAATCAAATCTGTGACATTGTTATTGAGGTGTCCCTTTCTATAATTCTGTTGGAAGTATTGTTTTCATAATGAAATACTATGCATTAAAGAATTCTGTTATTGACAAAATCATACTTTTATGAAATATTAATGACTTGAATTATAGGAAAAATAAAGATAACATTAACCTTCTCTTTCTGCTACCTATACAATACTGTTAGTCTTTCAATACATACAGTGTATTTTATATAGTATATTTTATTCATTTTTCTTGCTTACTCTTTGTTGAGTACATTCTTTATCATATAGGAAATGAATATTCAATGCCTTTTTTCTTTAATTATACTAATATGGGGTATTATAGTAATCAGTTTTTATATGTTTAAACATTTCACTTTCTACAAATAATTTAAGCTGGATCTTAATATACAATCATGGAAGCATTCTGTCTAATTTGGTTTCCAAATATCATATTGAAGATAATCTTACACAAAAAAATTCACATGAACCATTTTGTTGCTATACTTCCTTGCAGTAACTGTTTCTGATTAAATCTCAGTCTTGTCTCACTGAATGAGTTAGGGTTATTCTCTTTGATTCAGGTAGCTGTTGGTGCTTATTTGTCTGAATAAAAATGAAGACAGATTGATAGACATTACTTCAATGACATGTAGCCTTTATAGACTCAACGGTCATGTAGATTTGATGTCCATGTATAACTCCATGTCCAGTTATTTTACTGGTCACATTTATATTCAGCAGTGTCTCTAGGCAGAATCGAGTTTCTAGGAAGAGGTCGTTCAGTACTCTGCTTATTTGTCTCATTTCTCATGGCATTCTATTAGAAAAACTTTGTTTTGTTTTTGTTTTTTAAGTATCCTATATTTCTTTCTTACTGAATGTAATAATTGCCAAGTTTGATGATTTTATTAATGAGCAAATTATTACTAAATTGATCTTTTTCTTCTTTTTAATCACTGGCTTTATTTGTTCTACTCAAATCTGCATTGCCTTCTGAATTGTCCTTGTCTTGGGTCTAAAGCCTTTAAAGCTTTATTCTTTTTCAGATTCCCTGGCCTGTCAAGTTAGATAGCTATATTGAAGTTATGCATGAGGTTTATGTATATGTCTTTCACCAAACCTGGAAAAATCTAAGAAAGTTATTTGTAGCATAGTTTAAAACTTATTATTTTGTGTATGTCATGTAATTTTTCTCCTGGGCCATGCTCCTCATTTCACTTTATTACATTTTGTTTTTGTTTTTCATTTTCAATAGTTTTGCTTGTCTTATCTTCTAATTGATTATTTTTTTGTTTGGTCTGCCAGAGCTTCTGCATCTTTTCTCCTATAATTGGTATTATTTGATTTGTTTGGAATATTTTAAATTTCTTACTATATCTTTCTGTATATTTACATGTTTTCAAATATATGTTGCCCATGTGATCTATTATCTTTAGGGATTCAGGAAATTTGTCCTACTTATTTGTTTATTAGATCTGCCCCCTCTCTCTCTCTCTCAAGCATAATCTGGTTTCAACTGTTCCTTTTTTTACCTTTCAAATGAGCATAATGCTCTTTTTTAAATATCTATTACTTTTTTTTTTAATTTGTCACTTCATTTTTTCTAAACCTGAGCATTTAAATCTAATGATTTTGCAAGTCTGAAATTATAGTCAGATACTTTCTTGGTTTGTATTTTAAACATACAGTATTATATGGCTTCTTTGAACAGACAAGTACAAATGAAGCAATATAAATTCCATTAGAATCTACTGTCTGTCCTGTGTTTGAAGATTTTTCTGTTTTCAGGTGTTTACATGTTTTCCTGTGATTATTGATATCTTCAACATCTGGTTCTCATATGAATATAATATAACTGTGGAGTTAGAAGACATTACACAATTTAATCTCCCGACAACCACTCGATTCATAAAGATGGACCATGGAAAAGTGCAGAAATATGCAGAATTACTGACCAAAGACTTAAAATAAAATGTTCCTCCTTGAATAAACATCAGAAATCAAGGGACAGATAATTCAGGCATTGAAGATAGTTTCTTTCTCAGCACTGGCCACATAGGCTGTATATAAGCTTTTCCAGTAACACATCAATGTCTGCCTACCACGGGGCTAATGGTTGTGCAATCATAGTTTTGACTGTGGCAGGATTCTAAATGGATCAAATGAAATTTACCATCCAATATTTTGCTGGAAGTTGTAAACTATCAATCGACTTGAAATTTCCAAAGTCATTAAGTGATCAGCTTTTTCACTTGCAATTATTGTCCATTGTGTAAATGATGTCTGGAGTACAGATTTGTAGTGTTCCCTTTTCTGCCACTTTCCCAGAATCAAAGCCATTGATTTTAATCTTTGTACTTGCTCCTTTACAAATGCACCTTAGTTTGCTTTCCATTGTTGTAATAAAGAAAATTATCAAAAGTAACATGGAAAAGGGTTTACTTTAGGTTACACTTTAGAGTCCATCATGAGGAGAAGTTTGGGGAGGTACTCACATTAGGAATACAAAGGTAGGAGCTAAAGTCAAGGCCATGGAGGAGTTTTGTTTATTAACCTGCTCTCTATGACTTGCTCAGTTGCTTCTTGGGTTTCAACTGTCCAGTGATGGCACTGCCCACACTGGGATATGTTCGTTTACATTAATCATTAATCAAAAAACATCCATAGAGTTACATAAATACCAGTCATGTGCAGACTTCTTATTTATCAATTGAGTTTCCCTTTTCTTAGATGACACTAGCTTGTCATGAATTGACAAAATTAAGCGAGCCATCACAACAATCTCCAAATCAATATCTAAGTTATATTCTTATATTAGCTTCTGATTCCTAAACATAAATACTTACAAAGAATATTAGCATTGGATCTTAAACATAACACATCACTTGTGAAAAGTGAACTCAGACAGGGATACAAAGAATAAGAAATCCAGTCTGCAACCATCTATTTCACTGGTACTATTTAGACCTATCTGTATCTTTTGGTGGATAAGGAAGCATAATACTGTATTGATGTATAGAACTAGAGAGCACTTCCATGTTCTGACAAATTGAAGGATTTAGATCCATCCTTTAAAAAGAAACCATGTTTTCTGATAAGGATGACCATCCCTAGATGAGAGCTGAAATGAACAAACAAGAAAACTAACTCTGATTAATGATATTTGTATTTGTATACCCCCAAATCCCTGTAGCAGTTTGTCATAATCATTGTTCTATTGCTTTAAAAATAAAACAGTGTGACTAGGACCACACTTATGAAAGAAAGCATTTATTTGGAGGGCGTGCTTACAGTTTCGGAGTATAAGATGAAGACAGCAGGATTAGAAGCATGGTAGCCTTCAGTCAGGCACTGGAGCAGTAGTTGAGAGCAACATCCTGATCTATATATAGCCAGAGGCATAGGGAGACTGAGTCAAGAATGAGGTTTTAAAATCTCAAAAGCCACCCTCAGTGACACACTTCCTTCAACAAGGTCATACTTACTAATCTTTCTAGTCCTTTCAATGTGTCATTCTCTAGTGATTAAACATTATAACATATGAGTTTTGGGGGGCCATTCTTCTTCAAACCACCACAGAGTTGTTTTCCCATTTTTACTAATGAGCCTCACTACTTTTTACCTCTAATACTTTCCTATTCCTTCTTATTTTCTTATATTTCTTCAGCGTCTATTCTAAGCAAGAGTACTAGTATGACTTGTTGATTCCAACCAGTTGTCTTTGAGTTTTTCTTTGCTTATCTTAAAATTATTTATCTAGAACAGCATGAATCTGAAAAACAAAGAAGTGGACATTAAGTCCTTCATGACTAGCATGTAATAAATTTTAATCTAGTTAAACTCTTGAATTTTTTCCCTCAGCTATTAAAGTCATGAACTCATAGACCCTTACTCTTAGAAGTATCTAAAAATAAAGAAATTTTTTCTTCTATGGGTTGCCTATTTTAATTTCTTCATATGCATTTGACTGCATTACTAAAGTATATTTCACTTGAAATCTATTCTAGGAAACATATACAATGAATCTGAAAACAATTTTTATTGCTTAATGTATGATGGTAATATTTTACTGCAGTGGTAATTACTAGTATTAATACTCAGACAACATACTATACTTGACGCAATTGTTTAAATTTGAAATATATTATATGTTCAGAATTAATATACATATGTAAACATATTAATTATAAACACATATATGTATATACATATATGTTACAAGTGACTTCAAAACTGTTGAAGAGCATTCAGGCTTTAAACAGTCTTTAAGATGGCAGAGGCAGAGAGCTGATATAGATACCAAGAGTAACTGATGGCAATTGGATCAACTAATACAAACCTAGTGTTGAGATGCTGGTAGCATTTGGAACTGAGTTGCAGTCTTGCCTGGTTCACCTGTGCGCCTGATTGAGAAGAGCCTAGGAGGAATGGTGTGTAGCATCTCATCAGTGAGATACAGTGTGGATCTACATGAATAACTCAATAAAAGGACAAAGAGACATTTTAGTGGAACATACCAATCCTTATGAAAGAAGATGAGTTGAAGCCTGGGGGCAGCCATCAGTTCTTTCCATGATTGGCTTCATACTCAAGCTGAATGGTGAGATGACAAAACTGTGCGGTCATTGGCACAGCAATATCAGGCACAGGGTTGGCTGGCTACCTTTCTTTTAAAGGAGCCTACACCTGGTTCTTCCATTCTTTCTCACTCTGTGTTTAAAGTTAATTCTGAGATCTTCTCTTCTTTATGTGTTTATTTTATTTTTTAAAGATTTATTTTATTTTTAATTGTGTGTAAGGGGCAGGGTTTGGTATGTGCACATCAGTACCAAATGAGAGGGACAGGGGCTGTGAATCACTCTATGCAGAGATTGAAATAAAAATTTCTTTCCAAATTCTCTGTAGGAAGCTGGACATTCTCTCTGTTATGATCTTAGTATACTTATTTGCTTCAATACTTTCAATATACTTGACATGTTCATACAGTGTCATCTTCTTATCCTTAGGAATAAGTCCAAGGTCCTCATGTTTGGCACTGGAGACTAGTTTTCTTTTTTTTTTTTTTTCTAAATGACAATATGATTCAGAGTCAGCATGCCTCTGCATTTGCACTAAAAATACAGCCAAATTCTGCTTCATAAAATACAGACAGTGGGAGCCTCCAGCTTTACACAGTTTTACAGAATACATAGTCACTTAGAGTGGGGCCAGCCTGGTCGCTGCAGGACTAAAGCTGATTAAGACAATGTGCCATCCCCAGTGACATTGAAGCCTGCAATTTCTAGGTAACAACTGAAAACGTTATGTACCACTTCACTTGGAAACTATCATGCCATGGTCATCTCATTACCCTAAATAGTAATTATTCATGCATTTTACATTGAATAAATATATTTCAAGTCACTGCTATATTGCTTAATCAGTTTTTTTAAAAAACACACTTTTCAGAAAACTCATTGGAAGATAATTGTTTCTATCATTCAGTTAATAATAGAGTAGGAAATGAGGCTAACAAAAAAAGAGAACTAAACTAAATGTAATCACATTGAAATACATTTTGATACAGAAACATAAAATACATGTGCATGTGACATTTACCACCCACTTTATGTCAGATACCGATCACCATATGGAAATATAAAATTTCTCCAGTGGCAACCAGTCCATACCACGTTGCAAAGTCATCTACAGTATTTCTTCAGATTTTCCAGTATCGTTTCAACTCTGCTCATGCATACCCCAGGGTTAGAAGTTGTGCTATTTGGTACACCTGGTCAATAGTCTCTTAACCTCACTGATGTAGACCTCAAGTGAGTGAAACAAATCGTTTTTGTTTTGTTTTGCCAAGATTCCTATTGAGCTGTGTGCTAAGATCACACCAATGATGCAATCACTCTTTTGCTGAGCACTGGAATTACTCCATAGGTTCAGTCCTTTCCTTCTTTTTTCTCTCCTTGTCCTAAATGTTACAGCTGGCATTCTCCCACTAAATTCCCTCCCCCCTCCCCAATACAACATCTTCTGAACTTGTCACTCTGCTTTTCTTCTTCTTTCCCCATCATATTTCCTTCCACTTGTTAAGTATTTTCTAAACTTTGGTAGAAGAATTATTGAAGAGAATTTATGCTCTTTTTCTTCTTTTTAGAAGGCTGCACTATGTATGATAGGACTTTTTCTTCTGTTATGAGGAGTAATCATCTCTTCCTTGGGTACTTGTTGATCTTTAAATTACTTCTTAATGGAGTCAATCTTTCTCCCTTGTATTTGATAACTAGATAATTCCTTACTACACACCAGCCTCTATGCTCCTGTCTGATTAATTAGAGCATAGGACACCAATATTACCAAGGTCACAATGATGACTATACACTCCTTCATTACTTGTTAGTAAAAGCACATTTTGGAAAGAAAGAATTGCCTACTAGTTGCTGAACTGAGTCAAGTAAATCTAGAAACCATTCTTCAAATAGATGTTACATTAGCTTATAATTTGTCTAAATACAAATAAATTTAAATACATATTCATACATGTCTTATGGCCTATTCCCTCTTCCCTCAAGTTATGTGTGCAAGCATTGAATACTTTATCTGTATTTGTTGGCACTGATGTTAGAACCTACTGTTTGGAAATTAGTACCTGTTGGGGATTGAATTATAGCAAAGTATATATAGTACAGTATTCTACAATTTTCTTTACATATATAGTAGTTGATTATAAGAAATTAAAAAGCCACTAAAGACTTGGCTGATCAAGAATGATAACAGTGAGAAAAGTGGTGACTCTTGTATCTGAAACTGAGAAAAAATTGGGTTGAACTAAGAGCCTATGTTCTCCTGTCATATTTTCTTTCAATCTTCTCCCATTTTCTGGCAGCATGTGGGAAATGGATGTACAGTCTGTTCACCAAAGGTTTATTTTTTATTTCTTTATTATGGCCAGTCACAGCCACTGAACAAGAAAAGTGTCACTTTAAGGAGAAAATCTTCTTAACCTTGAAGATTTGAACTATGTGTGAGATGTTCTGTTTGATTCCCTCTGAGATCTATTTGTAGATTTATACTCTCAAAAATATTTTATACACTGCCATCTGACTCATATCTTGTTTCAAAAATATCTACACATATCATCTGTCATTTTTATGAGAAACAAAAATATTGATCACAGTTTTTCAGGAACAAAATGGATAACTCACATCATTTAACATACTTGGGTGTTCTTTAACTGATCTGAGACATAAGTTGCTGGAGGCATTGTCGTTTGTAGCCCAAAGCAGATTCCACTGTAGCTAGCTGTGCTACTGATTGTACATACAGGAATTCAAAAGATTATATTTACTCATTGATATTCTGAAGCATGTCTCAAATAATGAAAGAAATGGTGAATATGCTTAGTAATAAATTTCTATCACTTGGAAAGGAAGGGTTAAAGTTTTAAATGCAAAAATTCTGTAATAACACTAAGCTTGCTTTGAGCCTCTGTTCTCTCAAATTCTATCGCTAAGGGAGATAAAATAATGAAAAATACTTGGCTAAACTGCTGGCAAAACTCTTATTGTTTGTACCACTCTTGGAAAAGGCTCCTGGGACTAGCAGTGGGATCCTTGCTATTGATTGGCTGGTTAAATAGGGGACTATTAGCTTCAGACAGGCTAGATTGATTACATAGCAGCAGCAGGAGCAAAGACTTAGAGCTGAGTGAGCATCAGAGTGGAGAGAGAGAGAGAGAGAGAGAGAGAGAGAGAGAGAGAGAGAGAGAGAGAGAGAGAGAGAGAGA
>JANHMN010000014.1:57379655-57407112 GCA_030674055.1 Rhabdomys pumilio
AGAGAGAGAGAGAGAGAGAGAGAGAGAGAGAGAGAGAGAGAGAGAGAATTGCTCTGTTGCTGCTGGTGCCGGATAATCCTGCTACCCAGCTGCCTCAGTCAACAACTTACTGACTGCTTTTTTCTTTTACAAAAGGATGTCAGCTCTGAGAGCCAGCGAGAAATAACAGACTTCACCTTGGAATAGCTCAACATGCTCGTGCAGCGTTAAAGCAGATTTCAAGAGAAAACAAAAATCAAGCCCTAACCCAGCACCTCTTCATTTCTACATTGCAAAGAGAACAGTTTCATACTCCAGGTAAGGAAATTATTACCAATTTTTTTCCATATGTTTCCTTTTAGACAGTCACAGTATGATACATAGTAGCTAAGCTTGCTTTCAAAACTGAATTTGCAGTAGAGCATTAGAGTCAAATCTGTAAAGGATAATGGCATATGTTTAAATGAATATATTTACAGGTTTTTCACAAGTGCATGCACTTTTTAATACAATCATCACATGACATGTTTATGCAGAACATTCTCCACAGATAGAAAAGAATTAAACCAAATCTTTCCTTAAAATAGTAAGGACATTCTAGTGCCAGTATTAAAACATGTTCAGAAATATTCCCCCACCCACCTTTTTTTTTTTTTTTTTTTTTTTTGCTGTTAGGTAACTTTGATAATGGAAACATATCAAAAACGACCGCATGAATTGTAAGGTTAAATTTGATGCAGACATAGAAGCTACTGTCTGCTTTTCGGTTTGTTATTCTTTCTGAAATCTATCTTCTCAGTTGAGCTTTAACTTTTGAGAGTAAGCAAGCTGTGTCCCAACAATGTGACATTAGACTGCCCTTATATTATGACTGTGTATGTTGTGTTTGTTCTTGAAAGAGTCCTGTGCAAGGGAAGGAAATTTGATTCTTGAGGTGCTTAGGCATTCTGGAGTTCACTGCTGAGCTGCAGTCCTATCCATTAATATTTAAAGTGTCAGAGATGGTATGTGCAGGCAAAGGGCCTGTGAAAACTTGTGGTCTTTCCAATATGAAATTCTCTTCTGGAAGCAGGGTTTTACAAAATGAAATCTCAAGAAATTGTTGAAATGGAACAGACATAATAGCTGGAGCAATGCAGTATTGATAGAGATGACTGACCTTAGGGTGCAGGTCAAAATATCAACTGGAAAGAGATAACAGAATGGTGAAAGGGGTTTATTTTTTGCTTGTGAGAAGTAAAATGATTTGTGATATTAACATGTAAAGGTATTTACATTTTGATCAATGAAAAGCTAATATATGGTGAGAGTTTCTCTCTGGAGTTAGGTTCTCTAGATTGATCCTTTTATCAGAGAATATGTGTTATGTGATCAAAAACTTTTTAGCATATTAATCCATTTTTTAAAATAATTGCAAAATTGCCAAGCCTCTTGGGAATAAAATATTTGAAGTTAAGAACCTAACATAGTCTGACTATTATATTTGTGTGTTTTTTCACACTTCAGATTTATTTAGGAAATCATATATGCAAAAGATATTTCATCATTATTTCACATTGTGTTTCAGTTATACTTCTAGATGCTTGGATGGTGCTGTTGGTCAGGGCAATAGATAAAAGAATAATAATGTGAATAGAGATTACATAAAATATGGCATGGCTAGTGCTATATAACTCTATCACTATATATTTCTATCTCTCTATGTCTATTTCTATATTTATATTGTGAGGCTATGGGATATTGTTTGTTATTATAAATTGAGTCACTTGAACAAGTTTTTATGTTTTCTTTTGAATACTATGATGAAGAATATATTACCAAACTGGGAACTGAAGGCATGCTGGCACATACTTTTATTGATGGAATAGGGTTAACTTTAACAGAACCTCAATGCTTGTTTTAAATTTGCTATATCCATTACTGCAATCAACATCCTGGGTTAATTATGCTGTCTGTGGAGTATGTCAGTAGTATTGTTTTGCTTTATGTAAATTACTTGGTTTATCTTTTAAGAATGCATAACTTAGTTTCAATTAAATGATTTATTCTTTTTGCAATATTATATGTTTATTTAAACTTAATAATTTTCTAACAACAATGTGCAAATCTGTTTTTATAGTACAGTTTTCTTGCTTCTTTACAGGTTATGTTGTATTATTCTATAAAAGAGACTAACCCTCAATTGCATTGTATGTTTTTCTGCATTCACTTAAATTTTAGTATCAGTATATGTAAATATTTATAGTATTTTTCTATAGGAAGCACATTCTTCTTTTAAATGCATTTTGAAATAACAACCTAACCCCTGTACCTCTCACTGTGGTCATGTTACTCCAGCACTCTCAATATTACTTTTATTCTTCTATTATTTTTTATAAATTTGCAATTTATATTAGAATATTTGATGCCCCGTGTAGTTAGCAGGAAATAGTCAATGATTGGAGCAAGAGACTTCTTATTAAATCAGCACTTCAATTTCCATCTATTTAATTAACATGCCCCCTGCATTCTGTATTTTTTTTTCAAACAAGAACAAGGAAAACTAGTGTCTTGGGAGTGAGACACCTAAAGGGTCATTCGGAGTCTGAAATGTACAGTTTACTCAATCAGTTCATCTTCAGTTTTTCTTCTCTCTTTGCGTTTGTAAGAGAGGTCGACCTGACCTTTTATTCACCTTCTCATTAACTCCCATAGTATCAGATGTCTCTCCTGATTACTCATTTTAAGCATGCTGAAACAAAAATTGAGAAAAGATGTTTGCCTCTGTTTCTGTAGCTCTCTGAACCATTAGGGGGCTCTTTCTCCCCGTGTTATACTCCGTGAAGCACAGCAAGGTGATGCTGCCTTCGTGCTGCATTTGTTCCTGTTTGGAAGGCGTGAATACTGCTTCAAAGGTTTTTCTATTGCTACCCACAAAACAGAAACTTTTAATGTCTGTAGGAAGTCTATTTCCAAAGGATAATAAATGTATCTTCTGCTTCTCATTCTTTGAATTTATTAATGTATATAAATACTTAGCTTTTGATAGCTAAAATATAACCATGGTTATTTAGTGAAATTTAAAGGTTGTGTGTTAAGAAGAGATCATAATAAATAATCTAACAAACTTATTTTGGCATTATTCTCAAATATCTGTGTTCAAGACAAAGACTTTCCCTGAGTGCTGCTTTTCAAGTACTCTCAGAAAGAGCAAACAGAATCAAGCTAAGAAAGAGGATTAGTTATTATCTATATAAAAAAGTACAGGATAGCAGAAAATAAAATGATGGAATTAGTTTGGATTTACATGTAAGGAGGGAATTTTGAATTCTGAAACATTCTTCTTTCCCCCTTTTGTAACTGTGAACTGTCATAGGCATAAACAATATGTGATACAACGGCTGATTACAGGGCTGAATGCTGGTTCTCATATCACTTTCAGACACAATTGTTATTGAGCTGTGCTCTTGCCTTTCTTCCAGGAAGGTAGCCTGCTTTCCTTCTCTGTTGCAACCTGAAGATGATTACTTAGTGCAAAACTAGTTTTAATACTCAAGAACACTATATGCGACAAAGGCAAGATTCTATTTGGTGGATTGATGCAAGACTTATATTATTGATCTGTCCAAGTACATTTATATTTGCTAAAAGGAATGGATATTAGAACTATCTAATATATTACAAGATATCTTACGTCAATCTAGATCAGCTATTCTCAACCTGTGGGCTGTGATCTCTTTGACAAATCTCCATCTCCCATAAATTTATACAATAATTCATAATAATAACAGAATCGCAGTGATACAGCAACAAAAATAATTTTGTGGTTGAGCATCATCACGTGAGTAACTGGATTAACAGTAGTAACTGTATTAAAATGTTGTAGCATTAGGAACGTTGAGAACCACCAATCTTGACATTATTAAAACAAAAACAATATAATGTTACTTATTGACAGGATTATGGATGAGAATTCTCCTGCTGAAAATTTACTGTCAAAGAGTATGAAGAAGGTTTTGGTAACTAGATATTTTTCCCACAACATAGTCTGTTACATTAAATAAATACAAGGTTGAAGATAAGAGCTAAACTTAAATATAATCAATGAATAAAACTGCAAAATTTGCATTTGAATTTGTTTGTAGGTCAAGTTTTGCCTAGAACAAAAGAATAATATATTCATTTATTCATTCTTTCAATTCAATAGTAAATAAATGAAAATACCACTGAAGTATAGTATGCCTTATGTCACCTAATATGGAAGTAAAGCTTTTCAAAATGTGTGTTTGTCTGTGTATTTGTATATTTGTGTATTTGTGTATGTCTGGGAGTGTCTGACATTGAGTGTGTATGAGTGTGTGTGCTATGTGAGAGAGAGAGAGAATATGATCATGTGTGTCTTGATGTGTGTGCAGTATATGCATATATGCGTATGTGGATATAACATCCTCTCTATATGTGGGAAGTGTACAGAGAATATTAGCTGATTAGGTCTATCATTCTCTACCTTATTCTCATAAAGGAACTCTTGGATTAAACCTTGACCTAGACTGGTAACCAGTAAGCACCCATGTCCATTTTAATCTGGATCCCATTCCTAGATCTGGCCAGAGAATCTTGACCAATTTACCTAGCAATTTTAAAACTTAATTTTATTTTTTTACTTATTCACTATATATCCTGCTCACTGCCCCTGGCACAGTCACCCCCTCCCACAATCCTTCTCCCATGCCTCCCTTTGGGGCTCTCTGAACCACTACCAAAGAACATACACTGGCTGAACCTAGGCCTCCCCAGTCATCTGACATAGATGTGTAGCTTGGTCTTCCTGTGGTTCCTGAAATACTGGAAAGGATGCTATCTCTAAGAAAGATGCCTGTACATGGGATATCTAGAATTTTAAATGGATATTGGGGTTTTGAACCTAAATGTTCATGCAACATGTACTTTTTTCCACCTAATCTGTAGAATAGAGACGTGGGTGGCATTCTACAATAGGCCAGCATCAGATGTAAAAAGGAAGTAAGAATGTTCTGTCTTACTCAACCCAGAGCAATGAACTGAGTTTGATAATACTGCATGAGCAGAAGTGTTTGTATTTTATTGTTGCACGTTCCAATGAACTGATTTGTATGTGCTATGAGATTATCTTTCAGTGTTGTCATTTTAAAAGATTTATTTAATTTTACCTGGGAATTATGTCCTTGTACCATATTAGTACAATCACTGTAGATACCGGAAGAAGGTATTTATTGGATCTCCAAGAAATAAAGTTAGGAATGTTTATGAACAATCAAGTATATGCTGAGAACCAAACCCATCCTCTGGATTAGGGGCCAGTGCAATTCGCCACTGAGCAATCTCTACAGTTTGAGATTTGTTTTATATCATAGTTGTTTTTTTAATTTCAACAAATGATTTTTCTATGTTCAATATTTCCTTTCATTTTAGCGCAAAAGATGGTATCCCTGTGATCAGCTTTTGTTATTTTTTTATCAAACTTTGTATATGACCTTAGATGTGTACATGAATTTTCTCTGGTACGTTGTTTTTAGCTAATTTGAATACTTCTTTGAGTCATGCAAGTTAATATTTGAGTACTATTCTTCATAAAATGAAATATGAATGAGAGGATTGTGGCACAGAGTTTCTTAGACTAATAGAAGATAATGAATTTGAGCATGGTACTCTTTTTAGTAATTGTAATATGGTTAAGGTAGATTTAAGTGTTATCACAGGGTTTCCACATGTATCAATGCAAATCATAGGCAGAAAGAGCCAACTCGCACGTTTTTAAACAGAAAAAGCATTCAGAGTTTTCAGAAGTTAACAGTCCTATATAATAGGTTTGGTTTCAGCATGTCAGATGTGATTCAGGAATGATTTACATATAATTGCTTTAGGAATAGGAAAATTTTGGAATAATTTTACGTGTAAAGAGAAATAAGTTTATGTGTTGAGGGCCTCATATCTGCTCGTGTATGCTGCCTGGTTGGTCACTCAGTGTCTGAAAAATCTTGGGGGTCCAGAATAGTTGAGACTGCTGGTCTTCCTACAGGGTTGCACTCCTCCTCAGCTTCTTCCAGCCTTCTCTGAATTCAACCACAGGAGTCCCCAGCTTCCGGCCAATGGTTGGTTATAAGTATCTGCATCCATCTCAGTCAGCTGCACATTGGGCCTCTCTGAGGACAGTCATGCTAGTCTCCTATCTGTAAGCACACCATAACATCAGTAACAGTCTCAGACCTTGGAGCCTCCCCTCAAGATGGATCCCAATTTGGGCAGGTCACTGGACTTCCTTTCCCTCAGTCTCTTCTCTACTTTTGTCCCTGCAGTTCTTTTAGACAGGAGTAATTCTGATTCAGAGTTTTTGACTATGGGATGGCAACTCCATACTGCCACTTTATGCCCTGTCTTCCTGCTGGAGGTAGATTCTACAAGTTTCCTCTGCCCACTGTTATGAATTTCATCAAAGGTCCCTTCCATTGAGTCGTAATAGATTCTCTAGCATCCCAGGTCTCTGGTACATTCTAGAGGGTTCCCCCACAACTCACTTCCCACCTCCTGAGGTTGCATATTTCCAATCAACCTGCTGGTTCTCAGGGCTTCAATCCTGTTTCCCCTACCCCAATACATGATTATGTTTTTTTTTTCTCCGCCTTCCTTTTCCCACCCATATTTCTCCCTTCCTCTTCCCCCCCGAGCCCCAAATTGCTTTCTTCTCCTTTCCTAGTGGGATTGAAGCATCCGTACTTGGGCACTTCTGCTTCTTAAACTTCTTGAGGTCTATGGATTGTATCCTAGATATTCTGTAACATTTTGGCTAATATCCACTTATTAGTGAGTATGTACCATGCATGTCCTTTTGGGTCAGCATTACCTCACTCAGGATGATGTTTTCTAGTTCCACCATTTGCTTGCAAAACTCATGATGTCCTTGTTCTTAATAGCTGAATAGTATTCCATTGAATGAATGAACCACATTTTCTGTATCCATTCTTCTGTTGAGGGACATCTGAGTTGTTTCCAGCTTCTAGCTATCACAAATAAGGTGGCTATGAACATAATGGAACACGTGACCCTGTAGCATGGTAGAGTATCTTTTGGTTATAAGCTCAGAGTGGTATAGCTGGATCTTCGGGTCTATCTATTTCCAATTTTCTGAGGAAAGTGCAGATTAATTTCCAGAGTGGTTGTAGTCTGTAATTCCACCATCATTGAAGAAGTGTTCTCTTTTTCCACATTCTCGCCAACATGTGCTGTCACCTGAGTTTTTAATCTTAGCCATTCTGATGGGTGTGAGGAGGAATCTCAGGTTCATTTTATTTTCATTTTCTTGATCACTAAGGACTTTGAACATTTCTTTAACTGCTTCTCAGCCATTCGAGATTCCTCTGTTCTGAATCCTCTGTTTAGTTCTATACCCCATTTTGATTAGGTTGTTTGGTTTTTGGGGGGTTATCTTCTTGAATTTTTTATATGTTTTGGATATTATCCCTCTATTAGATGTGAGTTAGTTAAGACTTTTCCCAATCTGTGGGATGCTGATTTGTACTATTGAGTATATCCTTTGCCATAAAGAAGCTTTTCAGTTTCTTGTGGTCCCATTTATTAATTCTTGTCTTACAGTCTGAGCACTGGAGTTCTATTGGAAGATTTCCCCCTGTACAAACACATATATGACAGAGGACAGTCTGTTCTGGCCTCAGTGAAAGAAAAAGCACCTAGTGCTTGAGAGACTTGAGGCCTCAAGGAATGGGGAGGCCTAGCAGGGTGGGATGAGGGGATGTGATAGTGGGGGTGAGGAGATCCTCCTGGAGATGTGGGAGGAAGAATGGAATGAGGAACTGTTGGGAGAGTGATATAACTGGGCTGTAAAAAAGATTAAAGATAATTTTTATAAAAGAGCACTTGTTGCTTTTCAGAAGACCCAGATTTCCACATGGTGGCTCCCAATTTTCTTTAACTCCAGTTTAGGGGATCTGATTCCTTGCTCGTGTGTGTGTGTGTGTGTGTGTGTGTGTGTGTGTGTGTGTGTGTCTGAAAACAAATTTTAATAAGCTAACCGAAGGCTGTAGGGATGAATGCTATTATACTTGCTATTTTTGTATGTCAACTTGACAAGAGCTAGAGTTATCAGAGAGGAAGGTGCCTCAGTTGAGGAAATGCATTGGTGAGATCCAGCTAGCTGTATGGCATTTTCTCAATTAGTGATCAGTTGGGGAGGACCCAGTCCATTGTAGGTGGTGCCATCCCTCAGCTGGGATCCTGAATTCTATAAGAAAGCTGTCTCAGCAAGCCATAGGAAATAAGCCAGTAAGCAGCACTCCTCCCTAGTTTCTGCATCAGCTTCTGCCTCCAGATTTCTGTTTTGTTTCAGTCTTTGTCCTGACTTCTTTGGTGATCAGCAGCAAAGTGAAAGTGTAAGCTAAATAAAACCATTTCTTTCTCCACCTCCCTCCATGAGAGGGAGAGAGAGAGAGAGAGAGAGAGAGAGAGAGAGAGAGAGAGAAGACTAGCGTTTAGTATTTTCTTATGTCCTCTTATTCCCACTTTAAATCACTGCTGAGAGCCTCCCAGCCTGGAGTGAATAGTGGCAGGGGCACAGAGGTAGGAATCTTGTGTGGCCTTAAAGTCTGAGAGTCTTCAGACATTCTAGCTCTGTAACTGTATTGAAATGCTGATGATAACTTCTAAAAAAAAATCCTTAAAACTTTTTCTTGCTCTTTCTGATGGTAAAAGACCGTAGTGTAACAGTCAAGGGTTAAGTAATGTGGCCTTTGTTCTATCTCAGCAGGAACTGTGAGGCTCTAACTTTCAGTGTGGTAGTTGTAACTTGCAGGAAGAAAAAGGGACACTTTGAAAAGTGATTATAGAATTTATTACTAAGTTGTAAAACATTTTATTAAAGCTACTTAGGAAAAGGGGGAAAAGCAGAAAGATCCTAAGCAGGGCAGTGGAAAAGTATTCCTCTATCTTTTCTCATCTCATTGTCCTCAATTCTTATACATCTTCCAGAATAGATAATCACGTGTTAAAAAGTTCATCACAAGTTCACACAAAACATCAAATAATAAATTGAAATAGAAGTTTACAACAGAAATGTTTACATGCATATCCATTGAGAGTAATTATCTGGCTAAATATCCATCACCTGTCACAGCTCCACAGATTCACGGAAGGTTTAAAACCATAACTAAGTTGATGTTTTGTATAGATAAACCCAGTCAATATTTTATCTTCTGTCCTAGCATCTATGATAAATTGTTGATTCCCTTTCTATGACTTTTAGTTAATTGTTTTACAACCTCTTAGAATGTTGTCTGAGTAGGAGAAAGTCTGGTTACGATCTAAGTACAATTAACAGACACATGGGAGACTGACAGAGTTCACATTGTAATTCTGACTATCAGAAAAGTATTTAATAGCAGTTCCACTATAAAAGAGCTTAACAATCATTGATATAATTTTATAAGATCATTATTAAGACTTAGTAAGTCATCTATTTGTCTATATAACATCACTACAAAACAGTACATCTTTCTTGATAGATCTGCAGAGATCTGCTCAAAAGGGGTGGGTTAATACCTAGTAATTATTATATATGTTTAATAATAACAGGAAAAGCATATTAAGAGAAAGAATCTTTCCTAAAATGAGTTCTATTACAACCTTGCCTAATATGAATGAATCTGTCACAGATTATATTGTAATCCGAAGCAGACAATTTCAGGAAGATCACCGGTTAGTTATTAGCTTGTCCTGTTATGGCTCCTGACACATCACTATCTATACTGCTTTTCTGTTAGGAATATCTTGCCTAAGTGTGGCTGATACGGTAGCTGATAGCTCAAGAAATGTACTGAAGCTATTGAGCCATTATGTTTTTACATTCTTTAGGTTTTGCTAAGATCTACCCTTCAGATCATGTGTTTGAGAGGCTTTATCCACTCTGAGTATCAGGTATCTGCCAAAATAATATTCTGTGCATACTTTTATTGCCTAGTGCTATCCTTTGCCTGACATGTCTCTACTTATACAGTTCTTTCTGGGAGAGTTCTGTCATTTTATTATTTTGTCCATAGCTTCACCTTTAATAGACTTCCATAATGTTATAACCCATCTAAGGCAATATAATGTAATTTGAATGGCCCTCTTCATAGAGTAATATGAATTTCAAATTGTTTATGTATTTCCATTGTTTGATATCTTGTTTCCTTTTTATTGCCAAATAATATCCTACTAAATGGTGGGAACAGTTTTCTTTTCATCCATGCAGTGACAACAATGTGCCTTGTTTCTTTATAATTTGGGGGAATCATCAATCAAGGGTCTGTGAACTTTTTTAGACAGTATTCGATTGTTTATAAGTTTCAACTAATGAAGGAATAATTTTATGATTATGATTGCCTGTGTGCTATCTGCAGTTTAATCTCATAAAAAGCTATAAGCTTGTCCTCTTAAGTTAGTGCTATGGATATGTTTCCAATAGTAAATCATGAAAGTTATTCTTCCACAAATTTATCAGATTTTGGTGTTTCTAGATTTTCATGTTATTAAAAATTGCTATAAATTTTTGAGATTATGATGTAACTATACTTTTCTCTTTCTCAATTAAATCCCTTCTATATACTACTCCTGGCTCACTTTCAAATTCATGGCTTAACGAATGTGTTCTATTTCTTGTTGCTTTTAGCAAATAGTTCTGATTGTTTATACTAACTCATTCATTGTTGTGAAAAATATCCAATAAATTTTAATCTTCAAAATACATATCTATAGCCAACTGGCAGTGTCATTTTGAACAAATTACTTTTATATTTGCTAAATAAATGTAGGAATGCAGAAGTTTAAAACATGGGGAGTTCTTTAGTTCTTTATTAACTAAAATTATTTGTAATTTATAATGAGAAGTAAAAATAGAGTAACAGAATTAAAAAGATACATTTTTACTTGCCAAATATATTGTTAAAATGATTTATCACTTTTTTGAGATTATAATATAATTACATCATATATATTGTACATATATTGTACAAATTAAGCATACATATGTTCATATTTATACATAGGCACTCTATATAAATGGAGCCCACTTAGTCTGTATAATGTCACTCTTATATTAGTTTTCAGGTTTGACCAGTTGATACTACAAAACCAACTGGCATACTTTTCCCTAGCTTAGATAATTTCTCCAATTCTCAGAATTTTTAGATGCTCAAAGCACTTCGGGTAAATTGAAGGCTTCTTTGATTTTCTCTGTATATTTTAGCAAATCTAGCATAGTCCTTGTTCAGCTTGTACTTAGGAAATCATGTTAATGAGACTTTATGAGTATAGCTTCTGACATTCCTAGAAGATACAACCTCATAGCACCTCCCTGACTCTCTGGCTGTGAAAATCTTTCTGCTACCTCTTCTTCAATGATTCTTAAGCCTTATGTGCAGAAATTTGTTTGCAAATGCGTCCATTGGGCCTGAGTTATACAGCTCCCTGTAAATAAATATAGTCCTGACTCTTCTCATTACGGAAACTGCTGTTTTCAATAGATGAAGACCATTATAAAAATCCCCATCTTGAGAATTTTTATGCTTTTAAATATAAAGCTTGCATTGTTAACTAAACATGTATTATGAGTTCATATTGATATTGTGATACTATTGTATGGGAAATTAATCCTCTTTTAAAGCTGAAAAGTACAATATTTATCGTATATATCAATGTATATTAATGTATTGATTGGAAGAAATACATTAAAACTTGTAGTACAAACAAGTTAAGCTTATCCCTGACTATCTTACAAATAAATGAGACTCAGACTATGGCTATTTTATTTGGCTTTGAGAATTGCTGGGGGTCACCTGTAAACTACTACAGTAACTACAGGCATGGCTACCTCCCTAGTGGTGTATCCCAGATAATTTCTCTTTCTCCTGCTACATGCTCATGGTTCTACTCCGCTCATGGTGGCTTCCTCCCTTCTCTCGTTTCTCCTCTTTCCCTCAAAACTACCAATATCTAATCTAAAATACCAAAACTACCTATATCTAATCACTCTAGTAACTGACCAAATACAATTTTATTTAACCAATAGTTTTAAATCAAGGTACAAGGTTTGCAAAACAAAATCTTGTGAACATAAGAAGCCACTCTTAGTCCTAGAACTTGTGGTATAGATTTTAGCTTTAGCTTTACAATATATAGTAATAGACCAACCCTTAACAGAAACTGAGGTCCTTAGTAAAAGAAAAGACACAACCTTTCACTCTGGTCTCATGCTCCACGTTTTTTTTTTCCTCTCCTTCCTTATATCATTGGAGAGAACAGCCAGTTTAGTCTGTTGAACAGTCCTGTGTTCAAATCCTTGTGTGCACTTGTGGATTCACATATCATTGTGAAGTACACCAATTAACTTCTCAGTCGACTCATTAAATATAACAAGCTATTGTATTTATTATGAAATTAAATGTAACAAATAATGCCATTAAAATAAAAAGTGTTATAAATAAACATGAAGTTCTTATATAGTAAATTGCATATATTTCTCAGAAATAAATAAAAAACTTTCTATCTCTCTGTCCCTCCCTTCTTTTTAAAGCATCATAAAGCAATGGACACACAGGAAACAATGTCTCATGATCTACTCTGTCTACCCCTATGTTCTTCTAAGTATTTACATAAGTGTATTTATTAGTGCATTTATCCCCAGTAAGTATAAATATTCTGAACTGTTCTCTTAGACATCATTAAATAATGTACATTTGGCTGTAAATATTTCTTTTCATGAGCTTACTTGTTGACTGAGAAGTGTACCTATGACCTAATTCCTACAATTGAGCTGTAGAATTCTTCTGACTTATATCTATATCATTTTTTGTTTTGGATGGAATTATAGAAAGGTAAATTGATTGTCAAGAGTATTTTCTGACAAACTATACCTAAAATATACTGGTAGAAGACCACTTTAAACTACAGTAACAAAATTATTTCTGGGAGTAATAATGATTTTTTTAATCAAAATTTAAGGCCCTATTTTGAAATACATTTGTAAGAAGTAGAGCAGGATTTATTCATTCAAATCTCCAACTTTTCAACTGACCAGGACACATTGCATATAAGTGAAATGCATAACATAGTTAGAGTATTACATACCTTTCTCTGAGTAACAGAGTAAGATGTTCCAAGAAAGAACAGAGAAGGGATAATGGTTTTTAGATTTGAAGTACATGACTGTGGGCTGTTCATTAACTCTGGTATTACAAAGATAAAACTATCAAACTTGAAATGATTTCTCAACATTGCTTCAATATAACAGATTAAAGCATATATGTATGCATATATATGAATACTTGTATGTAAATGTAAAATCTAAAAATTTTGTAAATATATAAAAATATCAAGGCCTTTCTGTTTTTGAAACTGCGTTTTGTTCTATACAATTCACGCATTTTGTTCTGTGCAATTCACGTAGCCATGACAATGAATAAAAATAGGCTAAGATCCTCCATCTACATAAAAAGATAGAAAATTGCATCACTCATTCATCTATTCTCTTTGATATCATTTCATGTTCTCTTCTGAGAGTGTAGGCTTAGGATCACACAGAACATTTATTCTTTTTTGAATTTTTTTCTTTAGATTCTGCCAAGAATATTATAGAGCTTGAAGGCAAGCTGAATAAAGAAACCCTCGTTTTCTTTGCTGTGGGTTGCTCTTGTTATTTTAAAAATCTCTTCAACTTACACAATTCCTCCAAAACCTTTGCTTCTCTTTCCTTGCTGTTTCTGGAACTCTCAAGAATCAGATCACAGGGAACAGGAAAGATAGAACATGAGTCTTTGTTTCCATCCTCCGCACTCCTCTATCTTTTGGGTATTTACATGCTTTCAAACAATTGTCCCTGTGAAAATTAAATATTTCAAAGTATTTTGTGTCACAAATAAGAAGGATTTCAAAACAGAAAGAGTGAATTTATATCACTGCCTTAAAAGCATTTATTGTTACCTAAAGGGAGAGAAAAACATTGTGAGGGAAGCTTCTGTTATTCTTCCATTCCTATGGCTGTGGCCAGCCTTTTTGCTACCTTACTCTTTACTTATTGTGTGTTTAGTCCACTAAGACATGTACCAAAATTTCTGGTGAAATTAACCATTCTGCTATGTGAATTTTTGACTCAGTAGTAATCAAATCTAATTGATCACTGGAATTTGATAACAGAAGAATCAAAACATTAACCTAAATTGCTTATGCATAATGTCTTCAAGTTTTTTGTATGATCATTCTTTTGCCCTTGAGCAAGGGAGTTATTTGTTATTAGTTAAATGGAGTGCAGAGCCTCTTTAGCGTGCAATATTTCCAATCATTCAAGTAGTCAATAATCTCTACTGGTGCTGATGAAGAACCCAGCATCCTCTTAACTGTTTACTTAGAGTGTTTACTAGGATTGTAAGGAGGATTTGTTTTTTTCACTGTATTTGAGAGCTTAGAGGTAAGCAAGAAAACAAGCCAAAAAAAAAAAAAAAAAAAAAAGCACAAGTATAAAAACGTGGCTATAAATCATTATATCAGATTGTTTCAAGAGAGTCAGAAAGCTTCTTAGGGCAGCTGAGTGGTTTAGGGTTAAGCTGAGAAGCTTAAAACACTGAGTTTCCATAAGCCTCTCTTGACATCTTTCCTTCATTGCCTGAGGAGATTAAACTGACCTGGCTTGTAAATAAAGTAGAAAATCACTTGAGGGACCAGGCCTGCAAAGTCTCCCAATTTCCTTCATATTTGCCCTTCCCCTAATTATTTTCTGACCTCATTAATTATACCTTGAGCTTTCTACACCCTGGCAACGTACCTAATCACATCTTATCTAAGATGAATAGCATCCTCTAAAACAATTTAAAAGTTTATTAATTAATATTCCTAAATAGCCAGGTAATATGTTAGTAGATTCTAAAAGAATTAGGTAGAAGTTGAAAAACTATAATACTAGATCTGAATTAATTTTGTTACCTGAATAATATACCAGGAATTTTAGTTCAATAGATTGGCTTCCATTCCAGAAAATAACTCCAAATAATTTTGTAGTTAATTAGTGCCCAAAATGTGTACAAATTTAATTTAATGTCCTTGTATCTGAATAATGCAATCACAAGAAAATGAACCTCTACTATGGTTTGCTGCCTGATGTAATTTTTTTTTTAAATTATGAGTTATTTACTTGAAAATTTTAATAAATTTTAAAATGACTTATAAGCAAAAAATACTATATGTTAAAAGGTATTTAATAAATATACTATATTACTTAGCCATGGGACACCAGGTTTGTTACATTTCTTGTCAAGAATATGTGACTAGGTAGAAATGGCTTCACTGTTGCTGCCCAACATTTGAGACATAGAAGCCAATTGCCAGAGCTGAGAGAAACCAAGTACTGAGTAAATAATAGGAACAAAACACTAGTAGGACTGTTTTTACATGAGAGAATATTTGTGTCACCAATTAATAACATTGTCCTACTATAATGTACTCAACTAAAGAAGACTGAATGAATTAGTTGGGTGCCATGGTTGAATTCTTTCTATAAATAGTGACCACACTGTGACAAAGGACCTTCCTAAGATTTCTTTCAAGCAACCTGCTAGAGTGATCAAATAGATAAAAAAAAAAAATAACAGTCTTGAAAATTAATTCCTGAGTATCATTTAATACACATTTCTTATTACCCAAAGTATTTGATCTTCCAAAATTGGGCATGGAGGTGATGGGGTCATAAATAAATTTTAAAGAATAGTCAACTCACATTGAGAAAAGTTGTTTTGTTAATCTACTCTGTGGTTCCTTCTCTAATTTCTGAAAGCATAATTATTATACTTTAAATTTTTTGGTGTCAGTTGTGTATATGATTTCTGAGTTTTATCCTATCCTCTAAATTTGCAAACTAATATGATATGTAATAATTTAGTGATTATATTTAAAGGCAAGATATTTTGAAAGCTAGGAGAAATTGTAAAAAAATAATTGCCTTTTTCTTTTATCAAACTGCAAAGCAAATCCACAGGCCTTGATTCATTAGTTGTCTCTGAAATACTGGCAAATAAGCAAGAAGCTATCAAGAAGAGAGTGAAGACATTTATAGTGACTGTGGAGAGTTGAGGAAAATACCTCTAGTGCCGAAGATATGGAGAGTGAAACTCAAAGAGGATGTTGTGGCTTTATTCTACTAAGAGGAAGATCCCTGAACATATTACTAAAGAATATGATGCATTGTTCAAAGAATAAGGAACTTATGTACACTTAATTTTCAAAAAAATTAAGGATGGCATATGATCTAATTTTTCCATAATTTATAATGTGTGTGAAAATCATAATAGAAGCTCAAATTTGTTCATTTCTAATACTGGAGGATATCATAGTGCATATTTTCAACATACTTCTAGATTGTTTAATTGTTTGCCCGAAGAGTATAGGAGAATTCGGTTAATGACAAGAGTTTCAAGAACCATGTTAAAAATAGCTATTTTACAGGATCAATTGTCAAAAAAAATGAGTTGCCTGAGGTAGTAGAACTCCCTTCTCAGATGTGAAATACACTCTGGCTGTTTAACAACCAGTTGCTTAAGTTGAACATGTGAATAAGAACCTTAAACATATCAGCACACATTTTTCAAGCCCAAGGAATATTGATGAAAACAATTTACCATAATAACCTGTTCTTTCATTCAATTCCATCTTTCTTTCTTATATTCTTTCTTGAAACAAAGAAAAGAAGACTACATTGTCATCAATTAAACGGAAATGTAAGGATGATATTCTAGTTCAAATCATGTGTCAAGGTGTGAAAAAAGGAAAAAATGGATATGTCATTTAGACTGATGAAGATGAGTTTAACATGCTTGCCATGTGTGTAAAGTTGTTTGTGTAGCTTACATGGTGGCATGAAAGTGGCAATTTTTGTTCCTGCTTAAATATCTTTATACCTGAGCTCTCAGACATTTACTATTGGAAAACACTTTTTGTCAACACCAGTGGGATATATTTTATACCATACTGACTCCTATTTTTAACTGTATCATATTTAGTACAGTACTAATTTGAAACAATGGGTTTCTTAAAATATGAGCACAACATGTTTGCTTTGTATGGAATAGGGGTGAAGGATGAGAGAATGTTAAAGGTAAATACAATCAAAATACTAGGAATAAATTTCTCAAAGAACAAGTAATTTACAAAAACAAGCAAAGACCAAGACTGTGCAAGAAGCCATTGTGAGTTTCTGTTCTAGCATATGTAACTCCTAATTTCTCACACACTGTCAGTCAGCTATTGAGAAGTTCAGATGTTGTTCTCCATGTGATAGAGAGACAAACAAACATAAAAAAGAAACAAGATGTGGGCAGTTAACGTATTATACAAAATTCATTTCTACTTAATATATGACCTATGTCCCAGGATGACTGTCATTAACCAGGAGCTAACAGTAGATACTGATAAAAGGGAAGAAAAAAGTACACTTATGGCACATAAGCAACAATAAAATTAATAAAGTAAACATAAATTATTGATCTACTGAATTATTATTTAAAATTCAGTATCAACCACAGGTGATTTAGCTCCTTTTGGAAATAATGACATTGTAAATAAATTGATTTCTACTATTTCAAACCTAATTTTTTTGTTCTTAATTAGGTAATATCATTAGGATTTTCATGCTTTCAAATCGTTACAAAAGAATTGTAAATTATATAGAATATTTTATTTAACCTATAACATTACAGGATATTGTCATTGTTATTGGATATCCTGTAAACCAGATGTAAGACTTCTGTAAATGAGAAGTAAGCCACATACTTGAGTCATTCAGAAATATGAAGCTGCTTGTGATCTGGCAAGTTGATTCCTGTCATCTTATTACTTGAAAGTTCTATGTACACCAATGGGGAGAAAAGTAAATTGTTAGTCTTCTTCATTTTTGAACACCAAAAACTATAGTAATCACTGACCATGCAAAACATGCCCACTCCTTCAAGATTTGTATAAATGCTCTAGGAGTAACTACTCATGAATTTTACAAGTGGAATATGTACCTGATAGTATTAACAGAGCCAAAAGCCATGACTGGCTATGCTTTATGCTCTATGGGATAACCATATGTTATCTTTTTGCAAAATAAACTCACTATTAAACTATCTTTTAAGTTATTCTTATAGCCATATATAAATACAGATCTCTACACTAATCAGAGGAACTATTTTACAGTAGCTAGTAATCAATATAAAAATACCTAACATATCAATGTACAGAGATGCAATAACTATGGAGTGTGGAACATATATATCCCAACCCACTCCTCAAGATCTCTATAAATGTACTTTTGCATTTTTTTGATATAATTGTCATGTCAAAGGCTTCTTGCTGAATAAACTCACCCTTTCAAGCCATTTCTGAACTCTGGCTAGCTGATTCAACACAGTTGAACTGGCTTCCTTCACCTTATAAATGAATTTCTCTGTTTGGTGTCAAACTCTGGCAATCTAGACTAATCTTCTGGCTCCTTCTTATTTGCTGGCTTGTTCTGTCTTCACCTGCAAACTGTCTCTTTAAAACTGTCCTGGTCAAACAGCTCCCTGTCTCTGTCTCTCTCTCTCTCTCTCTCTCTCTCCCTCTGTGTGTGTGTGTGTGTGTGTGTGTGTGTGTGTGTGTGTGTGTGTGTGTGTGTGTTGCTTCTCTTGCCTCTATCGTCTCATAAGAGTTGGGCATGTACAATAACTGACTCATTCTGCCAGATCATTCTCTGATTCATCACTTTGTCTGCCCCTCAATTAGACTTTACTTGCAAACACAGCTGCTTCTTTCTATAAACCAAACTTACCTACATTGTTTGAGTTTAAAGGTGTATAATAAATGCATGTCTGGATTCTAGCTGGATCACACAGACCTAAGACTTTGGTTGTGATCATTTGCCAAAGTAGCCCTGTTGCTAGACTAAAATTCCTCTACATATCTCTCACATTTGAGAAGAGTGTGCAGACATACTTTAAGAGCCAGTAGACAGCTTCACTGAAACAGTCATTACTGGACATATAGAACCATTTCACCAATGACCTTACAGTGAGTGTGACTACATGTACAAGGTCTGAACAATATGAACCAGGCAAAATTCCAGCAAAGCTGAGGAAGAAGCATTGAAGTTTTATCCCTAGCTGAAGCTATATTGGAAACTAAAGGATGTTGCCAAAAGAAGACTCATATTCGAGAGACATGGCCATGAAGAGGCTGAACACATTCTAGTAGATAGTTGTGTACCTGAGCACATCAAGTACCATAATGTGGAGTACAGGAGAAACATTTTCATATGCATTTTGCTATGACTTTGAGCATGATGACTTTGAGAAAAACAAAAATAAAAGGTTAATGGTGATATGTTTGCCAGTTTGACAGCAGAGTATGTTTGTTTCTATTTACTCTTTGACATACTTAGGAAAAATATAGGAAGAGGGAGCCTTAGTTGATGGATTTATCAGATCTAATATGTATATATGAAAGTTTGAGTGTGTGTGTGTGTGTGTGTGTGTGTGCATGTGTGCATGTGTGTGTGTGTGTGTGTACATTTGTGTGTGTGTATGTGTGTGTGTTTTAATGAATCTTGATGGGACTTCACACTGTGAACAGCTCCAATCCTAGACTTGGAATGTATTAGAAAAGTAGGGCAAGCCAAAGAGAGCAAGCCAATACTTTTTATGTTTCCTACCATTATTTCCAGCATTACTGGACTTTGGCCTGAACATATAAGTTGAAACAAAAAATCCCCTAAGTTCTTTTTCTAGATGTATTATAACAGCAATAGAAAATAAATATGAACACATACCTAGCACTAATGTGCCATCACTCCAGCCCCTGTCTAAGCATTTTTATTAGTGAACTACCAACTGATAGTTTATTATTATCATCTAGTAGCTAAAGAATCTAAGACTGATATTAAGCAGTCTCTCAGTTGTTGCTATATTTTATTTCTAGTCATATTCTAAGTGTTTTACTCAGTAAATATTATGTAATATTCTTTGATTATAGGAAGAAGTTAATATTTCTCTATATCTCACAAACAATTTTAGAATGCTTAATATCAATTTTTTCTCTTTTTGAGAATATATCACATGTTAACTCTTTAGGGAGAAAATAATTTATAATTTTATCATACATTTGAGTATTTATGAAAAACTAAAGCATGTTCTTTTGTTCATAACCATTTGAATGAGATGCGATCTATAGAACTAAAAATTCTTCTCTAGAAGCTCAACTTTTCAAATAAAATTATCAGGATAGAATTATGTTTTGAACTTTTTGTGAAAAACATAACACTCCTTTTAAAAACATGGATATAAATCAGTTGTTAAAATATCATTAGACTTGTTTTAGTAAACAGTTGCATGCAATTCTCTGTTTAATCATTAAACTGGAATTATATTAATTCCCAGAATTTATTTCTCCTGTACTTCTCTATATTTTTTCTCTTTTGGATGAAGAAGTACACATAAGGGTGTGGGCTTTATAGTTTGGCATAGCTGGTGGAAAAACAGAGACTCCATTTCTAACCAGGTGCCAGGTAAGAATTAGCATAGCACCTGAGGTTGTCCTCTGACCTCTAAATTCTGTGTTGTGTGTCTACACACATACAGACACACAGACAGACAGACACACACACACACACACACACAGAGAGAGAGAGAGAGAGAGAGAGAGAGAGACAGAGAGAGAGAGAGAGAGAAAATAAGGAATAAATGCAATGAGTTTCTGTTCCCTCTTTGTTTTGTGTGCACTTGCTGTCATGATGAATTACTACACAGCTAACAGAACCTTAGCAGGTATATGTCCTGTAGCTTTAGATTCCCCAGACTGAGGAACCATAAGCTGAAAACCTATTGCTTACAATATCTCAAGTATATTCTGATCTATTTTAGTGACAAAGAGAGAGCACTTCTCACAGGGACTCTGACAAGGATACTTGGACGCTTATTATCCTGAGATGTCTCCTAGTTTGCAATGATACTGAATTTGTTTTGATTTTTAATAGATATTAGTTTAGTTTTCTTGCCGTGTTGTTTAGACATTGTGTCACTGGATTTGTCTGTGATTGATTGTTTAATCCTTGAAAAATTTTTTTTGGTTTCTCAAAATATAATTGGGTTGAAATTTTTATTCTCACATAGTAAAGCACTTAAAATTAATTATAAGTATGATTATTCATATCAACCTATGTAAAGAGTCTGAGAATAGATTGTCCTCTATGAATTTCTAAAAGTCAAAAAAGACCTGGAGCATATTTTATTTTAGGACAAGTCCCTTAAAAAACCATGTCTCTGATGAAGTTTAGAAATCTGTGACAGCATGGGGTCTGATGTCTGGGAAGTGCTGATTCAGTCCTCGAGTTTTCTGTGTCAAGTTCTCACCTGCACTTAGCAGCTGTTTATTGCTTAGTTCACTGAAGCATGGGATGCTGAGCTGAGCCACAGGTCAATAAAGCCATTTGCAATGATCAACCCTCTGAGAGAGGTGATGAATCAACCAAAATTCTTCTGGGCTGAGAGGAAATTTTGCACTTTAGGTAGTAACATATAATCAAATGAGTCAGCAGCCTGCATATCTACCTAATTAATTTTACTACCTTTGGGGAGGCATGAAACAAACTGTATGCTTCCTTTTTTCCTTCAGTAGTGATGTTAGTGGTTTGAAATCAAATTATGTAGACAACATTTAAACACTGGCCTTTTAAGGACTTAAAGAGTGATTTTTTTTTTAATTTTTGTATATTAAGGCCTTTATCCATCAATAAGTTTTCATAATCTTTTTGTTTCTCAGCATTATTTTTCTAAGTTTGCAAAGTAGTACTTTGTAATAGTTTTTTATTAGGTATTTTCTTTATTTACATTTCAATTGTTCTCCTTTTTTCAGGTCTCCCATTTGGAAATCCCCTATCCCATCCCCCCCCTCCCCCCCCCCCCCGCTCTGTGTCTATGAGGGTGCTTCCCCCCACACACACCTACCAACACCCTTGTTCCCACCTTGGCATTCCCCTTTACTGGGGCATCAAATACCCTCAAGCCCAAGAGCTGCTCCTCTCACTGATGTCCTACAAGGCCATCCTCTGCCACATATGGGGCCGGAGCCATGTGTCCCTCCATGTTTACTCTTCTGTTGGTGGTCCTAAAAAGAGGTTTTATCACTTCATTAAAAATCATAATAATTACTTTTGAATGCAAACTAAATATCATGATCTATATACTCATTTTGCACGATATACTTAGTTTAATACTCTTACTAATAAACCATAATTAATATTTTGTGCTTTATTGCATTTGCTTAATAAACATATTTAGAAGTTCAATACAGAGAGCTCACATGAACATGGTATTTGAAAACCAAGAACAGTGTTTCAAATGTACATAATCATTTCATTTTCAACCGATTATTTCATTTAGAAATTATTTTCATAAACTAACATTTAACTGTTAAAACTTTAATATAGTTTATTTTTTTAAATTGATATTATATGATAGTCCACAATTGTCAAATATAAATATAATGGTTTGTCATACTCATATGTTAATCAAAGATTAACAAACAGCAAAATGACCTGTTTTTGACTCTCAAGCAGTATGGTAACACAGTAACAACTGACATGAGTATTTTCACATAATCATATGTATTCTAGGTTCAAATGTTCTTAACATGTTATTTGATAGATAGTAGATCACATCTTTGTATCTAATTTGGATGAAGATATATACAATCAGAATTTTATAATGTAACCTTTTAACTTGAACATTTTATAGAAGTTTATTATTTGTAATTTTTTAAAACATTATATTGGTGATGTAAGAAAGTTGAAAGTTTTGAATCATTTTGGTATTTAATATGCATTGCTCTTAAAGAGTGATTAGGGCCTAATGAAACCTAACAAGTTGATGGGTATTTTATCAGCATCTACTTTGCTAAGCCACTGCCATAAATGTTTTATAAAATTATCATTTTATGTAACCTTGGCACATGTGGCTGTCAATCATAAAATCCTAATGAAATAGTTGTTTAAGACTGTAACATGTAGTCAAAATAGTGAATGCTGCATTTGAAATCTTTACAATTCACAGAATTAGTGGATTCCTTCGATAAAGGTGATCCCACAGGCTCTAACCAATGAGACTCTCTAGGATATTTGGAAAGAAAATGACAAATGAGACATTCCACTCTGCTGCATTTGATTAATTTAAATTATCTCCTTTTTCAGTGTTTATACAATGGGAGATTCAAGTCTATACCATGTGTTCTATAGATTCCTGGGACATCATCCAGTCCTCGTGATAGTTCTCTATACTAAATATTTCATGTGTTCATGTCTTTTTCATTAAAAATCAGGAACAGAACTATACAATTTTAGTAGCTGAACAACTCCCTCCCAAATTTCAGGTCAAAAATATTCTGAAATCATTGAATACAAAACTTTTTTAGCACATGTGTCTTGGCTTCCAAGGAGCTTGTGGTAGGTCAGTTCCTTCTTGTGAGGCCTACCCAGTTCCTCTGCATCATTTCTTTTGGCACTGTCAAATAAGTCTACTCTTTCCTATTCCCAATGTCCACCCAGCTTTTTAGGGAGTCACATTCACTAAACTATAAGTCAATGCTGTCTTCATCTCAAAGTTCCACAGGATTCCTCTTGGATTTCCTACCTTATTCTACTACCTAGGTACACATCCTGTCCTATAGGTCCACATAGAGAAAATTTTCAATAAACTAACAGAAGGAAACTTCTCAAAACTATATAGAGAGATGCCTGATTATGAAAAAAAAAAAGGTCTGCAGAACATCAAATAGACAGAAACATGATAGTCTGAAGCAAGATTGCAGCAAGAAAAAAAATCACATAAATATACCAATCTCCCATTCATTCATTGTTCAAGACCAATTATTTTTAATACCTTCTAAGTTTCAAGCTAAATTTGTCAACAAGGTATGTAGAGAAGCGTGTAGGTGAAAGAAGTATTGGTGTTCTGAATGTAAACAGAGTCTATGAATAGTAGGAAGAGATGAAAACACATGCTACCCAGTACATGAAGGAGAATTTTCAGTCCAACACATTGTACTGCATGCTTGTATGAAGCACAAGGATATGAGAAGACAGAGTGAATAATGAGCCTCTTTTGAGAAGTGACTGATGATGTGGACCTGATTTTATAAAAAGGCTGATATTTAAGATAAGGACAATTTATATTGAAAGCTCTTCAGAGACTGCAACTTCTCCCTTTGACCCTTTTACCCCAAATGACTGTTTCTGAGTCCTGTTAAGAGTATCAAAGATGCCTTGAGCATATCTGCTGCTAAGTATATATCACACCTGATTAAATGAAGTTCTTTTAGCTCTGTCTAATTTTTTGATGTGTAACTGACTATAAGTACTCTTAGCTTTCAATCTGTCAGGACAGTATGAAGCAAATTTAATTGCTCTTAAAATACACTCCTAATTCTTATACAGAGCATGAGAATATTATGCATTCTGTGGAAAAGGAAATACTCCCCTGTATAGAATACCTTTCAGTGAAGAATGCCTTCAGGAAATCACAAGGTTTTAATGTCTGCTTGTACTATGTGTTACTGATGTGAATTAAAATGACAAGATGATATTCTATTTTTGGTCCAGAGGAATGGATGAATAGACCTATTACAGAAATTTTACATAAAGAAGGATCAATTTGCAAAAAGAGTGGACACTGTTCTTGTCCAGAGTGGGACTGGTTTGGAGAAATAGGGCACAGATATATACAATATGAAATTGTAGAAGAAATTTGGCAGGAATCAGCTGGCGATTACGTATAATAGAACAACTAGTCATATTGGCTAGAATTATATGTGGGCAGATTCAAGAAGAATATCGCTTTTTTAAAAAAATATTTATAAAAATAAAAATTGTGCACAGAGTCAATATGCAGAGCAGTATGTATGGGTAAGAGAGAGAAAATTACACACACGTGGGGGGATACAGAGAAAGAGAGAGAGAGAGAGAGAGAGAGAGAGAGAGAGAGAGAGAGAAGAGAGGTTAGTCTCTTTGTTTTATTGGGTTATTAAATGAACTTTAGGATCTTATCTTTGTATCATTATTTATATTAATTAGGAATTAATTAAGGAATATTAATTTAATAAGACCCTTCTCTCTCTCTCTCTTTTTTTTTTTTGAGATTTATTAACTTTCTATCAGTGCTCTATCTGTATGTACACCTGCCTGCCAGAAGAGGACATCAGATCCCATTACATGGTTGTAAGCAACCATGTGGTTGCTGGGAATCGAACTCAGGACCTCTGGAGAACAGCCTGTGCTCTTAACCACTGAGCCATCTCTCCACCCCCAAGCAAGATCGTTCTCTTTAGAACATCATACTTTTAAGATCCAACAAAAAATATTTGTTAAGACGCTGTTGGGGATTTGATTTGTACCTACATAGGAATTTGCACTTCTGCTGCAGATCCCTGCCAACAGGGGTTTTGTTGTTGTTGTTGTTTGTTTTGTTTCTGTTTTGTTTTGTTTTGGTTTGGTTTTTTTGACTAGTAAGTAAAGAGCCAGAGGCCAGTAGTTGAGCAGCTAGAGAGAGACATGACTTTTAGGATTCCTGGACAAGAAATGCAAAGGAGGGGAGAATTGCTTTGACAGGGAAGCCAAGAGATTAGACTTAAGAGCTAAAGGAGGGAGAACATAAACCCATGTAAGGGGTCAGGGACGTGGAATCATGGGCCACTCTCCAGATTGGGTCTGGAGTAGCAGAGATAAAATACAAATTTAGCAAGTATTAACTCAGGAATATAGAAGGGGAGTATGTTAGCCATGTGGAAGTTCAAGAGTAGCCCAGCCATTAAGCTAGATTAAGGTATATTAAAATATAAAGTCTTCTCTCTCTCTCTCTCTCTCTCTCTCTCTCTCTCTCTCTCTCTCTCTCTCTGTGTGTGTGTGTGTGTGTGTGTGTGTGTGTGTGTGTGTGTGTGTGTGTTTCCATCCAAGATCTAGAGCATCTGGGGCAGGCAGGGTGAAGCAGGTGACTACCAGCCTGAAGCTCAGAGCAATTTAAAGATTTACCACTTCAAGACACCAATATTTTATTACTTTGAATGCTGTCTATCAAAATGGATAAAATAGTATTTCATCAGGATTCTTCATCTGAAATATAGCTTTGTTATTTGAGGTATATTCCTGAAATAAGTTTATATAATTTTATAAATCAGTCAATTAACACTAGTCATTATTTCTATTGATGCTCTTTGTGTGAGGAAATCTAGCTCTTTTGGCAAGAACACAAACTATAAGAAAGATTTTATTATCAGGACAATCTTCAAATAATATCAGTGCTATAGCAAAACAATTTCATACAGATTATAACTATATGTAAAAAGTGAAATATATTACTTTTAGGACATTTTCTTAGTTATTTTTAATGTATCTGTTATATGAATTTATATCTTCTTTTGAAGCATGCAAATTGCTAGATTATCAAATTTTATAATTAAACTATCACTTTTTTAAACATTTAAAAATACTGAACATAAAATTCTAACTACGGAAAATGACAAATTGGTTTGCTTGGTACACACATATACCCATATTCACACATGGGTTCACATGTATGAGCATATAAATTTTCCTTTACATTTTTCTTGTAAATATTTGGCAAATATATTAGCTACTGTCTTGTATTCCTTGCAAGTTTAGTAAGATATTTAATTTCACTTTCTGTTAATGTCATTATGTATAGAGTTGCACATATTTTTTCCATTTGAGAAAGTCACGGCTGTGTGGGAAAGAAAAAACAACTAGAAACTTGGCGATTTGTTGGCAACAGTTTGCTTTGAGCAGTATACACGATATGAAAATATGAAAGATAAGCCCGTAAAAACCAACTCATGTCAATAGCAATGCACAGATACTCATTAATAAGCAAAGGCCATCCCTGGAGGAAGTTCATGATTCAAACAGGGTGTATTTATGTATATTTTCTTTGTTTTTTATTAACACTAATTGGAAAGCAGACAGTGGCCCATGACCCACAATGCAGAAGGACAAACACAAATTTGAACTGAAGTAATTTAATGAATCATTTCCTTAACAAAGCTAGATGTTAGGTAAGAAAGCACTTAAGACATTGCCTTTAAATGAGTTTTAAAAGTTATTGGATTTTTACAATTGTCTGAAAGTTGAGAACTGATTTACCATCATCCCCTTTGGACACATTTCCTGGTAACACAGATCTCTTAAAGAAAATAAAAGGCTCATCATTAAGGAAGAATCAGGGAATAGAGTCGAAATAAAAATTCTTCAAGTAAGATTTATCTCGTGGCAGAAGTTTCATATCAAAAAGACATTGACAGTTGCTCCCAGTGGCTGTTTTGCTTATGAGTCTATTATTCCAGAGCTTCTTGGTGATATATACCTGTGTTTCATTGGCTCCTACAGCACATTTCTTCTCTCCGCCTCCCCCCC
>JANHMN010000014.1:57414342-57454030 GCA_030674055.1 Rhabdomys pumilio
GTGTGTGTGTGTGTGTGTGTGTGTGTGTGTGTGTGTGTGTGTGTGTGAGAGAGAGAGATAGAGAGAGAGAGAGAGAGAGAGAGAGAGAGAGAGAAAGAGAGAAAGAGAGAGAGAAGTGAGCATTTAAGACATAACATTTTTCAAAATTGTCTTACAATTTTCATCTAAACAGCATTAATAAAACCTTAACAGATTTAAAATGTTAATTTTCTCTAGTACTAAAAGAGTCCTATTCATTGACATCTAATGCTTTCAAAAGAAACCAAACTTTTTATTTACTTTCAACAGGAAAAACATATTAGAAATTATTTTGCTTACTAATTTGTTAATAAACAACTGTTTTTTATTTTTGATAGTGGCATCTTAGAAATATCTGCTTCTAAAAATAATACAGAAATTTGGGTAATTTTTTAAAGATTTGAGACATTGTTAAGAAAGACAATAAGAATTCAAAATAGGCAAACAGTTTTCTATTAGTTGATGAGTGATTATTATGTTAAATAAAGAAATATAATAGAATTTATTTTCTATACATCTTCTATAGTATATATGTCTGAAAACTTCAACAATCATACATTGCAAATGTATATATGCATCTATTCCTTGCAAACACCACAAAGAAAGCATCAATTCTTAAAACAGAACTTATTAATTACACACAATATCCAAATTCAAATTATTGTGATTTTTTTCCTCTTCAGATTTGACAAAGAGCTGTGAAGCTGATTTGAGATTTATTAATATTCACTAAATATAGAAACTGAAATTTATTTCTGTCACTTCTCCCCTCCTAAAAATATGAAAGAATGTGGCAGAGATTAATGGTCATCAGCTACTCCCCACAGGTTGTGGTTTCATGCCCCAGTGATTATTCTGTCATTATTCTGCATGAGATGCCACCAGAGGCACCAGATGCTTTCAGCTACAAATCCAGACAAGTCCAAAAGGTCAAGGTACTTTAACAGCATGATATTCCTTCAATTTGGCATTTGTGCTTATAGCAAAAGCCACTACAATTACATAATTAGAGGGCTAACATGGATGTATTGGGTTATGCAGTCTAGTCTATTGTGAACAGTAATAGCCCGAAATCAAGAGACGAAATACCAGTTCCTTTAAAGTAACCAGCATACCCATTTGGTGAATGCACTGGACAATTAGCTTTGATCAATTTAATTAGATATAGTTTCAGAATCAGCTTTCAACTCTACTCACCCCATTTTCATTTTAGAGCATTCTTTTTATGAATTGTGGATTTGACTTTCTGCCTAAGTTTTCCACTAGCTCTTATTTGCTTTGCCTTGTAAGAGAATAAAACATTTAGTGCATCAATGTCTCTTGCCTTTCTGCTGGCAAGGAAATTGTCACTTATAAATGTCTTTAAGTCAGACGATGTTTGTTTGTTATTACAAAATGAAAAAGATCTCAAGGCGTGCCCTATATAATAGAGAGAGGTTAATTTGATGCTCTGTTGGAGAACACTAGTTCCCTGATGATAATTCTTATATATAGGGCTCCATTATGCTCAGATATATGGAGATTTGAAGGAAAAAAATATGCAGTTGTACTAGCCTCATGGAGCCCTAGTTTTAGCCCAGAAGGTAAATAATTAGATATTTAACCACGCTGTAAACTTTTGTCAAATATTTCACTCTTTTCATTTTTACATTACATTTTTTAAAAAGTGTCCTTCTGCATCAAAACTAGCTGTTAATCATTTGCTCTATTCTATAGGTCTTGGTGCTAGGTTAAACTTACATAGGAGTAGGAAAACGTGTTCATGTGTAAGTATGTTGTGTATGAGTGTGTGTGTGTGTGTGTGTGTATGCATGCATGTGACTGTTTTTCCTTTTGTATGGATACATGCGAGTACATTTCTGTTTGAGTGTGGGTGTATGTCTGTGTAAGAGTGGGTCCATATGTCTGTGTGCATATGTGTGTGTGTGCAGCTCTGTTCTCTCTATGTGGTGTGTGTGTGTGTGTGTGTGTGTGTGTGTAATTTTAATGCTTCTGAACTCAAAAAAATTCAACTCTGCGATTGAGGTTTGAATATGAAACCTTGGGCTCAGTTTCTTTGTTGCAACAGTGTTAAAAGTAACTAAAACAATTTCTTCTTAAGGAAGTAAACTTCAGTTTGCTTTATTATCTCTAAAAATATTGATTCAAAAACAGCTTATCATATATCTCAAGCAATATTTCTAGTATTACACTATATTATATTTATGGAATGAATTAATCAATAGCTTATTGCTCCTCAACAAATATGTAAATGGTCAAAATGATTTGAATGTTTTTATATTGTTAGTCTCTGGCTATATTGTCCTTTATTAACCTCATTGTGGTCACTTTGTAACAATAGTCATTTATAAAATATTCTGGGTTTTCACAATTTCTGTAAAAATGACACTTCATTTAACCTAAATTTATTTTGAAATTAAAGAATAAAACTGTCTTTATTTATTTATTTTTTTTCCTTTACTTCTAAGTATCTGCTGGAATGGAAAACAGAGCTCAGAAAAGGGAGTGAGACAATGCAGTGGTGTTTAAAGCTCAGATTTTGAGTAGAATTCTCTAATAGCATTAAGTGATTAAAACTTGAATAACCAACATGGGGGATATACCCTAGCCTTGTAAACTATCACATGTTGTAGAATTTTGTGTTAGACTAGAACTCACATTGTAACACAACTCACTTGTTAACTTAAATGGAACCACAATGCACCTAATTAATAATACAGAGATTCAATATGGATTATAGAAGAGATATTATTAATATGTTCTCATTTTATAGAATTATAGATTCCATAATTATACAAAAATAAAGCCAGAGTTATAATTACAAGTGTATGACAGGCATTAAAGCCTGGAAATTTATATTCTCAAACAAAAGAGAATGGAACAAAGACTGGGAAGAGAACAGGAGCTCTTTCTCCCAAGATAGCATGGGCGCTATAACAGATAAGTTGATGATCTTAAATCTTAATCTCATGGATTTTCAGAGTTACACCATGCAAGATTTCACCTATCTGCTAATGGACAGTAGCACGTGCTAAACATGATGTTTTCATCTCTTTATCTCACTTCAATATCTTCCCTGAAACAAAAGCTCCATACACATTTGAGGCAAACTGAAGTCAGATCTTTTGTGGCTTTGTTTCACATCTTTTTCTAAATTCTCATTAAAATAATTCCAGTTGTTTTCTCGCCATTACACATTCCTTCAAATCTCAGACTTCAAAGACTATGAAATAGAGAGCCGCATGGTCACACTAGCTTCTTGGAGTCACTGATTTATGTGTATCTGAACCATTTCTTCTCTGCTCATGGTTGTTAAGAATACTAGAATTCACCCTCGGGCACCTATCAGAACTGCATAGTTGGTTGCATTAGAGCAGATTATTTGCAAACACTTCTATACTCATTATATAGGCTGTTGCTTATTCATATGCACTGAATTGAAAACTGCTTTAAATAACCACAAAGAAAATGTTCACTAAATATTGAGTAGGAGGGTAGGAGGATTTTGTTGATGTCACCTGCAAATAGATCAGAGAAAATATGACATTGGGTAATCTTTGTAAATAATTTAATGAAAATTATTTTAGTTTTTCTTTAGTGGTTAAAAAATAATCAGTGAAATTTTGTTTAATATGTTGTAAAGTAAAAAACAATTTTATTTCTTTTTAGGTGGTTGATTTTTTTCTGCAATCAATTAAATCTTAAAACAATTTATGTTCAGGAATGTTTTTGTGCTATGAAAACTGTTGAGAGAGTCTGAACAAAGCATTTATTTTCTATTATCAAAATATATCATAAATCAAAGGAAGTCAGATACATAGCATTTTATCAAATCACATTAGGATTAAGAAAGAAAAGTACAGATATTCTCTATTATACTTGAAATATATAATTACTGGTATACATATTCATATACATACATATATACATGATAAACACATATATATTTATCTACATGCATTTATATATGTATACATACATTTTACTAATTCCCAACTCACTGAGAATTTGTAGAACCACCTTGGCTTAGATACATAAATCCTATACATACTTTTGCATTTAGATATTGATTTTTACATTGCTAGTTTTATAAACTTACTACTTTTCAAACAAGTAACTTTTTTTCTACTTATTTAAGGGCTGGTTTATTAGCTCATGCTTCAGTAGAAAAGATATCCAGCGCAGCAAGGCTGAATTCTCTCCTAAGGCTTCAAACAAGAGCTGACCAGCTCCATTTTCCTTTAGAGCTTTGTCTTTCCTCTGATTTCTTTCTCATTGTTATCAGATTTTGGTTTCTTGAAGCTGTAAGATTGAAACCCTTGCTTTATTGTTGCCAATGACTCTGCTAGGATCCTTGCAACATGGGGTTGTCCATGTCAGCAATGGGGAACTTCTTTTGGTACACTCTACACTTCCAATGCCTCTGTGATAGCTTTTGCTGCTGTGACAAATTCCTGAGACTGCTGAGACAGCTAAATGGGAGGAAAATTTTATTTGGCTCATGGTTCAGAAATATTTCCATCTGCAATGAAGATGTAATACATAAATGAAAAACTAAACAAAAACAAACTAAAAAAGCAACAAAACAAAACCGACAAACAAAAAACAAAGAAAAATAAAAATCAAACAAAACAATACAAGAAAGGAAACAAAGACTCCAGGCATGAAAAATGAAAAAAGGATTGAAAATCACAATAGCAACTACTTACAACCCTCCGCTGTTCTAACAATTACCCACTAAAAAACAACTGAAAGTAAGGAACAGTTAATTTTTACACATACCTTTGGAGGTTTCTTTCTATGACCCAGTAGGTCGATGGCTTCTGGTCTGTTAATGTTGAGAGGGCATATGACGATATGACACAACACCACCAAACATTGTTAGGGAAAGTATAAGTTTCCATAACTCGAATAGAACCAAGAAGGATCTGGGTTCCCAACATCACTGTCTAGAGATTCTAGCGCCTCTTGAGAAACAATTTTTTAATGTCAGTCTTGAATTATCATTTTGTAGCAATTATTTTTGATATTTGTTGATTAGATTCAGTATATTCTTAGGTTTTACTGATAATTTTGATATGCTACTATTAAATATCATTGTGGTCTAAAACAACCAAACAAACAAAAGCCAAAACCACTACAAAACATAGTCTGTCTATGAATGATTCCTGCAAAACCTCATTATGAGAAATGAATGGTTAGCTCTCTGTCTTTTCTCAAATTACAAATTATCCTGATGAGTCATATTAAATGTTACAGTAATTAGAAATTACTTATGAATAAATTAAATTCTCAATTAAGGTAATTTGTAAGTCAGTTCATAAACTTTGAAGAACACAAAGTATACATATAAAAATATAGGTCAGGGATTTTTCTTTATAAACCTTAACATTCTATTACTAATGTCTAAAACAATAATGCTTTTCTGAAACGTCATATATTATCAAAATTTTCCTACACAAGAATCTGTCTCATTTGGTGAAAAGAGTTGTCTCCCTGGAACTAGGTACCCAGTTATCCAATCTCACATCATTTACTCTTTTTTAAAACAGAATTTCAATTGTAGTTTTTGAAGTTGCAAGTGTATATTTTAAAAGCTTTATGTCACCATACATATCCATCAATTGAGTGAATATGTCCTCATTCACAACATTGAGAAAGTTTTTTTTTAAAAAAAAAAAAAACAACTTTTTAATTTATTTGGTTGGTAGTATTATAGCTCCTACACAGAAATACTACCTAGTATTTTTTATTGGATATTATATTTACATTTCAGATCTTATCCCCTTACCCCACTTCCTCCCACCACCCAGAAACCTCCTATCCCACCCCTCCTCCTCATGCTTCTATGAGGCTATGCCCCCACCTAGCCCCGCCCCCACTACCCCCTCCCTACCCTCACATTCCCTCCACACTTGTTTTTCATGCGACCAAGAATCTCCTCTCCCACCTATGCCCGACAAGGCCATCCTCCCCTACATATACAGCTGGAGTCATGGGTCGCTCCCAGGCTGGTGGTTTAGACCATGGGGAGTTCTGGTTTTCCTCCTGGGGCCACAAACCCTTTCTGCTCCTTCAGTCTTTTCTCTAACTTCTCCATTGGGAAACCCTTGATCATATCAGTAGTTATCTGTGAGCATCTTCCTCTGAATGTCTCTGGCAGACCTCTAAGGAGACAGCTATATCATGTTCTTGACAGCATGCACTTCCAGCTATCCACATCAGTGTCTAGCTTAGGTGACTGTTCATGAAATGGATACCCAGGTAGAATGGTCTCCAGATGGTCCCTCCTTCTGTCCCAAGTTTTGTTTCCATATTTGCCCCCTTGAGTATTTTTGTTACTTGTACTAAGTAGAACTGAGGCATCCCCTCTTGGTCTTTCTTCTTCATGAGCTTTATGTGGTCTGTGAATTGAGTCTTCGCTATTCCAAGCTTTTGGGCTAACATCCTCTTATCAGTGAGTAAATACCATGTGTGTTCTTTTGTGATTGGGTTACCTCACTAAGGATGATATTTTTTAGTTCCATCCATTTACCTAAAAATTTCTCGAATTCATTATTTTTAATAGCTGAGTAGTACTCCACTGTGTAAATGTACTACATATTTTGTATCCATTCCTCTGTTGAGGGACATCTTGGTTCTTTCTAGCTTCTGGCTATTATAAATAAGGCTGCTATGAACATAGTGGAGCATATGTCCTTTTTATATGTTGGAGCATCTTCTGGGTATATGCCCAGGAGTGGTATAGCTGGATCCCCAGGTAATGCTATGTCCAGTTTTCTGAGGAACCAACAGATTGATTTCCAGAGTGGTTGTACCAGCTTGCAATCCCATCAACAATGGAGGAGTGTTCTTCTTTCTCCATATCCTTACCAGCATCTACTATCACCTGAGTTTTTGATCTTAGCCATTCTGACTGGTGTGAAGTGGTATCTCAGGGTTGTTTTGATTTGCATTTCCCTGATGACTAAGGATGTTGAGCATTTCTCAGCCATTCGAGTTTCCTCTGTTGAGAATTCTTTGTTTAGGTCTGTTCCCCATTTTTTAATAGGGTTATATCATTTTCTGAAGTATAATTTCTTGAGTTCTTTGTAAGTCTTGGATATTAGCCCTCTATCGGATGTGGGATTGGTTAAGATCTTTTCCTAATCTGTTGGTTGCTGTTTTGTCTTATTGACAATGTCCTTTGCCTTACAGAAGCTGTGTAATTTTATGAGGTCCCATTTGTCAATTCTTGATTTTAGAGCATACACCATTAGTGTTCTGTTCGGGAACTTTTCCCCTGTGCCTAGGTATTCGAGGGTCTTCCCCACCTTCTCTTCTATTAGTTTCAGTGTATCTGGTTTTAAGTGAAGGTCTTTTATCCACTTGGATTTGAGCTTTGTACAAGGAGATAAGTATGGATTGATTTGCATCCTTCTACATGTTGACCTCCAGTTGAACCAGCACCAGAAAGTTTTTTTTATTTCTCTCTAGCATTACAAATTTTTGATATCCTTCCTTGACACAGAGAGTTTCACCACCTCTTCTTGCACAAACAATGAAGAAAACATTGAAAGTGTGACTTTCATTTTGCTCAAGTATTGTTGAAATAATTACGCCCAAATTCTGTCTCAATACTTACAATTTTACAATCAAAACTTCAAGTAGACTGATTGGTAATCACATTATTCAAATTGTTAGTTGATTTTATACAAAACACGTGTGTGGAAATAGATAAAAAAAATTATTTTTTTAGATTTCAGATTCTAGTTACAAAGGCTAGTTTCTATAAGACTTTAAAAATAAGATAACATGTGCAAAACCATGATTTTAGGCATAGTTGACATGTCTTTTAACCCTGTACTTGGATTTGAATAGTGGAGACAGATGCTCAAAAGCCATACAGCTTAACTATATTGATAATCTCCATGTTAGGGAAAAGATCCTGTCTGAAAAAGGAAGGCAGAGGGTGATAAAGGAAGGCATCTGACTGTGAGAATTGACTGCCACAAACTTATGTTTGGTAAGACCAACTAACTATTTAGATAATCCTACTTAGGCATAATTGCTTGCCACACTGTCTTCCCCCCCCCACCTTTTTTTTTCATTTACTTGTATATTTGAGGCATATTAAAGGAGAGGATTTTATTTATTTATTTATTTATTTTGGAGAGGTATCTGAAAGACTAGGGTATAGAAATAAGGGTTACCAATTCTTTCTAGTTTCTAGAATGTTTGTAGAGATACGTTTTCCTACAGAGATTGATGGTTCAGCTCTGTGATTTATGCCCAGATTGTTGGCTTCTTTAGTGTGCTGCGAACTCCATTAACAACTTTTAGCAGTGTCTGTCTCTATGTGTTAAATGTTCGTTGTTTTAGGTGAACATTAAGAAACTATAGTGTGGTCCACTTAGCAGTATTTCCAAAAATGGTATCTCCTCTCCTCTGCAGTAACACTATCTGGGAGATTTTGCAGCAGTGTCTCAGCTACATCTGAGCTTTTCACTGGAATAGAATGTCTTAGGGAGTTATGCTTCCTGAAAGAAACACCACATGACTGCACTGTCTATAATACCTCTGTGATGTTGATGCAGCTCATAGCACGGCTTTAAATTTCCAAAGAGAAAAAAATAGGGTTCTTGAGAATACCACTTTCAAGAAGTCATCATCCACCTCATAACCATGGCTATGTGTAATCCAGTGAGAAGCATGGTGAAGGCATATACATTGTGTTTTCTATGATCATGTCATTTTCTTTAGTTTATTCTTTTACTCTTTGTAATCATTCTTGAAGCCCTTTATCCTTTCACAAATTTCGATGAGCAAGCCTTAGCTGACTGACAAAGGAATTTGTGTTCAACTTTTCACATAAATATAGACAAGAAAACTTCAGCCTTGCCTTTTGACAGCTGCAAAAATGATAAAATCACCTGGAAAATCCCTCCAGACTCAATAATATCTGTTTCGAAAACCTAGTATCCTTGCTGTCAAATTCTTCATTTCTTATTAAAGCTGAAACTTACTCTTGGGAATTATAGAAAGTCCCAGACATATCATTCTTTCCTGTCTATAAAAAGCTATACTACAGAAGAATAAAAAGAAAAATCATTTCAAATACTTTATATTACATTATAAATGTGTAAAATTTCATTATATATAGGTATATATAATATCTGTAAAACATAGAATTCAAGAAACATATTTGTCACACACACATATATAGTATTTAAGTTTTCAAAATCTGTTTTCCATTTTTCTTTTTCTTGATTTTGGCATAGTATAAATTATATATGTACATATTCATTATACATATGGTCAAAAATTTTAGTTACTGCATTCCACTATTTAACATGAGAACATATTGTTTCTACTGTGTTTAAATACATAGTTATAAGGGCTAGAAAGAATATTAGCCAGGATATGCTAGGATGACAATCAAAATATCAATTAGAAATGACAATCACCTATATTTGATCATTTTTCATTTGATGCTTAATTGTGACTTCATTCTCTCATATATATATATATGTATATATATCACAGATATATATATGTATATATCTGTGTGTGTATTTGTGTGTACATATATATATATATATATATATTTGCATATATACCTTATGAATATATATGTAGGGGGATGAGATAGGAGGTTCCTGGGTGGTGGGGGGAAGGAGGGTAAGGGGATAAAATATGAAATGTAAATATAATATTCAACAAAAATAAATTTAAAAAATAATATATATGTTGTATTATGTGACAATTGAAATATTCAAGTTATAACTTGCTATAATATGCTACATTAAAAATATAATCATAAAAATGTTATATAATAAAAACAAATACAAAAATCACAGATGAAATTATATTATATTTATTTGATTATTTGTTAAACCAAAGAAGTATAAAGGAGTCAGATTTTTCTGCTAGCTCAAGAAGTTGAATTTTCTAAGGTACTTTTGAGGTATTTTTAAACATATGGGAGGGAGTAAATTATCATTAGTTATGTATTTGAACAACTTACACAGAAACAGCATACACTTTATATATCATACATTAAATTGTGTGTGTATAAGTTAATTGATACTTATGTATTATAGAAAGATTATTTTACCATACTTACTGACAAATAATTATAGGAAAAAAGAACACTGAAATGAGAAAGGTTAAAATATCTAATGGTTACTGCTAAGTGATCTTAAACAATTATTTCCACTCTATTTTTTTAATCCTCAGAATTTCTGTTTCCTTTGCACTATCTTGGACCCTTTCTTTTCTGTTTTCTTCTATATTGATGTGTTAGTGTTTTTTTTTATCATATCATATCATATCATATCATATCATATCATATCATCATAGACCATAATTCCTTTGAATTTTTTTCTATTTTTCTCATTAATTCACTTTACATTCTGATCACTGCAAACTCCTCTTTCTGGTTCTCCCTTCACACAGTTCCTCCCTCCTAAAATCTCACCTCTCCCTCTCCTCTGAGAAGCAGAGATTCCCCCTGGATACCACCCTCCTCAACCTTGCCAAATAAAGCGTCTGCTGAGATAAGCATGTCTTCTCCCACTGAGGCCAGACAAGGTAAAAGGCAGGCAACAGAATTAGGGATAGCCCATGCTCCAGTTTTGGGGGGACCAGCACGGAGACCAAGTGGTACATCTATTACATAATTGATAGGAACCAATGTCTAGGCCATGTATGCTCTTTATTTGGTGGTTCAGTCTCCTAGAGCCCCCAAAGTCCATGTTAGTATGACTTGATTGGTATGCTTGTGGGCTTTCTATTCCTTCCAGGTCCCTCAATCTTTTCTACAACTCTTTCATAAGATTCCCAAAGCTCTATTTGTACCAGTGATGTACAATATAATCCTAATACCCAGTCCATCATTTTGTTGACTAAGCAGAACCTCTGTCATCTCTCCTAACTAAAACACTTAGTTTTGAACCTGGCTGTTTTTCTTGGCTTTAAAATGAATGTCAGCTGAAAACCATCCACTCAGATGTTTTCTCTCAAAGTAAATAGCCAGGATTGGCTATGAGACTATAGTTCTTCAACCCCATCGGAAATCTAGAATGACTGAGTTAACTGAAATTATGGGAAGCACAAAGCATAGCTTCTAAAACTTAGCCAATTTATAGAGACCGCTGAACACCTGGTCAGCCCCTATGCTACAGAACGTTGGAGCATCAAATCTTCAGCCTTCTGGCCCAGAATCATCTGACAGACCTTAGTGCTACAGAGTTATTAAGAGCTGATTACTTTATCTAGGCAGATGTAATCAGTCAACTATTCTGCACGTGTGTTCTTTTCTGGACAGTAATTTTTCTGTAGATGGAAAAATGCAATTCTTGCCTTGTGGCTGTCTCTGCATAACTGGAGTAACTCCAAGGATGCTCAATTTCTTCTTAGAATCCAAGACAGGAAGCTGTCAGGAGCAGGCAGGTCTCTAATCAAAATGAACATTAATATAGAAATGTTTATAATGTCAATTCTGTGGACTTCTGACATTTTGAAAATCACCTATCCCTGTGAGGCAATCTGGACTATTGTCTGTTAACTCCTCTCAGCTATTTCTAAATAAAATATAGAAAACACTCTACCAATAAACTCAAAGCCCTGAATTTGCTATAGTCCCTTAACTTACAGGCTAACCATCTCAAATCAGTTAAAAAAATTAAAGAAGGACTGGGTCTAAGCCTTGTATTCCTAAATGTGTTATACAGGCACAATGCCTATGACAATAACAATATTCATCTCACTTTTATATCAATAAGGAGCTCATACCAATGAAAACCTTAAATTTGAAATCGGAGTAAATTTTGTACAATTTAAGAAATTATAACTTCATCTTTATATTAATTATACAGATTTCTATAAATAGATTATGGTATGCAATAATTATGCTCTAATTGTATTTTGAGAGAAAAGTGTTATTTTAAGAGGAAGGGTGATATATAGGAGGAACTAAGGGGGAAGGAGCACCGAGAGGAAGAGATGGAGTAGGGAGAGGAGAAAATGAAGGAGAGGAGAAGCAAGGTGATGAAAGAGGAAAAAGACAGAGAAAGAGGGAGTGGCATGGAGGCAGATGTGCACATGTCTCCACCAGTCAAAGACAGTTTATATATCTAGGTTGGGCATTGGGTTAAACTTCTGATTGATCATTACCAAACTTATAAAGCCTTTGACTGACATTAAAAAAAAATGTATAAAAGCAAAAAGGAAAAGGGGGCATTGGATAGGGGTTTTCTCTAGGGAGGGGAAATGGGGAAAGGGGATGGCATCTGAAATGTAAATAAAATATAAAAAAAGAAAAGAAAAAAAGAAATTATAAGGAAAAAACAATAGTTATGATTCTTTTATTTATAAAAGTTTATTTATGTTGAATGCAGGGTAGAATTCTTCCAGGTTATAATTAATTTGAAAAGAGAGACAGATGTTTTAAGCCAATGTCAAATAACACTTAAAACTTGGACAAAAGTTGTATTATATTTTTCATGTCCAATAGTGACTTAACCATGCGAGTAAATCATACCTGCTATCAGTTTCATAAGACCATCTCTCCCATGTCCATTTACATCTTAACACACTCATCTTTAAACAAAATCAAAACTCTAGTATAAGAACATATTCTGTGATATGGTCTCACATGTTTAAAAAGATATTTGACAATTGCAAGTTTCTATTATTTTACAGAGTGGAAAAATCCTTTACACATATGTAATATTGACCTGTACTCAGGACTACATATATTTATCTGATACACATAATAACTGAAGCAAGAATAAATTCTAATGCACAATTTAAAAAAAAAAAGATTCCCAAAGCTCAGCCCAATGTAAGGCTGTGGGACTCTGCATTTGTTTCTTTCAGCTGTTGGGTGGAGCCTCTCAGAGGACAGTTATGCAAGAAGCTCCTGTCTGTAAGTGTAACACAGTATCATGAATAGTGTCAGTGATTGGTGCTTGCCCACAAAATGCATATCAAATTTGACCAGTTGTCAGTTGGCCAATCCCTCAGTCTCTGCTCTCTTTCTGTCCTTGAATTTCTTGTGAACAGGACAAATTTTGTGCTGAAAGTTTCCCACTGGGGTCCTGCCTGGCTATAAGAAGTGGCCACATCAGAGTTTTTATCCTCACTGTTAGGAGTTTCAACTAAAGTAAACTCCATAGACTACTGTAATCCTCCTCCATCTCAGTTCTCTGGCACATCCTAGAAATGTTCCCACAAACGCCTAACTCTGCCAGCTGCTGATTCCCATCCATTCTGCTGGCCATCTGGCCCTCCCTCCTGTCTGTCTCCAACACCTGATCCTGAACTCTGTCCAATTCTCCTTTCTATCCTCTTTCCCACGTAGTTCTACCCCTCCATCTCACTCCTATAACTGCTTTATTACACTTTCTAAATGAGATTCAAACATCCTTGCTTGGGCTCTCCTTCTTATTTAGCTTCTTTGGGTCAGTGGATTGTAGCACGGGTATCCTGTACTTTATGGCTAATATCCACTTATAAGTGAGTATATACCACGTACGTCCTTATGTGTCTGTGTTGCCTCACTCAGAATATTTTCTAGTTCCATCCATTTGCCTGAAAAAAAAATTCATGATACCCTTAGCTGATTTAAATAGCTGAGTCATAGATCACATTTTCTGTATCTATTCTTTGCTTGTGGGACTACTGGATTGTTTCCAGTTTCTGTTTATTTTCTAATGGAAGACAAAAACAGAAATAGAGTGGACCCTGGTACAAAAGGAGCTGGAAAGGAACTGGAATGTTTAGAGAGAGTGGAAAGAGTAATCAGGATTTATTGTGTATGAGAAGAAATCTATTTTTCAATAAAAATTTTTTTAAAAAATGTAATCTTTTAGAATTATAATATGTCAAAACAAGAAAAGCAATTTATTTTAGTTAGAGAACGAGGATTCATCCACATTTTAAATGGCACAGTGTTGATGATCCCTGAGCGCACCTTCTGAAACCCATGAGCCTCTGCCATCCTACTACCCAACTGTCATTTTCAATATTCCTAACAAAGCACATAGCTGGTTCACGAAAAAAGTCCCCTGTAAGTGGAATTTATTTTACTCACCTTCTACAGCTTTACTTTTGGCTTTTATTTAGAAATGGATTAGTAGCATGGCTCCTTCTGTTTTAAAAGAAAAAAATTTGCACAGGATTTCTAACTTTACAACTTAAACTAGCATCACAAATGCATTTAAAATTATTAGAGGCACATGCTTTGCTACTCTCAGCATTATCTTTGTGAATTGATTCAATTATGAGAAGAGAATGACTCATACTTATTTTGATTGCCATTTTATCTTACAATTATTAGAGAAACTAGTATCTTATTTGACTGGACCAAGACTGGGAACTTCTTCCTCGGGTCATCATTTCAAAATGTGCTCCAGAGGAGAAGGCGCCTCCTACTGGGTCCTGAACTCCCTTCAGCCTCCTCCTGCAAACAGACACGGCAGGGCTTATGTAATTCAGAGTGCTATGTGGTTGTTGACCTGATGGATTGACACGAGCTTTATAGAACATTATAGCTGTATACATTTCATTTTTAAAGAAAAAAACTCAATTTATTTAATACATAATATGTCTTTTATTTATTGTAATTTAGTCATTACTGTATATGTCTGTACATACTATGCAATGGCTATTACTGTTTGAAGTCAATTCTTTTCCTCCATTAATCACATTAGTGTTATCCAAAAACCCTCAAACAGAAAGCTTTCTACCTGAATGCCAAAAAGCATAGTCGGAAGATTAAAATTTCTACCAACCAGTGAATAAAAAAATGTGTTTGGATTGGCTTTAACAATTTTTAGGAAGCTTACATGGGGCCTTGTACATTATGGAGTTTTCCACTTCTACAATGCAGTTATATTTTTTGTCAGTTTGGCCTTTCTTATTCTTATGATACCTTCTACCATTGCACAGCAATCGTTGGCTGGTATTCTTACAAATAAACATCTATTTACTCTACATGAATGTAGGCTATAGCATTGTTTGTATATTTTGTTTGCTTTTAGGTTTTTGCTACCTTTAAGGTGGTATTTTATAAAAGACTGAAGTTACTAATTTAAATATGATTTTCTTCTCTGTTTTGAAGCACTTTTCTTGAGGTTAAATTTACTACTTTGAATGTTTCCCTGTGATTTTTACCCCTAAAATTTTTTATTTTACTGTATGATAATGTTTTTCTCATTTTCACTAGTTTTTTGAGAAATTTACACAAAGTAATTTAATTTACTCCTTCCCGTCACCCTGCTCACACAACTTTGTTTCCTATTTTAAAGAAATGAAACAAAAATCAAATATTTTTTGAGCTGCCATATGGTTTTGAACCAATGGCTTTTTGGTGGAGTGAGGTTTATATACCAGGATTCACACCTTTCTAACTCTCTCTCTCTCTCTCTCTCTCTCCTGTCAACAATTACCAAGCAATCCTTAGCTAGGGGTGGAACTTAATACCCACCTCCCTCTTTCCATACTAGAATGTTGTCCAGCTTGAGACTCCACACACCTTGTGTATGTTGCCATAAGCTCTGTGAGTTCAGTTATGCAACAGCCTTGCTGTCTCTGGAGAGCAATCATCATACTCATCTGGCTATTACAGTCTTTCACTTCTCTTCCACAATGGTCCCTGAGCAGTGGGATGAGAGGCTATGATATAGGTATCCTATTTATGGGTGAACATTTGCCATCTCTTAGTCTCTGCACTTTAACTCATTCTGAGTCTGTGTAAATGGCATGGAGAGAAAGGAAAAAAAAAAGCTCCTCTTTGGATAATGCACTAATGTGCATGTATAACAATAAGTATGTCATTAGGAGTCAGATTAGTCCTGTGTCAATTTAGCACAGTAACAGTAATAGTTTCTAATGGAGGACCTAAGATCTATATAGCCACAGGTTCTTGGCCTCAATACTGATGCCATATATTGGCTGACATCACTGCAGTCCTTTAATGCAAATAGAAAAGGGTTGGTTACTTCCATATTATTTGCATCTTTGTGTACAAATGAGTATTTTTTTAGCCTCTTCATTCTTCTTTCACTTTCTAACTCCTTGTGTGTCACCCAACTCTTTTCTAAATTCATGACTTCTGCTTGAATAGTGTTGCTTTATATGAATACATGTATACACAGCTTATTGAGTTCATTTACTGTTTCTGTATGTACAGATATCCAGGAATTATCACTTGCAATTATAGAACGCACGCGGGTAAAGATTCCTAGGGGAAAGCAATTTTCTCTTCCCAACAACCATTGATCAGCTCTTCATCAGGGGGAAGACCCTTATAGAATTTTTCTTGGCTACATTGGCATGACAACTGGTGGTGTCAATACATCTGTCTTTTAAAAAAACAATATGAAATACTGAAATGAATTTTTAAAATAATTGAATATTTGCCAACACATTTAGTAGTCAATATATATTTTGCTGAGAGAAAACACATAAAATTACTTTCCAGTTGGAGTACATCTTGTTCATAAAGACATCTTAATTAAATATGAACTAACTGGGTTTGAATAACACACCACAAGCAAACCCCTGTTTTTGCATCATTGGAAATAAAAAGTACTTTATTCTGACACTTATGGCCTCAGTGACTATAAAAGAAATCATGAATTTCATGTTTTCCTGAACAATGGCTATAACACATGAACTTTTATTGTCACAAAACAAAAGCATCTAGGAAATAAATGTATTCACCAAATATGGTCTTAAAACATCAATAAGTTAGGTTAAGTTAGGATAAGCAAGGCAAAATCATTTATTTATTTATTTATTTATTTATTTATTTATTTATTTATTTATTATCTGTTTATTCATTTATTCTCCTTTCCATCATTCATTTATTCAAAATATTCTGATTTTTAAATTTATAAGAGCTAGAGTTTAGCTAAACTTAGCAGTAAGTTTCAAAAGATACATCTCATAATTACATTTGGCTATTACTTCAGACAAACTGCTATAAATAAATATTAAATGGAACAATAAAGTGACTAATATAATTTTGTCTCTGAGGCTGACGACTTATGGTCTCTAAATTCACCATGGTTCTCTTAGCCAGTCTACTATATCTTCAATATAAAGTTGACTTTTCAGAGTCCTCCCATTCACATAATCAAGTGCAATAATAATGAATAATATGTTATTTAGTTAAATGAAACGTTAGTGGTTTTGGTTAAGTCCTCTAGGAAAATAAAATGATTTCATATTATATAAATAGAATATAATTATCATTTATCCAACGGGAATACCCAGAAGGCAACCTTGCATTGTAATATGCATATATATATGCATATTACATATATAATATATATATATATCTTGAAGTTACTTGAAGTTATGTATATATATGCATATATATACATATATATGTGTATATATATATAATATATATATATTATATATATATATTGAAGTTACTCTGTGCTTATTTACTTCTCTCTCCACTCCTCTGGCCTCTCCTCTCCTCCTCTTCTCTCTCTCTGATTTTCCACAAGTGTGATTCTTTTTCCATAGACCTTTAATTTAAAGATTTTATTAAGTTATATGAACACTCAGCAATTAAGATGTATAATATTGTCTTCAGCTAACATATTTTATTCTATGATACAAGTCTTCAGCATACATCCTTATTATCACTGTTGTCTTGTGGTTAAGGAATGAGACAAAATCCTACTACATAGTCAGGTGAAACATGAGGCTGCAGCAATCCTCGTTTCTCTCCTACCATGCTCAACAAAATTCAAAATTATCATGTAAGGAATTTAAACACAGATTCAGCTAAATTCAGATTTGCTTAGGGTCAGTGCACAGACTATTACCACAGGGGGAAATGCCTTGGAACATGCACATCCCTTTGCCAGCATTCTTCACAAACGTATAGAGCAGTAAAATGTCAACTCAGCTGATGGCAGAGAATAAGAAAGCATTTGCAAAGTGAACGCATGAGCAAATCTGCTTTCAGCAACATTTCTTAGCATTAGTTAAAATGAAAGTTTTCAGCATCACTTAATGATGGGACTGAGATTAGAAACATTGACTTCTAACTTTTACAAATATTCACCGCATAGAGTCATTGTGGAAATACAAATTGCACTATATAACGATGAGATATTTTGAGAAATCATATGATGAAGGTTCTATGTCTTGTGATTCCCTGAATAGCCTAACAAGGTAAATTAGGAAGTTAATAGAGGTAAAATGCAGTTAGTTCGATATCATTTATATTAATCACAATTGAATTAAAAGTTATACTCAATAGACATACTGAAATCACCTTACATGAATTTTTGTTCCTCTGCAGAGCAAGACTGATAAATAGGCTGAAAAGTAGACTTATAAATATATGGACATAAATTAAAAATAAAATTTAAACCACAAATCATCTCTACAATATGAAAGGTTTTAGACTAGACTATCCAGTTAGAGGTATTTCTAAACATCCATTTATTAATTCTAATGTTGCATAAAACTAGTGTTTGAATGTGCTTTGTGACTTCAAGAAAAGATACAGTATTATGATGGTTCAATATATTAGTAGACATTCAACTGAACATAAACTCCATTCATTGTAGAATATACATAGTATCCATTGTAACATTAATACGGAAGTATATTTTTAGATAAGAATATTTTAGAAACAGTGAACTATAAGAACATGTCACATATAAGCCAGAGTTTTGCCAAACATTTGGATTCATTTTCATCTCTTGCACTTAAATCATCATATGCTCATTTAGTGTCCTTGATATTAATTTTTCAATAATATTTCCATTAGCTGTGATCAAATCCCTTTTGTATCGTTTTAATTTGCTAAGATTGTCAGAAAAATGCAGTCCAAATGGGTAAAAAAACAAATGTTTCCTGCCATAGTTCTTGAAGTAAGAATTTTAAGAATTCATTCATGTTTCTCCTAAGTTATCCTTCATTGGTTAAGACATAAAACATTCTCTTTGTGATCACGCATGCTCATTACTCCTTCTATTATAATAAGAGCTTGCATTTCTTCTGTGAGTGTATAAGTGGTATCTGTGCATGGTGACTCATGCCTCTTTTCCAAATGGGTAAGAGGATGACACAAGAGGAATTCTGTGAGTCTGTGGTCATCCTGGTCTACAAAGGGAGACCTTACCTCAAAACGCAAAAGAAAATAAAGGAAATGAATTGCCAGGGTTACATATTTAAGGCCCAATTTGATCTGGTCACTTTTATTTTATCAGTGGCTTATGAAATATGATATAAACATGGTGACAACTTGGAGTACTTGTAAGAAGGATGGCAAAATATGACTTTAATGGAAATACAGCTTTAATACACACATAGGTTAACTGTGCATCAGAGGATTGTTTAATCAAAGATGATTCCTTAATGATTAGTATTGTTGTAGAAGAATCAATGTAAGAAAAATGTGAAGATGAGCAAGAATATGCATATCAGCACATTCCCATGAAATAAATTACACTCTAACCTGATATTCCAACACAAGTACCTTGCTCTGGCACAATCTTTCTCTCTTACATTGTATTTTTCTCAGCAGATTTCTGTTTTAGTCAGTTCTGCACATAAATGAACTATCTCTTAAACTCCTTTTCTATCAAACCATTTACCCCTTGTACTGAATAGTTTTGTGTGTCAACTTGACACAAACTGGAGTTCTCACAGAGAAAGAAGCCTCCCTTGAGGAAATGCCTTCATGAGATTCAGCTGTATGGTATTTCCTCAATTAGTGATCAAGGGGGGAGGGCCAATTGTGGGTGGCGTCATCCTTGGACAAGCATCCTTGGTCAAGTGTTCTTGGTCAAGCATCCTTGGTCAAGCAACCTGAGAAAGCCAAGGGATGCAAGCCAGTAAGGAGCATCCCTCCATGGCCTCTGTTTCAGCTCCTTCCTGACCTGTTTGAGTTTCTGTCCTTACTTCCTTTGGTGATGAACAGCAATGTAGAAGTGTAAGCTGAATAAACACTTTCCTCCCCAATTTGCTTCTTGGTCATGATGTTTGTGCAGAAATAGAAGCCCTGACTAAGATAAATTGGTACCAGCATAGTGGGGTATTCCTGTGGCAACCTGACCATGTTTTGAGGAGGACTGTGGAACAACTTTGGAACTTTGGGCTAGAAGAGCCATTGGATTTTAAGAACTGTGGAATATTCTGTAGGAGCTTGGAAGATAATGTCAAGAACAGTGAAAACAATAGATTGGGCCTTTGAAGATGTAGTTACAGTGCCAATTAGGTGGCAGCAGCAGGAAGGGCTGGGGCAGAGTTCAGAAGGCAGTATTTGCTTTAAATTAGCATCTGATATATGGTAGTTTCTCTCATAGCCAGGATACATGGGTCCAGGAATCAAGGGGTAGAATATGGAATAGTTCCACTCACTATCACACCTAGTGACCCTTTAGGAATAGTTTTACTTCCTGTCCCCACAACTCTAGGTTCTGCTAGCCTAGAAATTTTAGTTTCACAGTAGAGAGTGCTCTAATCAGGAATCACAACAAACATTCCATTGAATGAGAAGCTCACACTTCAATCTGGTCATTTTGGGCTTCTAATGCCCTTAAACCAAAAGGCTAAAAAGGAATAACAGTGGTAGGAGGGTGATAGATCCAGATTAGCATGGGAAAATTGGATTGCCTCTCCACAATGGAGGTAAGAAGATACAATACCTAGATTGTATCTAGGGTGCAGGAGATCTCTTAGTACTACCATGTCCTGTGATTAAAGTCAATGGGAAACTTGAACAGCCTAATCCAAGCATGATGACAAAGGATACAGACCCATAAGGAATAAAGTTATGGGTCACTCCTCCAGAAAAAGGGCCAAGACCTTCTGAGGTACTTCCAGAAGGTAGAGGAAATACAGAATAGGCAGTAGAGGAAGGTAGTTATAAATACCATCTAATGTTATGTAAACACTTTCAGAAACAAGGATTATAAAGAATATGAATGCTTTTGTTTTATTTTGTTAAGAACACATTAGTATAGCTATTTGTGCTTTCTTCCAATTTCTTTAACATCAATAGGTATTTAAGTTGAGATACTAAAAGAATGTTTCTGAGAGACATTGCCCCATTGTAAATTTACAAATGTGTTTTCAATTGTAGAAAGAATAAGTTATATTTTAGGCATATACATGACCTTGTTATTGTTTCATGTGGACATGAGATATTATTTGTGGGTCATGTTGACAAGTGGTCACTTGTACTGGCTGGTTTTGTGTGTCAGCTTGACACAAGTTGGTGTTATGACAGAGAAGGGAGCCTCCCTTGCAGAAATGCCTACATGAGAGTCAGAGGTAAGGCATTTTCTCAATTAATGATCAGGGGGAAGGGTATAGCCCATTGTGGGCAGCGCCATTCCTGGGCTGGGCAGTGCCATCCCTGGGCTGGTAGTCCTGGGTTCTATAAGAAAGCAAGCTGAGCAAGTCAGGGGAAACAAGAGCATATAGCAACATATAGCCTCTGCACCAGCTCCTGCTTCCTGACCTGCTTGAGTTCCAGTTCAAACTTCTTTTGGTGATGAACAGCAATGTTGAAATGTAAGCTGAATAAATCATTTTCTCCCCAACTTGCTTTTTATTCATGATGTTTGTGCAGGACTTGAAACCCTGACTAAGCATTATGTATTATTTTTAAATAAAGTATTTTTCATACGTATAATTCCAGAACTGACTGAGAAGTTTCAACAGCAGTACTGACTGACCTGAATTCAAGTTCAGTCTTGGTACATTGTAGAAAAAACTAAAACCAAAACAAAACAAAAACCAAAAACACCCAAATAAACCAATATGAGCTACAGTTTAAATAGTATCTCAAAATATTAAGTTTCTGTGTATACCCTCATGTTTCTATTTATTCACATAAGCTCAAATAAATGTGATTAATCCAGATGCAAGTCACGGTGAACAATAAAGGATCATTTGCTAATGGAGCGGTTAATGTAAGTCCTTCCTGCAATCCTTCTCTGTCTCTCAAGCACTGCAGCTAACATGAGAGAAATCCTTAGGGACTCTTTTGGGTGTTCCCATTTCAGTCTTTCCAGACCCATTTCTAGATTTGTCTGTGGATTCCAGATTTCCATTTTTCCATATTAATTAATTCACTGATGCACGTATTATAAAATAATCTCACATTGCTTTCCAGTTAATACCACTTACTGCTCCAACCACATAACTTTCAAACACTTAACTTTTCCACTCTTCTTTTTTTTCTCTTTTAAAAATGTATTCTTTAATCTTTTTATAAGTCCAGATTTATTCCTTAATCCCCCTTCTGGTCTACCCTCCCACTGTTCCATATCCCACATCTCCTCCCCCATCTTCTCCAAGAGGATGTCCCCACCCACCTCTACCCCATCACACCTCCCCTCTCCCTGGGACCCCAAATCTCTCAAGGGTTAGGTGCATTATCTCTGACTGAGTTAAGACCCAGCAGTTCTCTGCTGTATGTGTTGGAGCCCTTATATCAGCTGGTGTATGCTGTCTGGTTTGTGGCTCAATGTCTGAGAGATCCTAGGGACCAGGGTAGTTGAGACTGCTAGTCTTTCTATAGGGTCACTTTACTGGCTGGTTTTGTGTCAACTTGACACAAGTTACAGTTATCACAGAGAAAGGACCTTTAGTTGAGAAAATGCCTTAATGGGATCCAGCTGTAAGGCATTTTCTAAATTAGTGATCAAAGGTTGGAGGGCCCATTGTGGGTGGTGCCATTTCTGGGCAGGTAGTCTTGGGTTCTGTAACAAAGCTAGCTGAATAAGCCAGGGAAAGCAAGTCAGTAAGTAACATCCTTCTATGGGCTCTGTATTAGCTCCTGCTTCCTGACCTGCTTGAGTTCTAGTCCTGACCTTTTTTGGTGATGAACAGCAACGTGGAAGTGTAAGCTGAATAAACCATTTTCTCCCCAACTTGCTTCTTGTTCATGATGTTTGTGCAGGAATAGAAACACTGATTAAGAAGTTCACTTTCCTCCTTAGCTTCTTCCAGCTTTTCTCTAATTTAACCATAGGGTAACCAGCTTCTGTCCATTGGTTGGATTTAAATATCTCCATCAAGAAACCATACAACTCCATCAAAAAATAGGGAATAGGACTGAACAAAGAATTCAGAACAGAGAAATCTCAAATGGCTGAGAAGCACTTAAAGAAATGTTCAAAGTCCTTAGTAAGCAAAGAAATGCAAATCAAAATGACCTCGAGATTCCACCTTATATCACTCAGAATGGCTAAGATCAAAACCGCAGGTAACAACACATGAAGACGAGGATGTGAAAAACAGAGGAACACTCTTCCGTTGCTGGTGGATTTGCAAACTAGTAAAACCACTCTGAAAATAAATCTGAAGGTACCACAGAAAATTGGAAATAGATCTACCTAAAGACCCAGCTATACCACTCTTGAAAAAACACCCTTTTCCATTCTTAACCACTGTTGTGCCCTGCTGTTCTGCTCTTTGAGATTTAATATCTCTTAGGATTCCTTCAAGGTACTAATTTTACAAACTGGCAATTTTGTTGTCTAGATATACCACTTTAGAACACATATCTTCATTGAAATGGGACTTATTTCTTTCCTCCTTTTAGCTGCATGTTATTTTCAAAACACACTCAGTACAGCCAGTCAGGACTTTGTTCATGAATATATTTTTGTATGATAAGCTCATGACACCTGATGACCTCATCTACTCACTGAAGATTCTAATGTTTACAAACTTTCCTTAGATTTTACCCATTAATTTTAGATAACCAACTTTAATTTCCTTCTTTACATTGGTACTTGAGGTATCATTAAACATCTCACATATGTATTCTAAAATCTAAATTTCTCACTCAAAGTATTTTATAATTTGGGTTAAGCATAACCTTGTTAATCTAATTTTGGTTTCTTTTCCTCCATTCCACAGAACTTAAAATCTTTCTCTTTTTTTGTATTCATTTTTGCTTTTTTTCTTTATTGAAAATGGAGTTTTTTTCCTCATACAATATATATTAAGTATAGTTTTTCCTCCCTCTACTCCTCCCAGTTCCTTCTCTCCTCTCCTCCACTCAGGATCCAGTCACAATGCTATCATTAAAAAAAGAACAGGATTTTAGGAAATAATAACCAAACATGACATTAAAAATAGAGCAAATTCATCACATCAAACTTGTTCAAGTGAATCTGACAGAAGAAAAAGAGTTCCAAGAACACACACAAGATAAAGAGACCTATTCATTCTCTCACTCAGGAATCACATAAGAATAATAAGCTAAAAGCTGGAATATATATGTAGGGGACCTGGGTCAGACCCAAGTAGCCCCGGTGCTTATTGGAAAAGTAACATTTATCCACATAAGGTAATCATCAACTTGGAGGCTTACTCTTGAGTAGCCCACATTTTCTAGTTCTTTTGAACTCTGGCTGGTTGGTTCAACTCAGTTGTTCTGACTCAAAACTCCTTTAGAAGCTCACTAATCCAATTGGCTTCTCTTGCCTTCTTATTGAATTGTTCTGCTAGGCTTCAAACTAACATTGACAATATGCTGTAATCTTCTGGATCCTTCTCATTCTATAGCATGCTCTCCCTCACTCACCTGCAACAGGTCTCTGTAAAATTGTTTCAGTATATCTGCCCTTCCCCCTGCTTATATGTGTTTGTGGGGGGTGGGGGCATGCACACATGTTGCACTCAAGTTGCCTTTTCTGTATGTTTGTATGAGAGTTGAACATATCCTATCTCTGACTCATTCTGTCATATTTTTCTCTGAAACATCACTTTATCTGACTCTCAGTTAGATGACACTTGTTTTTTTGTTTTTGTTTTTGTTTTATTTTTTTAAAAAAGAGAAAAAAGGGGGAAAAAAAAGCCCAGGACAGCCCGGGCTATACAGAGATACCCTGTCTGGGGTTGGAAAATAAAAAGGAGAGCAACAATACCAAGCAACCAGAGCTCTCAGAGTCTAAACCACCAGTCTGAAAGAATATAGGGAGGGACCCATGGCTCCAGCTGTATATGTAGGGGAAGATGGTCTTGATGGGCATAGGTGGGAGAGAAGATCCTTGGTCCTATGAATGCTGTACACCACACCGAGTGTGGGGAAATTTGAGGGTGGGAGGTGGGAGTGGGGGGTAGGTGTGTTCACATCCTCATAGAAGCAGGAGAAGGGGGATTAAATAGGGGATTCCTAGGCAGGGGTGGGAAATAAGGTAAGGGGATAACATCTGAAATGTAAATAAAATATTCAATAAAATTTTTTTTAAAAGGTGGGAAGGCAGAGAGCTTTTGGGGCTGCTTGGCAAGAATCTGACATGGGCCAAGAACAAGGAAATGTTGCTTGGAAGGAATATGACATTGTGCAAAGACAAGGAAGTAGGCTTCAGGCAGGAATCTGACATTAGGCTAGAACAAATAAGTAATTTCAGGCAGGCATATAAATCTTAAACTAGAACAAAAAAGTAGGCTTCAAACATAAAAATGACTTTGGGCTAGGACAGGAAAGTAGGCTGAGATATTTTGTTTATCCTGATAAGCCCTTAACAACAGTAATCACCAGGGGTGTTCACAGAATTGTGTTTAATACCTTGCTTGTTCTTTGACTATTTGTGTTTATTGTCTTGCTTGTACCTTGACTATTTGCATTTATTGTATTGCTAAACCTTCAACCTAAAACTGACCTTAATACATGCATGTAATTAAAATGATATAAAAGCAAAAAAAATGAGGGGGATGGGATAGGGGGATCTTGGGAGGGGAAATGGAGAAAAGGAATGACATCTGAAATGTAAATAAATAAAATATCCAATAAAAATTTTGAACATAATAAATAAATAATTTTTTTATTTATTACATTTCAAATATTATCCCTTTTCCAAGTTCCTCCTCCACAAACACTCCATTCCATCCCCCCTCCCCTTTGCCTCTAAGAAGGTGGGTGCTCTACTGCCTACCCACCCAATCCCATCTCACACTTCTAGCATTTCCCTTCTTTGAGGCATCAAGCCACCACATGACCATGCAAGGCAGTCCTCTGCTACATATGTAGTAGGGGTCATGATCCAGCCCTTGTATGCTTTTTGGTTAAGGGCTTTGTTCCTGGGAGCTCTGAGGGGTCTGGGAAGTTGATATTGTTGTTCTTTCTATAGGAGTACAATTCCCTTCAACTCCTTCAGTCTTTCTCTTAAATCTTCCATAGGAGTCCCTGGGCTCAGGTAATGGTTGGCTGTTTAAGTATATATATATTTGTCTCAGTCAGGTGCTGACAGAGCCTCTCAGAGGTCATCCATGCGAGGCTCCTATTTTCAAGCACATCTTGCTATCAGCAATAGTGTCAGCGTTTGGTGTCTACAGATGGGATGGATCCCAAGGCAGGAGATCTCTGGATGATTTTCCTCCAGTTTCTGCTTCAAATGTTTGTTCCTGCATTTCCTTTAATCAGGAACAATTCTTGGTTAAAAGTTTCGAGATGGGTGAGTGACCCCATCTCTCAACTGGGGGCAATGTCTATTTACTGGAGGTGGTCTCTTTAGGTTCCTTCTCTCCACTGTTGGTTATTTCGGCTAATGTCATCCCCATTGAGTCCTGGGAGCCTCCCACATTCCTGGAGTCTGGGACTTTCTAGTGGTTCTGTCTTTTCCCCATCCCACACTGCTGCATTATTCTATTTATTCTCTTGGCCCTCTGAGCTTTTCTCTTGCCTCCCTACCACACCAGATCGTGCTGCCTCTTTATTTCTACCCCGCTTTCCTCTCTCACCCAGGTCCCTCTCTCCCTCTGCCTCCTTCGTTTATTTTGTTCCCCCTTCTAAGTGAGACCGAAGCATTCACACTTGGGCCTTCCTTCTTTTTAAACTTCATACGGTCTGTGAATTGTATCATGTATATTCTGAGTTTTGATTTAGAGGCACCGTTCAAACATGGCTGCTTCCTTCACAAACTAAACTTACCTACATTGTTTGGAATTAAAGGTATATACTAAATGTGTATCTGTGTTCTAGGCAAAAGGATTAAAAGTGTGTCATTCCAACAGGATCACACAGACCTAGAAGAAGGTCTTTGTATTTGATCCCTTGCTAGAGAAATCATGTTGCTATGGAATAAAATTTCTCTACAGCTTATTGCTTGACTTTCTGTGAGCTCACATGTACTTTATTTAGTTGATTCCATAGGCTTTCCTACTGGTTTCCTTCATCTCCTCTGTATAAAAAGAATATCTTATATATTGTAAGGATGAATCACTTGTGAATACCTGTGGCCTATCAGAAAGTATAAAATAGAAGGTGAAATATCCTGTAAGCAGATTGGATGTTGAGATAGAGCAAGGAAGAGAAGCATTTGGCCCCCAAGAACCCTTAGGAGGAGAAGCATGCATCTGAGCAGAACTTAAAATAGAATAAATGGAATATTAATATATAAGTCAGTAGGAGAACAAGCCAAAGCTTATGGTCAACTTGTTTGTAAACATACTTTGAGTCTCAGAGTCATTATTTCCAGGACAGGTATATACAAGTAGAAAAGCTTAAATTTATACCTCTGACTCATACAGTTCTTCTACCTCTTTTTCCATGGGGTTACCTGAGCTCGGAGGTAAGGGATTTAATGGAGACATCCCATTTAGAGCTGTGTGTTACAAGGACTACCTTTCTGCATGATTTCTTACTGTGAGTCTATGCATTTGTTTCCATTTGCTTTCTGTGAAAACTGAAACATCTGATAATGTCTGAATAATGCATTGATCTAACAGTATGGTATAATATCATTAAGAATCATTTCATTGATACTTTTAATTTGACCAGAAGTGTTTCATTTTGTCCTAGGCATCTGGACTATCTAGTATATGATTCTCGGTTACCCAAGCAATGTGTGGTGTAGGTTTCATTTTGTGTAGTGGGCCTTAAGTCAAAGCAGACTTTGAGTGGTTACTTCCATAAGTTCTATGCCATCATTTGCCCTAGCATACTTTGCAGGCAGGGAAGATTTTTGGGTCAAAGGCTGAGTTGTGGTTATGTTGGTGTTAACATTTCTTTTTCTATAAAATATTTGCAGGCAAATGGTAGAAAATCATCTGGAGTGATGACCCAGAGAGACAAATATGGTTTGTGTTTGCCTATGAGTGGACATTAGTTAGCCATCACCTGAATGATAGTGAAGCTACAATATGTTGACCCAAAATGTTAGCTATAGAGGAGGGGTCTATGTTTGCACACATGAATCTCCCTGGAAAGTTGAAAAAGAACACATATTATGGGTGACCTGGGGCAGGTGGGAGTGTAAATGAAAGTGGAGAGAGAGGAGGGTGATAGAGAGAGAATAGTAGGGGCCACAGCTGGAACTAAGAGATATTTTAGGTATTTCATGGAACCTAATGAGGTCTCCTAATCATGGCAAATATGAAGTCTCAACTGGCCATCTCTTGTTATCAACCTAGGCTTAAAATAGCAGGATTGTGTTGCCTTTAAAAAGTAGTTAGTCAAGGGGTCCCATGGAAATTTCAAAATAAATCAAGTTGTTGATAAGACAATGAGTTAACTCTCTGCAAACTGAGAGTGGGGGGCCCCATTGTAGAGGAAAACACCCACACAACTCATTGAACCTGGAGATGTTCAAGTGGTACATACATTGAGTATCTGTACATTCTCCTGACTTAGGTTTGGTACATTACCATTCAGAATCATTCTTCTTTTAAAAGGTAATTTTATTTTGAGTTTTGTTATTTTTATTTTATGCATACAAATATTTTGCTTGTATCTTTGAGAGTATACCATGTATACGCTTTGTTCCTGAAGAGGCCATATAGTGAGTTTTAAATACTGTAGAAGTAGATTTAAAGACTGTTATGAGATATCATGTTGCTAGGAGTACAACCCTGTACTTACAGATATGAATATGAATGAGAAAGAGGGGGCACAGAGGGTGGGAGAGAGAGATCTAACCATTATTAGACTAGGATTCAGGGGCCTCATATTAAGGAAAACTAATTTTTGCTTTCTCTTCAGTACTTAATTTAGCATGACATCATTCTAGGTATGATGTCATGCTAAATAATGTTATTATTGTCTAGGTATTTTGTAAGGTGTGACACTGTTGAGATTTTATTGGTATAGCCTCATTGTTGCATATACAACATATAATCTCACATAAGACTTCCTGGCCCTGTATGTTTGACCATGTTTTCATTTCTTTTTCAATATTATTCACTGAACATTAGGTGTAGGGTTTGTTATGTAGATATATCAATTGGGGTTGGGCACTGTAATCAGTTGTTTCCTTTATTTTGAACAGTGTAGATTCTGACATGCTCTATATCCACTGGAAAAAAAAAGAAGTTTCATTAATGCTAGGTGAGTGTGATTCAGTCTAAAAATTTAGTCACATGATTCTTCATTTTTATCTTTCGCAATAGATAGAAAATCAAAATCACTACTTACCAAATTCATAATTGACCATCAGTCTTGGGGAGAATTCCAGCTTATCTTCTTACAATTTTACCTGTTTTTTAAACAGCATGCTTGATATCTATAATATTCATTGGAATTCACTTCTGCTATCTTTCCCTTTTATGTAAGAAGAACATCTCTTCCCTTTCAAAGAGCACAACTTATGATTTTTAGAGATTTTCATGCTATTTCTTTACATTTACTTATTCTTTTCTCAAATTTCCTTAATGAAATTTTGAAATAATGATTGAATTAAAGCCAAAAATGTCTCATTCTTTGAGTACATTGTTCAGAGAGTTGAAAATTTCTCTCAGCAGTATAAATAAAATGCATCAAGAAAGGATTTGGTCCCCTTAGGAGGATTTTTTTCTTTCTTTGCATGTGCATGTGTGTGTGGCAGGGTAGTATTTAATCATTTGAACCATGTATTTCCTTAGTTCTTTGGATCATGAAAGAAAGTGTTGAAATTTGTAGTGGAAAGGAAAAAACAAAAAAAGAAAACAAAACTATCAGGTAAAAATGATCAATCTATTGAAACATTAGAAACAATGATTAATCAATTGAAACATTATGTATTAGAAACAAATGTCCTGGGAGGAAAACAGCTCTTAGAGAATACCCTAAATACTCTTTTATTTTAATATGATTTAATAATATGAAGAAATGCAGGATCACCACTTACCTGCTCTAAGGGTGAGGTAGACTTTTCAAATTTTCTTCCAGCCAGAGAAAAACTTATTTACAAGGATATTGCTTATAAATATAGTTTATATGAACTAAATGAAATTTTTATAAAACATTTGTGGACAATGTTATTTTTCATTATAGTATAACCAAGTTTCCAGTTACTAACAAAAAATATAATTTATAGATGTTTATAAAAGATTTGACATCAATTCTCTCTGCACCCACTCTTCTCTCACCACTTTACAAATCCTCTATCATGTTTTTTCAGAAAAAAAGTGACCACAGTTTTCTCAAGTACACTTTTTGAAGTCCATTTAATGTACTCAACCGTGCTTAGACATACAATGTTCAAATTATGTTCTCCTTCAAACCAAATTATAACCGTTTAGTTCTTATCATGAAATAGGATATTCCATAATTTGTATGAAATAGCTTCTTGAAAACTCTTGTTGCCTTATTACTTTTTAAAAAAAAACTTATATAAAATTAGTAAAAATATACAAGCTGTGATTTGTTCAAACATTCTCAATATCTATAGCATGAGTCAAAGCTATTGGTCTTTACACTTGAAATTATTTGCTGAGAAAATTACTTGTAAACAGAATTATGTTTTTATTGAAAATTGTATTATTTGTTAAAAGGAATATCAACCTCTCTTAAAATATAAGTTACGTAGATTCATTCCATTCCCACTGTGTCTGCCTTTAGGAATTCAGCTCTTTGGGATATCATCTTTTATAATGTGCTGTACTGAGTTTGCCTCTTAATGTATAATATCTTGTATAAAAATACAGTCACACACAACAAATTATTAATTTCAAGTGTTATGTTTTCTTTTTGTGTCTGTGATTCAATGCCTGATATGTTTATATAAAACTAATATTAATAATCATATTTGGTAGAAGAATGTAGAAATTTAAAAACTTATTTGTATTTATAAGCATGCCAAAGTAATCAAAGAAATGATAGAACACAATTGGGATTATACACAGTTCCCTACAAGACCTAAAGAAATGTATGTTAAATTTTCATTTCTCTCAGTTATGGTAGAAATCCAATGATTTATCCATTGTGCCACAAAGTGAGCAAGGATTGGAGAATGGTCTTCAAAATATGTTGTGTTATTAATTTCCCTTTACGTATATTATCTTAACATACTAGTAAAATCTCATTTGTAACTTTTTATATAAAGCATAATTAATAACTGATTCTGTACAGTTGTTACTTTGAAGTAAATAACCAATACTTTTACAATTAGTGAACATATACCTTATGGTTTCTACCTCTACAACCTTAAAAATCTCTCAAGTAATTCAAAAAAATTATGCATTGGTAGATATAGTGTATTTTAATTAGACATAATACATGAAAAATCAGGTCTATTTTGTAAGAATATGAGAAAATATAAACATAAATGAAAAAGCAGAAAGAAGTCATTATTTATGCCTGTGGTATTCAATAGTGATATTTAATTCGATAGATCTTGAATCACTCAGGGGACATCGTTTGTTCACATCTGTGAAGTTTGTTTGTTTTTTACATTGAATTGAGATAGGATAGTACCATAAATGTGGGACAGAGCATTTTATTGTCTTGGGTATTAAATTATAAGAAAAAGCAAGCTAAGCGTCCGTTTTTCACCTTCCTTGTTTTTTGAATGTAGGCCAAACGAGAACAACTGGTCTACCTACATTCTGCCAACAAAAACGCTTCCTAATATAATGGACTGCATCTCAGACTGTGATCCAAAATAAGTTTTCCTTCCAGAAGATATTTATTCTCAAGTACATTTTTCTCAGTAATGAAAAGAGTAGCTAATACATGCTTGGTTCTTAATACAAAGTTACTTTGCTTTGTGTTATATATTGATATGGCTGTCTTAACCTGAGTTTACCTGCAACTCCCTAGGTCATTTTGAAATATGTTATGCAACTGCCTTACTTGAATCAACCCTCTGTAATGTCCCAGTTATGCTTTCATATGGGCTTATTTTTCTGCCCCAATATTGGAGACTGTTTGAAGAAATTTCTCTTATTATATTTTCCATTAGACTTACAGACACATTCTTTCCATTTTTAAAGTTATAGCAACATCCCCAAACCATTTTACTTTTCAATTTACCAGTGCTTCTCTAAGCTTGTTGTAGTACTGTGTTATAGGTCATTCTAAAAGTGTATCACTGTATTATTGAATACAGCATTGGTGAATTTCTTCTCCCTGTATTTCCACTTTTTATAAATGAACCACAAAGTTAAAACATTACCTAATAATGCAGTTACCATTGTAAACACTTTAAACATATTAAAATTATTATTCATTGTTAAATATGTAATTTGCAGTGACAATAATAATGATATTGAATACATCAAAAATTTCAAAACAACAATTTTAAATTTTACTGAGTGTATTACATTAAATGCCTACTAACAAATTATCAAAAATGAGCTTGCTAGTCATCAAATTTACTTGGTGGCTATCAAACCAGACCTTAATATGTTTAATTAATTTAATGTCAGTCAATGAGTTAAGCAGCCTAACCTCATATATTTTCTGTATCTGCTTATGATAAAACTGTAAAAATGTGTATAGTTGAGAAAGTAAGAAATCTGCCAATACTGGCATAAAGAGAACAAATCATTAATTTTGTTTTCTAAGTCAGAATTTATAACTTATTTTGCAAATTTTCTAACTTTTTCTTTAAACAGATTATAAATAGGAGTTCAAAGACACACTTTCAGCTAGCTATAAGTAACAGATGTATTGACTCAGCAAAATTACCAGACTGTAATTAAAGTTTAAATCATCATCATCATCATCATCATCATCATCATCATCATCATCAAATGCTGTTGGATTGAATATGGCTGGGGCTTCTCAGTAAAACATTAACAAACAATGGACAAACAAATAAGGTTTTCTTCATATGATCAGATTGCTTATTCTAATGATCAAGAAAATATAAATGGATCATTGGAAAACACTGTATACATGTCAGAAAGGAACATAATGGTTTATAGATGCCAACTTGATGAACGACTGTCACACTCTGGGCCTGAAAAACTCATAAATATATTCATTTTTCATCTAACATTTTTTTTCTGTATCTTTTTATCCCCTCTTGATTAAGTACTGCCATTGACCATATTACATTTTATCACTACTTAATATTATTGAAAAGTCCAATGAACAATCCAATCATTTATAATTTCAACAAGTATTTATTAATTTCAAAAGGAGTATTTGGCTCCTATTCATGCTCATATCACAAAAATATGGCAATCTTTTTCCACGAACATTAAAGAATTTAGATTTACTATTCTTATTTCTGTTCCTTTTCTTACTTAAATTCATATTTTCTTTCCATTTATTTTAATTTTACAAATACCACTCTGTCATTGGTATCTAACACCATAAATACTATTCAGGAAGAAATATTCATAAAATAGAAGTAACTATAAGAAAATAATTTCGTCTGTAGATCTCTTTAAAATTTCAGTTTACAGGTTAGCTAGAAAGTTTTCAGAAAGACGAAAAATAAAATCTAAACAAGCAATATGTCATTCTTTGCACTTAATTTTAACTTAGAATTGCTAATCTGAGATCTTATAGAGTAATGAAAGATATTGATGCTGTCGCATGTGTGTCATCATGTATAAGTGAAGACTACAATTTTATGTAATAGTAAAGGAGACATAAAAGAAGAGATCTCAAGGGCAGAGGCACACAGGAGCACACAAGCTCAGTCATCCACTGTCAACTGAGCTTCACATGTAACACAGTGAGCCTTATCTCATTCATGCAAAATTAATTTGAGAATTATTTATAGAAAAACAACATTGATTAAAGTATTAAAATTGAGGAAGTACATGCCAAAAGCAATCTGGTTGAGGAAGGAATGTCCTTAGGCCAGGATTAAGAAAATCTGTAAATAGACACACACAAAGAAATATTTCAAACTGTTGATTTTATAACATTGATTTCATTGGTGTTACATGCACATATGTATAGACAGGTACATCATAACCTGCTCAGTATATATAAAATCACAACTATGCATGCTTTTAGGGCTGACTATTTGATAATGGATAAGTAATAGGTGTACTCTTCTGTGAGAAAGACTCTTTCTCATCCTCTCAGAGTTCCTTGATTGCCTGCAATATTTGATGTAGAGTTCAAGCTACTACAGCTTTGTCCTTCCCACGTCAGTGGGGTTACTATTTTAAAGTTGTGTATGGAATAAAACAAAGGATTCTTCCATTTCTTTTCTTCCATGCACAACATGAACTCTAGAGTCTTCAGGTCCTATTTAAAATAAAAATTTTTGTGTGCAATTGTGGTGTACAAATCAAATCAAAACAAAAAATAGACAAAAAGAAAATAAAACCATGTTGGGAAGCTTCAGCATGCTATGAGTCATTGCAAAGGAGAGGTCAGCCATGGCTCAAAATATAAGGCAACACCATCATATCAAGGCTGGAAAAGGCAACCCAATAGGAAGAGTCTCAGAACATGCAAGAGTCAGAGATACATCCACCACAACAGTTAGAAATTTATCATAAACACTAAGCTGACCACCGTACAATAAACACGTTGATGCATATGACTTGGTACAGACTCATGTAGACCTTGTGCTTCCTACTTCAATCTCTGTTAACCCATGCGAGCCTTGCTTAGTTGACTCCCTGAGTCATATTCTCCTGATGTCTTCTATCCCCTCTAACTCCTACAATCTTTCCTTCTCCTCGCGATGAGTTCTCCAATCTCCTAAGAAAGGGACATGATGGAGATCTAAAATTTAAACCCTTCATGTAATGTCTGGCTGTAGGTCTCTTTACTCAACCCTTTCAATATGATAAATCTTTGTGTCACAATTAATTAAATCTATAAGATCATGTCTACTTTCTTCTCACTTTTACTCTTAAATCCTTTATATTGACTTGACTATGTTTTAAGTCCTACAACTCAAAGGACAACAGGTACCAGAGAGGGCATTTACACAATGGTGGTCCTACATATTAAGTTACAAGCAGATATGGAGTATTTCTTTCTTCTTCTTTTTAAATTTATTTTTATTGGATATTTTATTAATTTACATTTCAGATGTTATCCCTTTTCTCCATCCCCTCCACCTCCCAGAAATCCCTTATCCCGGGAACTTTGTGGTGTCCCTGAAACCCTCATTGATCAGTTTTGTGCTGATGTTGTTTAATGTTGGCAGGTAAGATTATTTTCATTGGAAATCCCGAATGCTGTTAAATAACATAGGTGAAATGCTTCTTCAGGTTAGATTTGCCTTAAAATCCATAATTATGATCTCAGATGAAAATATTTCCAGTCTACTCCTTCAGTCTGTTGTCTGTTATGTTCAGAAAACTTGAACATGTGTACAAAATAAAATTGTCAAATTTTAAGGATTTTATAAATATATACAATGTTGGTATAAAACTGAGTAAGAGCAAAATACATAATTTTAGAATTCCTTTTCATTTTTTAATCATTAAACTTATTTTGTAATCATTAAATTTATAAAACATAATATATAATAATGTTATATGAGGAAATAAGGCAATGGAAGAAATAGAGGTGCAAGAACTTAATGAGTTCTCATCTGTCAATAAATATATATTACTTATCCATATAAATTTATTATATTACATAATATAAAACCCATACTATCGGATACCCTGATCCCCTCATCAAGGTGAATGACACCATTCAGATTGATGTGGAGACAGTTAAAATAACTGACTTCATCAACTTTGACACTGGGAACCTGTGTATGGTGACTGGAGGTGCTAACTTGGGAAGAATTGGTGTAATCACCAACATCCTGGCTTTTTTGATGTGGTTCATGTGAAAGATGACAATGGTACAGCTTTGCCACTCAACTTTCCAACATTTTTTTATTGGCAAGGACAACAAACCATTTTCCCCAGGGAAAGGAATCCTCCTTACCATTGCTGAAGACAGAGACAAGAGGCTAGCGGGCAAACAGAACAGTTAGTGAAATGGTCTCTAGGAGACATGCTGGAAGAAGTATTTTTCCCCTTCCTACTACAAGCCTTTCTAGGCAACATGCTAGATTAAATAGCATGATGAAACAAACAAGCAAACAAACAAGCAAACAAAAAAAAAAAAACAAAAACAAAAAAACTCTCTTTCATAAGCGGTCTTTTATAAATCTGTACCATTTTTTAAATTTGGATGACTCTGAAATGTAAATAAAATATCCAATAAAAAAATAAAAAAAAATAAAATAAATTAAAATAAATAGTTGGTTTTCAAAACTTCAGAAGTCCACAGAATTGACATTACAAACATTTATATGTTAATGTTCATTTTGATTAGAGACCTGTCTGCTCCTGACAGCTTTCTGTCTTGGATTCTAAGAAGAAATTGAGCATCTTTGGAGTTACTACAGTTGTGGTGAGACAGCCACTAGGCAAGAATTGCCTCTTTCCATCTACAGACAAATTACTGTCCAGAAAAGGACACACTCGCAGAATAGTCATCTGATTATATCTGCCTAGACAGAGTAGTCAGCCCTTAATAATTCTGCATCACTAAGGTCTGTCAGAGGATCATTGGGCCAGAAGGATGAAGACTTGATGCTCCAACGTTCTGTAGTATAGAGACTGTTCAGGTGCTCAGCGGTCTCTATAAATTGGCTAAGTTTTCGAATCTATGCTTTGTGCTTTCCATAATTTCAGTGAACTCAGTCATTCTGAATTTCTGACAGAGTTGAAAACTTATAGTCTCATAGCCAATCCTAGCTATTTACTTTGAGAGAAAAGATCTGAGTGGATGGCATTCAGCTGACATTCATTCTAAAGCCAAGAAAAAAGCCAGGTTCACAACTAAGTGTTTTAGTTAGGAGAGATGACAGAGGTTCTGGTTAGTCAATAAAATGATGGACTGGGTACAAGGACTATCTTGTAACTCACTGGTACAAATAGGCATAATTATGCTCTAATTGTATTTTGAGAGAAAAGTTTTATTTTAACAGGAAGGGTGATATGTAGGAGGAGCTAAGGTGGGTGGAGTATCAAGAGGAAGAGAAGGATTAAGGAAAGAAGAAGAAGGAGAGGAGAAGCTAGGTGATGATGAGAAAGAGAGGGAAAGAAAGAGAAAGAGGAGGGACATGGAAACAGATGTTCACGTGTCTCCACCAGTCAAAGAGAGTTAATATATCTAGTTTTGGTAATGGGTTACACTTCTGATTGAGCATTACCAAACTTATAAAGCCTTCGATTAACATTAAAAAAAAACTGTATAAAAGCAAAAAGGAAAAGGGGGCATGGGATAGGGGTTTTCTACGGAGGGGAAATGGGGAAAGGGAGTGGCATCTGAAATGTAAATAAAATATCCAATAAAAAATGTAAAAAAAATACTTTAAATGATAATTTAAGCAAGTGAATACTATAATGGCATGTCAGCACTAGAATTTTCCCGTGACATGCTCTTAGAAACACACGTGTTTTCTAACAGTATTTACCTACGTGTTGACTCTAAAATATCATTTTATGCTTTTTCTAAAATTCCTTCAACAAATTGATTTACTTGGCAATTTTGATTAAAATTTCATTTTCTATCTTTCTTTTCCCACATGCTAAAACCTCTAATTTAATGTTAAAGTTTTCTATTAAAACTTTTTTACTTCTGTACATTTTTTGATACCTACATCCCCTGAAGCTTTGCTGAAGTTTCCAATATCACTCAAATATTAATTATACACATATAATAATAATTTCCTGATATATTTATATTACCAAATTTGAAGTTTATTCTTATAAAATCTTTTATAGAGTTTGTACCAAACTCTTATCCAAGGAAATGATTCAAATTATTCTTAAAATTATATATATATTTCTCTTAAATTCATCTCATGTGCTAACTTTGTTGGTTTATATTTGTAAATACAAGTGTATGTACATATGAATAAAAAATGACTTTATTAGATGCTACTCAATATTGTACTACCCTTGTGAATTTTGTTTTGATTTTTCCTCAATAAGATTGCAATAAGCAAAGAACAAATTAGTGAAAATTCTGTGAAATCATAAGAAAATAGAATCTAGTCCTTTTTTTCTTGTGTCCTGCCTGCCTGCCTGGTTATTTAGCACATTTCTTGAAAGTAAAATTAATGACTTATATAAAAAATTCTATAGAACTCATGTGAAATCTTTATAAGTTTTAAAAATATTGTTGCAGCCATTTAATAATTCATACTTATATTTATCATTCATAGAATTAAGGAATGACTAGAGTAAAATAAAATAATTTCAGTTTATGCTTTAAGTTGCAGTACTATGTGATATGAATAAATCTCATAATACGCTGATAGAAAAATAGAAGAAAAAACAAAATTAATAGCTAAGTTATCATACATTTAGAATTTCAAAAATTATTTTGAGTCTGTGTGACCCATACAAGAAATAACAGATACTGTTATTCTGGTTATCCTCATATCTCAAACGTGAATTCAGGATGATAGGAAAGGTCTGTATATGACAGTGAGACATGAGAAGGCTGGTAAGGCCTCTCTGTGCTACAGTGCATTAACTTCACTACTAATTGGCTTTCTTCCTGCATGTGTGAAAATGCTCTTCCTTTCCCCCCTCTAAGATCAAGTTAACATTGACCTTTTTCTCATAAAAGGAGAATTTATTCTCATTAAGTTTAATTGTGTAGTTAATGTTTTCATTGAGGTGCCTATTAAGCTCCTCTCTGACATTTCTAGAATCACTTAAGGTGCTGAACCTGTCATGGAAAAATGTCAACCCATCAAAATGCCCAATTCCCTTTTATAAATGTACTTACTCTGACTGTTCATCTATTTCTTTGGTAATTTATCGAACCTTTCTCCAGACCTTCTTTGATTATTTCTCAGGAATTGTTTCAACTGTTTCTCTGTTCTAGCATATGGTGTATTTTTTTTCTACAATCAAACTAATGATATCATTTTCCACTAGCCTTTGAATATACCACATGTATTTGCTTTTTTAAACTAATAATTAAGTGAAGATAAGTTTTAAAAAACTCTTTGAACTAAGATTCAGGAATGAAATTTAGTTCATCATCATAAGCAAAACTTTATACTAATTCTCCAAACATATTTTTAATACTTCACTTCAATAATAAATACATTAATATTAATTAACCAAGAAATCATTCAGTATGACAAAATCACTTTCAACTTCAAAAGTACTGCTTTTTTTGTGAGGTACTAAACAACAGGTCAGTGGGAAGGAAATCATTGAGATACTTTTGGTTACTAGTAATAAACCTTAACTTCAGCCACCGTATCAGAATTTCTCTTGTTCAGGGTGGTCATATTGAGCATGATGTTTATATGTATTTTTGTATTAATCTTTGTGATGCGCAGGAAACTAACTCCAAATTATCAAAGATAACTCCAGTTTTGAAATGTCCTAAAGATTATTCCAAAATAAAGTAAGCAAATTTTGAATCTTCAAAGATGTTATCATTGTCACATATAAAATTATATGTAAAATTGTACCATTTTAAGTGTGTGTGTGTGTGTGTGTGTGTGTGTGTGTGTGTGTGTGTGTGTGT
>JANHMN010000014.1:57454040-57527572 GCA_030674055.1 Rhabdomys pumilio
GTCTAAAAGCCTTGGATCATGCAGGAGCTGGTGATTCAGTTGACCAGTTGAATATGAGCTACCTGACATAAGTGATGAAAACCCAAATCAGTTTCCATTCAAGAGCAAGGCTTAGTTGGAAGAGCTGAGCTCCTTATCCAACCCGTGTGAAACCATATGTAGTAATAAAATGTTGTTGGACCTTAGTTTCTGGGATGTGGATGCAGGCCTGAATGAGGGAATTGTAGTTGAAGAGATCTTGCAGACTATGATCCTGGTACAGGACATCTCAGAGTAGAATCAGCAGTCCTATGTAGTGGAATCCAGAGTAGCTTCCTTGCTTCAGGAGCCAGTAAATGGATAGAGATATTAATAACTATTTTTAACTAGGACTTGGAAAAATACATCTGTATAGTTTCTCTCAGATGTGAATACTCACTGTGAAGCTTTATCTATGTGCTTAAACTGAAGTACACATAGAAGTCTGGGAACAATTATATTAGAGCTTTGCTTCTTCTACTTCATGTCTCCTGCTCTTTACGTACATTTCACTGGTGATGAAGTGGGGCAAAAGAGAAGTAAGTGTCAGAAAACAAAATAGTACAGTGGAAAAATGGGAGGATAGCTTAAATTGGGAAAGTGTGACAGGTAGAAATAAAAAAGGTTGAACATGAAGTATGAGGTAAGTACAAAAATGACACTTATTTTTTATTTTCTAATCTAAATTCTCAATATGTTAAAATTAAAATAAGTTCTCAAAATATTAAAATTAAAAGAAAAAGAAAAAGAAAATTTCCATGTAACTGAATCCCTATCTCTCTCTCTCTCTCTCCCTCTTTTTTCTCTCCCTCTTTTTTCTCTCCCTCTTTCTCTCTCTCCTCCATCTATTCTTTTTTTACCCAATGTACTGGGAATTGACTCCAGTCCTGTCCTCTGTTCACAAGATATATATTGCAGTACTAAACACCATTCTTGCATAAACTTTTTAAAGATCTTTTGTTAGGGGTATTTATTCGATGGTAGCATACATGTTTAGCATGTCCAAGGTCATACAATTGATCACTTGGAGAAGAAAAGAGGGAAAGAAGAAAGAAATGGAAGGGAAGAAGAAATAAGAGATGTAATAATTTGTTTCCTGGATAATTATTTTTGGCCTTGTTACACATTGTTTGTGTAGGCAGATCAGACAGCTCTTCAGTTTGAAAAACGTACAGTTATCAATAGAAATGAATAATTGAACAAATGCTCTTCAACATTAATCCAGAGTTGTTGTCAAATGGTCTGCCATTGTTGTAATAGCCTCTCTTATTTTCTGAAGGAGACATTAGCAAAATCTTGAGTCCATGTTTAAAGTATTATTTTGGGTTATTTTACTCTGCTGTCTTCCTCCCTGTACCAAGGCACTTGATGCTTGTAGGTAGACATATTTCAGCTATCTAACTAGGAGATTTAATTTTATAGAGTAAATATCTGTATTTCAAATACCACCCTAAACAATAGAGAAATGGGAAAGAAGGAGAACTTCGCCTTTTACTGAGAATTTATACAGGAGATTTTCACCTTGAAAGAGATTGAAGGGTTAGTGCTAATGAATGAGCAAACAGAGGTGATGTGGACAAACATGGTGGATATTAAGGTGAACAACTGAGAGGCCAGTATAAATGATGCAAAAATCAATGTTATAAATACGGGATTTTGTCAAGCATATCTATATTTGTTGGTAGATTATTTTTTTTGCTTTGGGTTATATGACACAAATAGATAGAGACCTTAAAGTCAAGAAGTTGGCATGAAGCACCATCCATGTCACTGCTCTATGCTACCCCTGGATCTATTTTGTTCTTCTCAAACTAAACATACTTTTGATTGTCATTGTTCTAAGCATATGGCCTAAAAAAGGCTGGTGGCATTTATACTGTTTTATCTACTAATTCCTACCATTTGGAGTACTAAAATTCCTATTTTTCAATTGAAAACCTTACCCGTCTGCCATTGAGTCTATCACTTGCGTATGCTGTTAACTAAATTCCATGTTATAATAAGTTGTATTGGGGCTAGAATGATAGCTGAAGTGTTAAAGGCCAGGCTCATCAACAAAAATGTAATGATCTATATTAAAGTGACTGACGGCTTCCATTGATTTGAATGGTTGTTCGTATCCAAATAAAAACTAGCTGTAAATAAAAAGAAAAGGAAAATACCCATAGTTTTCTGGCAAGGAAATAATCCTCATAAATATGATATATACCTATTCTTTTGCCTTATCATTATCTACTTAATCTCAGGTTTACTAAGCTTTTGAAGTACTGTCACATATATTTGTTCTGTTGAAAGTTTAGTCTTTTACATAAAAACATTATGCTCAGTGGAGATCAAAGAATATCAAAAGGCATGCATTTGAAACAACATTAAGAGAAAACTGACAGAACTAGGTACAGTAGGTCGCTCTTACATGTGCTCCAAGCATTTGAGAAACTAAGGCACAATATTGCTACAAGTTAGGAATAACATAGGCTACATAAGGAAATGTATATCAAAATTCTGAGTAACAAAAAAATAAATAAAATTAAAGTAGACAGATACTGAATGTATTTTTCAAAACTTTAACATCTGCTTATACACTAATATTAATGTTATTTTTCATAACATGATATGTACTAGAAGTATTTTTCATATATCATAAAATTTTTATTCTCTGACTATGACATTTACTTATTGCTGAAATTTTTTTGGAAGATTTTTTGCCCTGTCAAATTGAAAGGCAAAGTTATTTTTAAAAAAAATCTAAACCTGGAATATTACCAATGATATTTCATTTGTAACATTTGGAATGTCATGAAGCAAGAAACTAGTTGTTCTCATGAACAACCTTGGTTTTATTGTAACAATTTTTATATATTTTTCTAAAATGGCTTTGATAAAACTGTAGAAGCAAATTAAATCTATACAGTTTCATAGAAATTATAATATTAGCTAAATTATAATCTGTATGCTGGTTTAATGAAGTAGCCTATCTTTGTCTCACTTTTTATTTCCTTTTATTCTGTTATTGAAAATCTTTTTTCATACAATATACTCTGATTATGGTTCCCAACTCCCCAAATCCCCTCCCATCTGAATCCACACTCTTTCTGCATCCTATTAGAAAACAAACAAGCACACAAAGAATGAGAAACGACTAGAAGAGAATAGACCAAATAAAAATAAATAAACTGGAAGAGGACGAAACAAAGAAATGGGGAATGGAGACAAAGGGGAAAATGAATCACAAAATCCACAAATAGACACAGAGACACACTTGTTCATACACTCAGAAATTCCACTAATACATAAGATATTTATAAAGGAGGTGTAAGTAGGAAAAGTGCTGACAAAACATTATGCAACAAAGGACTTCCAAAGATACCAATGGCATGGAACTTGTTTTGTGTTGGACATCAACTCCTCTTCAGGTGGCTGAACTTTAAGTGTGGTTTGTATTCTCAGAGATACTCCTTGTAAAGAACTTTTATTTTTCAAATGGTTATCAATTTGAGAATGTTTTCTGTGTTAGAGATGGGGATTTATGTTCATTTCTTCCAGCACTGGGAACTTACCTAAGGCAGACTCCTGCAGAAAGCCAACCATGTGCATGCTGTCACATTCTTCTGTGAATTCATACATATGTCCCACTGGCAGTGATTGAATGGCTTTGTTTGCTTGTTGTCTTTCATCCTCTCTGGCTCTTTGTGCCTCTTCTTACAAAGAATTGCATGAGACCTTTGGTGGCAGGGGAAGGGGTGGGGTCCTTGATGAAGACATTTATGGTTAAGTGTTGCAAGGTCTGTTACTTCTGCATAATGTCTGGCTATTGGCCTCTATATTTGATCCCATTTATTTCATTTTTCCCTTCTTTATTTTATTGGATATTTTATGTATTTACATTTTAGATGTTATCCTCTTTTCCCATCCCCCCTCCCATAAATCCCATATCCCATCTCTCCTCCTTCTTTTTGCTTTTGTACCATTCTAATTACATGCAAGTATTAAGGTCAGTTCTAGGTTGAGAGACTAGCAATTCAATAGATGCAAATAGTCAAGGAACAAGCAAGAAAATAAACACAAATGGTCAAAGAATAAGCAAAACAATAAACAAAGTTCCTTGAAATGTCCCATGATTACTGTTTCTACAGACTTATTAGGATGACCAAAATATCTGAACCAAAATTTCCTATCCTAGCCCAAGTCATTTGCATGTCTGAAGCCTACTTCTTTCTTTTAGTCCAAGATTTATATTACTGCCTGAAATTACTTTTTTTGTTCTAGCCTAAGATTTAGATTCCTGGTTGGTTGGTATTGTTGCTCAACCGATGGAGTCACAAACCCTTTCAGCTCCATCAGTCTTCTCTCTCACTCCAGAGCTCCCCAAGAATCCAGCTGTATTTGTAGGGGAGGATGGCACTGTAAGGCATAGGTGGGAGAGGAGGTCCTTGTTCCATGAAGGCTGGATGACCCAGTGTGGGGGAATTCATGGGTGGGGAGGTGGGAGTGGGCATGTGGGTGGGGCACATCTTCATAGAAGCAGGAGGAGGAGGGATGGAATAGGGGGTTCCTGGGTGGAGGGAAATGGAAAAATAGATCACAATTGAAATGTAAATAAAATATCCAATTAAAAAAAAAAGATTTAGATTCTTGCCTGAAATTACTTCTTTGTTCTAGCCTAATGTCAGACTTCTGTCTGAATCCCATTTCATTGTCCATGACCAATGTCAGATTCCTTCTATGCATCCCCAAAAGCTCTCCACATCGCCCCCTTTTATATTTCGTAAACAAGACTGAGGCTGTCTTAGGTTGTTATGACAAGAATGCCTTCCTTACCCATCATGGAATATGAATTATCACAAGCAATGCATTTCTAGCTTAGGATAATAAGGATCTGTGCAGAAACTTATCCTTTCTTGGCTTGCTAGCATGTTAAATGAATAACTCTGGGGGTCTATTTTCAGTTTCAAGTCATGTACTATGGCTGCCAACATGTTGATGTTGTTAAAAGCAAGCTTTCACGTGATGGGCAGCAATAAAAGTATTCCCAGGACAATAAAGGCTAGCACAATCAAACTATATATGCCATTCTTGACACTTGATCAAAATGGAAATACTGATCTTGAGCCATGGAATTTTTATCTGCAGCATCAAAGCTTGGCAGAATGGCATTCTTTAAATTCATAATCTCACTATGTAAAATTAAAACATCCAGAGAAGTATTAAAATTATGCCAAATACCCTGCAAGTATCTTTAATCTTTTTCCTAATTATAATGACTATCATTGTAAATTTTAGAAGTAACACAACTCCATTGGTATTTGGCATGACACTCAAGATTTCTCCTTACTCATAAACTCTGAATATCTTTCCAATAATTTGAATAGCATAAAGAGAATACATCTGATGTTCCAAATGCATATCTAAATTCTCTTGTATATTCAACACATTAGTAATATTTTTTGCTAAGTGATTAACAAAAGTAGCTGTCTTAACTTCTTGTATCAAAGCAATTGCAGAAGCAGTGGTGCTAGCAATTAATGTAAATAAATCTGTATACCAGCAATAATCAAGCCTACTATCTTCTTGCTTCTGCTTAAAGCCTGACTCACTTCTAGTACTTGCAAGCTGTTTTCAGAAAACCAAGGTTCTTTAATACTCAGGGCAATAAAACAAAAGCTGGTTGCGAGACCACCCATAACAAACACCCCAGGTTTCGACACACTAAGACAATTAGAAAGTGTACAGTCAATGCAAATCACAATAAATACTGGAGAAGAAACAAAAATAATTTTAATTTGACAATTAAAAAAACCTTAACACATGCACTAAAACTTGTTTGAAATCCAAATCCTGTCCCAATTTTATCTCTCTCTAACATAATATCATAGAGAACTGCAGTTAACTTCCAAATATGTCTCTGAGAATGTCCAGAACCAGCCTTCCAAATGAAGCCTGTTATTTCCAATACTGGATTGATTTCTAGACCAGTACATGATTGAGTCTGAAAAACTGGTCTCTTTTAAGAAAAATACAAGAGTCACTATAAGTTCTCCTTTTATTCTCTGTTCACAAGGTCTAAAAAAATCTTCAGGCAAAGTATCTTGTTCCATCTGGGATATAGGGAAGCAGAGGTGGGTCAGGAACATATGTCCAATACAGCTTTCCAGTTACCACTGTCAGGGCACTCAGCAAGCTCACAGGTTAGCATCATTCCTTATCCTGGCATCAGCATGTCTCACCAATCACTCTGGAAGCCACCATGCTCCTTCAGCATCCTGCAGAAAAAAAAATGCCCTCTTCTCCATATTAGATAACTGATTGGGATCATGCAATATGCCAGTAAGTGGATCCTTCCTTTTCACCTAGGCATACGTATGCCTAGTTGTAGGGTGCCATAGGTGGCACACGCCTTTAATCCCAGCACTTGGGAGGCAGAGGCAGGTGGATTTCTGAGTTAGTGGCCAGCCTGGTCTACAGAGTGAGTTCCAGGATAGCCAGGGCTACACAGAGAAACCCTGTCTCGAAAAAACCAAAAAAAAAAAAAAAAAAAAAAGAAAGAAATTTTTATACTTGATGATAGTGACAGGATTATAGTAAGAGGACTTAAACAGTGGTACTTGTGAAAGTTCCTCTTGTTTGCTTAATGAGTCTTTTAAAGATAAGGCCCTCTGGGACTGGAGAGATGGCTCAGTGGTTAAGTGCACTGACTACTCTTCCAGTGGTCCTGAGTTCAATTCCCAGCAACCACATGGTGGCATACAACCATCTGTAATGGAATCTGATGCCATCTTGTCTGAAGACAGCTACAGTGTACTCACATACATGAAATAAGTAAATAAATATTTAAAAGAAAGAAGAAGAGGCTGGTCCTCTTTTTTTTTTTTTTTTTTTTTTTTTTTTTTTTAAAGATAAGGCCTTCTGTGTAGCTCATGCTGGCTTCAAATTCCCATTCCTCGGGTTTCCTTGTGTGCTCCGATCCTTCCACCGATTCTAGCCTCTCTACCACACTGGGGCATCCAGCCTTTCTGGGACCAAGGTCCCTCTTCTCCCACTAATGCAGCCAAGGTCATTCACCACTACTTATATAGCTGAGCTGTGGGTCCCTCCATGTGTGTTCTGAGGATGGTGGTTTAGACCCTGGGAACTCCTGTTGATTGATATTGTCACTCTCCCCATGGGGCCACCAGACGCTTCAGTCTTCTCTCTAACTCCTTCATTTGGGACCCTATGATCAGTTCAATAGTTATCTGTGAGCATCTGCCTCTATATAAGTCAGAATCTAGCAGAGCCCCTCAGGAGACAGGTATATCAGGCTATCATCAAGAGGAAGCTTGTCTGCTGAAGGCTAAACAAGGTCCTGATCTATGGATAAGGCAGAATGTCTTAGAGTCATTACACTTTTTAGCAAAATGCAGGGCTATAGCTCTCATGTGGGCATGGGTCCTGTTGGGCTGTATTGTGATTCTTAGCATGTCTGTCACCCCAGGCAGCTGGAACCGTGGCTCTGGGGAGCATGAACAATTTGACTGAGTTCACTCCATGCAGTGCCAGGCAGATGCTGGGCTATGAGAAGCCACTGGAGCTCTGATCAGGCATGGAGAGGTCTTAGCTTGAAGTCCTGGGGGTGGGGGGCAGGGCTCCTGAGTGGGGGTATCTGGGCTGAGGAGGCAGCTGACGGTGAGGCCAGTGGTCTCTGTCCTTGGGCTCCCAGACACTCACCGCTGAATTCCATGGAAGAACTGAGATGGAGGGCATATGGGTTGAGCAGGCCCACAGCTGAGAGGGACGAGGGAGAGCTCTGGTGGCATCCCATGGATAGGGACTCTTGGTTATGGCACTCGCTTGACTGGATCTGCTAGCTTGGTTGAGTTGGCAGCCTATGCAGGAACATAGAGAAGTCCTCAGCAGGAGATTAAGCAGCGGCTCAGTAGTCTAAGGCCCCCTCCATGGTTCTCCATGGCAGGCCCCAAAGACAGGAGGAAGTCCATGGTTTTAAAAGGTTTATTATCATAGCACAAAGTGAATGTGGTTTCACCCCCCTGTATCTCAAGGCAGACCTGAGTTAAATAGGAAGGTAGAAGGAAGGAGTGTCTGGGAAGGAATGCTTAATTGGCTACACCCTCTGGTCTTTAGGTAACTCATTAATATGGAGATCTCTTGAGGCTGAGGCCTCTAGTCATGCCCTCTACCTGTGCTGAGTGACACAAACCTCTCTTTGGGAGGCACTGTAGGGGCATGGCTGAAAGGCGCGGATCAATGGAAGTCTTGGCCAGGTGTCAGGAGTCTGGAGTCTGGGAGTGTGGTGAAATGTATGCCGTCCCTTGTAGGTATGGATACCTGTTGGGTCTCTGGCCATCTCTAGCCAGTGCTCCACCAGACACCAAGCTATCCTTTCATAGTCCTACAGTAGAACAGTAGTATTTTACTTTCTCCTAAGTCCTTGATATGTCTGGTCTTATGTTCTAACCCACCTGAACAGTGTTAGCAATGGGTTCTATCTCAATAGTGGTCTTTATATCTGACCCCATAAACTCTGTGTCACTATTGCATTCGCACTTTTTGCAGAGATATCATCACTATAGATTATGTATTTGTAGCTGGGTTGTTTATTGTCAGCCTATTATAGGTTACAAAACAAGTTTGTTGTTTACTCACTACACAGGCCTTTATACCCAACATGAATGTTAAAACTGAGGTTGGTAAAGCCTGCAAAGATGGTTCATCAATATTTGCAGGTGAATATTCACAAGTCATTCAGAATACTTGGGCTCTGTGGTATGCATGTTGGGGTCCAGTTGCAGTTCCACAACCTCTGTATCCTCCCTCAGGGTTTCCAGAGGCCATTGCATACCAGGCTGGAAGGATGAAGCAAAGTCTGGAATGGATGAGGTCTACAGGATCCAGCTGGGAGTGAGTGGTGAGGGAGGAGAAAGGGGAGGCCTCCTTTGAGTATTTTAGTGAAACAGCCCTCTTGCAGGATCTTAGAATTTGACTTGTGCACATACACTTTATTTGAGTTGATCAGCAACTATATATAAACTTTGAAGAGTGACAAAGAGTCTTCAGGATGAATGTAAAAAACATTGACTAGTGTATAAAGTACTGAGAATGACTCATTTATATGGAGAGGAAGTCCAGGAATCTTAGGTACTTGCTGGTCAGGTTTTTTATTGGAATAAATGGAAGTTGTACTTGTAGGTTTGCCAAGGGCTACATGACCTTCCTCAGGTAGAGTTTTGGGATTGTTGGGTTCACTAGGCAAGAGTAGAGAAGATACCTTGCTGGAGAGAGTTCTTTAAGAGGTTTATTTTTTGTTTGTTTTGTTTTTTGTTTTGTTTTGTTTTCAGTACTCAGGGGCACTAACAGGATAACTGGACATGGTATACTGGAACTTCAGTTAGGAAGATTTCCCAAAAGGTTTCCATTCTCAGCACTCTCTGAGCAGCTCAAAACAATCTGTAACTCCAGTTACAGTTCATTCTACAATCTCTTATGGCTTCTTAGGCACTGTAGAAATGGGTTATATAGATACACATGCAAACAAAACAGTCATACAAATAAAATAAAAATAAAAGTTCTTGTTTTTTTGGGTGCTTGTTTTGTTTTTTAACTTAAACAAGTATATACATGAAGATGCAAGGAAGCCTTGATGTTTTCTCACTGTTCCATTCTGAAAAACAAAACAAAACAAAACAAAAAAAAAGAAACGAAACGAAACACTACCTCTAACATCACTACCAGAACCAAAGCCAATAGAATTTATCTCTTCATGTCTAAGGCTCATTTTAAATTACCATCTTGCCTGTAACATAAAGATTTTGGCTCACATAAATATATAGAACATTATGACAGCTAATTCCTAATTTTTCCTAAAGTAATATAAGTTGAATTTGTTAAAGTATATTGGAACACATAAAGCATAAGATTACTCATCTATACATACACATAACATATAGATGTCATATATATGACCCTGTGTGTATAAAGATAGAACCCCACGTGATAAAACACTTCCAGAAGAATATAATTTATTTTGAGTAGATTGGAGAAAAATAGCTTACTGATAAGTCAACCATTGTTCCCTTAAAGTGATTTTAAAGTGCCCATTTTCTCTAAATTCCAAAGGCTGTAATTAAGAAGCACAATTTCTGGGATCTGTATTCCATGCACGCACTAGCATGTGGCGCCCAGTGAAAAGCTGGCTCACCTTGTCAGAAGAAATGTCTTAAGCACATTCAGAAATGCTTCAAGTGCACCTCCTGGCAGGAAAGCATTTTGAACCTGAAGGTGCTACTTCATATATACACATGTAAAGCTCACCCAGGTATTAAGTACAGACTTCAAATTCTTAAGGCATGCATATTTACTTAAAATGCAAAGGAAAAAAAAAGCTTTCTATTGATAGCATATGTTTAGGATTCCTTTAATATATTTTGTAGCTTCAGGTGAAATCTTTTGAAATTGCTCTTTCGTGCTGAGAATTGAACAGGATAAAAATAATCTCTCTGCTCAGAAATAAAATGTATGACATTTTCAGAAGTGCAAGTTGCACAGGAGGAAATGGAGTTCATGGAAATGACAGAAAGGACAGCCAATCAGTATTTAGAACCATGCTATTGACAAAGGTATCCACAAAGGTCTTGTAGAACTATCATTGCATCCCACGCTGACTTATGCTCAACTCTGACAATGGCATAGTAAATTAAAAGAAGAGTATATATAAAAATTAGGAATATTCTATTTGCTTTCATGATAAGAATTGTGGGATACTTTAATAAAGATATACTTAAAAATAATATACTGTACTAAATAATACTCTATATTTATAAAATATAATCATATTATTTTGTTATCAGATATAAAATTAATATAATTCGCTATCTGGAAAAATTTAAATTAATAGATATTTTAATATATTGAAATTATGAAATGAGTATGCATTATACATAAAATATTTATAAAAATCACATGACTATGTAATGTGGATTATTCCATTATGTGTATTTAGATTATGTGTTACATAGTAATTTTTAAAAAATATGTAATATACCTATTATACTAATAGTAATTGCTAATGAAAAGCTACCCATGCTTCATGAGAGTCTTCTCTGCTCAGAAAGCCATTATTTTACTGAGGCTTTCCCTAATGTTTGAAAGATGCTCCTTATGCTGATAGGAGCCTGATATAACTGTCTCCTGAGAGGCTTTGCCAGAGCCTGACAAATACAGAGCTGGATGCTCACAGTCAACCATTGGACTGAGCACGGGCTCCCAGGTGGAGGAGTTAGAGAAAGGACTGAAGGAGCTGAAGGGGTTTGCAACCCCATAGGAAGAACAACAAAATCAACAAACTAGAACACTCCAGAGCTCCCAGGGACTAAACCACCAACCAAAGAGTGTACATGGAGGGAACCATGGCTGCAGCCACATATGTAGCAGAGGATGGCATTGTCTGGCATCAGTAGGAGGAGAAGCCCTTGGTCCTGTGAATGCTTGATTCCCCAGTATAGGAGAATGCTAGGTCTGGAAGGAGGGAGTGGGTGGGTGTACGCCCCCATTGAAGCAGGGGGAGTGGAGATGAGGGATTTCAGAGAGAGGAGAACCAGGAAAGGGGATACCATTTGAAATGTAAATAAAGAAAATATTCAATAAAATAAAAAAGAAAAAAATTATGATCCAAAAAATCTTTAAAGTTTTTTTTTTTTTTTCATATATATAATTTGGAAGCATTCAAGATGTCTCAGTGGGTAAAGAGATCTGCCACAAAAGTTTGATGACTGAAATTCTATTTCCAATTAACATGGAAATGTAAAAGGTGAGAGTCAACTTCAGAGAGATTTTCTTACATGTGAGTTTTGGCTTATAGACCCAAATATTATCATCATTCACATACATAAAATATAGTAGTCACAAATTAATTCATTCTTGGGATTTTTTTAAACCATAGCTGGTCTTTCTTTTTAAACAGTTATTGAACTAAAATAGTTTATTACTCATTACTCAAATTTATGCTATGCTCTGATGGAAAGAAAAAAGCAAACATAATAGTTGACTTGAGATAATGTCGGTTGTTTGTGAGTGCCATTTTTAAATAAAGTACAATATTTCTTGGAAAGAGACTAACTTTTGTAAAATTTCCCTACATTCAGGCAGAGTACTTGTTTATATTAATGATCAACAACACTACTTATAATATCATGGACACATTTCTTCACATGCTGTTTTGCAAATCTCTTCCTTCTGTAAGGATAACTTTATTTTTCACTTAATGTAGTATTTAGAACCAAACTCAGTGTATCATATGAGCTGAACAAATTCATTATTACTGAGTTAGAGCCATTCCACAAATTGATTTCAAATGTGGATTTTTGTGTATGGGAGAAAATGCACAACCCTTAATTTTTCTGTGCCTGGGTATTTCATTGTAACAATATTAATTCAAATTTTCTGTGGATATTATTTTCTTATTCATTATCATTAATATCTACATATTTTCCCAAAGATAAATGTATCTGTGGGCTTTTAAAAATTGAAGAAAACTCTGGTGTGTGTGAGTGTGTGTTTGTGTGTGTGTGTGTGTTATACATACCATCTTGATATGCCAACCTTTCATCATGATTCATTTTTTTGAGACATATATTGTTTCTATTTAATGGCTATTGCAAAGAGATTGTTACAAATAAATATTGAATGTTTTTCTATCTCTATGATATCATGACTTTTAATTTATTAAATATATATCTAAAACTAGCATATATAAACTCAATATTTTAAACTTTTAGGACTAACTATGATCTTTCCATTGTGGCTATATTAAGTTATTTGCCTGCCTGCAAGAACAATTTCAAAATTCCCATCATCATCTGATTCTATTTCAAATATTTGTGATCATCGTCATTTTGACTGATGCTAAATAAAACACAAGTGAGATTTGGATTCTCCTTGTAGGCAGGAATGTTGCATAGATTTTCATGTATTTAATTGCATTTTACTTCTTTAAAAATTGATCTCTTTAATTAACTCAGTAATTCATGATTCTAGTACCTATTCTTTGGTTACTTTTTACAGTTTTTTGTAAATTCTGAATATTTATCCATTGTTGGTAAAGAACTAGCAAATATTTCCTCCCTTTTTTGCTCAATCACTGCTAATGACTTTTCTGTACATAGATTTCAATATTTCACAAAATTCAGTTCATCAATTCTTGCAAGTATTTCCTGAGTCATTGGAGTACTATTTGGAAAGTCATTCTCTATTCCTATACTTGTAGAAATCTCCCTTAGGGTTATGCTTATAGTTGGATATATATATATATATATATATATATATATATATATAAATATATATATATATATATATATATAGTATTAAAAACTTTAATACATATATAATACATATATATGTATTAAAGTTTTTGATTCATCTTAAATTAACTTTTATATAGAATAGATCTAATTTCTGGCATTTATACACAGTTTATTTACACAGATCTAAATTGTATTTATATCCACAGATCTAATTTCAGGATTTTTCTTGTGCATATTCAATTTTCTCTGCATTGTTTTCTCAGAAATAATCTGTTCTTCAATTCATATTTTTAGTACTTTCATAAAAAAATATCTGATGAATGTGCCTGTAATGAAGTTAGTTCTGGGTCTTCTTTTTTATTCCTTGTATCTGTTTTCATACCAATGCAATACACTTCTAATAATCCTTTTTATTGTAAAATTTAAAACCTTATTTTGTGCTCTCTTCAACATTGCTCATTTTGTTAAGGATTGTATGACTATTTGGAATATATATATATATATATATATATATATATATGGATTGGTTTTTCTATTTTTATGAGTCCTATCATTAGAATTTTAATGAATATTATATTACATTTATAGACAGCTTTTGCTAATATGTCCATCATAACAATATAGATTCAGGAGACACATTAACATAAAACTACTTTCTGTAGTCTTTTAAAATTTTTCTAATGTATACATGTGTATTTTTCTTAGATATATGCTTTCAAAATAAGTGTCCAGATATTCTGAGCAATCTACAAGCCTTGTACTGTCTACTTTTTGATTTATCAACATTGTTAGCTTCAGAGTTGACTATCCTGTTCTTATTATCAATAGCAATTTCTTCTTTTTCTAAATTTTTAGTACAGCAATTTACTTTTTTATTATGTATAGATTAGATGTCTCCCTTTAACATCACCTCCTCCTCTTCACTGATTCTTGCATGTATTCCAATCAGCATCATTTCTGTATCCGCTAGTGCTGTGGAAACTACTGTCAGGTTCCTCATTGTCTGGACTTATTATAAATCATAATTCCACATAAACAGGCATTGTGCTTGCCACCACTGCCCCCTTCCCACTATTATTTCGTGTGGTGTGCATTTAGAGTTGTGTTACTCACCTATCAACTTGTGGAAAGAGCTGGAACATACTCACCAACATTAGCTAATGAAGAAATACTGATTATCTTGCCTATTCTCATATTTTATTGTCTGTGTGCTCTCACATGCACGGACGTTCACATCTCTCAATTGTATTTGCTTCTTGTATTTGTCAGTTTGGTTTTTCCAGTCTTCTCTCCCAGTTTTACTTTCCTTTTCTCTTTTTCACAACACAAATACATTTAAGGCTGCATCTCCACGGTTTGATCTCAGATGTCTCATTCCTGACTCAGATGATCAATTCTTCAAGATCTATCATGACATTGTCCCATAACATATTTGCTTTTCTAAGAATTTACAAATTGTATGTAATTTAATGTTAATGTCTGAGTTGCTATAATTTTTTCATAATATAATCATGTAATCTGGAAAGTAATATTTCTCTGTTGGCTGTATCACACAGCTGTGATTATAAGGCAGTATGTATTTGGCCATGAATGAATATTTAAGCAACCTCAGTAATGTCAAAAAATATTTAGGCACAAGGAATCCACATACATTTCCTTTTTCTTTTGTTATTAATCATTAAGAAAAATCTTTATTTACTCCAGTAGTTTTCTATTCAAACTTGTGACTATGTAATAAACTCATCTCTCAGAAATTAAATGGAGAACAATGCTACTGTTAAAACTAAAACCTGAAGCAGAAGTGGTTGTCATAATCCTAATATTAATTACATTGAACCAGATAATACAGCTTGCTTTTGGGATACTCATTTACTGGGGCAAGATATTGTTCTTCTTTCTGTTCAAATTCTCTCATTTTTGCAATATGGATTAATATATAGAAAAAACTATGGGAGATTATTTTGATATTAGGTCATGCAAAGAATATTTAAGTGCCAGACATATGGTAATCATCCACATCAAATATGATTAATATTATAATTATTATTATACTCTCAATCAGTTATAACTCTAGAATTCATGGTTAATTGATTTATACCTTTATATTGAGAGATACAAGTCTTACTTCTATTCCAAAAACTGAAATTTTAATATTAAAAATACATCTATAGTACTAAATATAGAGAAGAACTGTAAAGGACATTATATACTATGGTTAATACTTTTCACTTATTAAAAAATAAATAACATACCCAGCAAAGAAAATGAAGAGGCCTAAAAAAGAACTAGAGAGCATAGGTGTGTTAAAACCCTATCGTGTAAATTTAAGCCTGGTTCTGTCTTCCAGTACCATGCTCTAAGAAATAAGACTCAGACTCAACATATATTTACAAATACTTTGGCCATATAGCTAGGCTTTTCTTAGACTAGAATCATAACATAAGATAACCAGTTATTTTAAACTATATTCTGATACATAGCTAGTTACCTGTGCTTGGGTACTATGTGTTTGTCTCCTCACATCTTCCCCTGTGGATCTTCTCCTACCTGGTTCTCTCCCAGAATTCTTTCTCCCAGATGTTCCCTTTTCTATTTTCTTACTAAGCCATAAGCCATAAGCCATAGGCTTTTAAACTGAAAGATGACACATCCATAAGATAAATAGAATATTCTCTCTACACTGTCCTTCCTATGTCCCCCCAAAAGAAAGAAAACTCACAGTCACATGTGTGATGAAGCTAAGCTGTTTTACTGTAATCTCAGAACTCTTTTCCCAAGACATACCATGTGGAGATTATGGCATCCAGAGTGTTCCAAGTACCGTGTGTAGCAGTATCCATCATGTCTCCTATAAACACATATGTACTTGACAGTTTCGTGTTCAGCAGGATGTACTTCATCATCTGATTTCTTGTACTGTTACTGGCAATTGGAATTTTAAATATAATAATTTAATAATAATATAATAATTTTAAATATAATAGCCATTACTTCTTTAAAGAAGAATGGAATAGCAATATTTAGCAAATTTACATGGGAGATAATGGGAATTTTTAAAGTTTCTATTTGAAAGTAATATTCAAGCAGTATTTTATTTAATATCAAGTAATATTTTGTGATTTTTCTCTATGAAGTCTATGTTTTAAGACAATGGATTTCAAACAGTACATCTCCGTATTAAATATATTATTTGTCTTCCTAGTGAAATTTGCAATCACTGATTTCTAACATTCTCAAATATAGGTAGACTTGTTTAAATGTAAGATTTAAATATTATATACTCTGATAGTCTATTACCGTCTAGTCATCTATCCGTAAGTCTATGACCCATCATCTACCTTCATTCCTTCCATGTAAAGAAACAAACATATGCTCCTCCAATGAAAGATTCAACAAAAGCTCCAGCCACAACTAATCACATGGGTTAGACCCATCTTTGTTACCTGTCCCAATCAAAGTGCCCAAGTATCTTCACACATTATATCACACCACATGCGCTCTTTCATGCATCAGTGTTCATGTTCACTTACATTATATCATATCCTGCATATTAAGCTTTCATTTAAGATTAATATTATGCAGAATGACACAAATGGTTCTTTAAGATGAAGAATTTGAAAAAGGAAGCCTGAGGCTTAGCCTTCTGCTCCTTTAAGAAGTGAGAAGAATGAATGAACTTATTTTTTAATTAGTTGTTTATACAAATTACATTCCAATATCAGTCCCTTTCTCTTTCCAGTAGCCCTCACACAGACCTTCTACCCATTCACTTTTCTCCTTTGAGAAGGGGGAGACAAACCTTATTATCATATCTTGAATAACATCCACCCAGGCTCCCACCTATACAAGTCACTATAGGACTAAGCACATCCTTTCCCACTAAGGCCAGAAAATGTTGCTCAGTTAGAGGAACAGGATGCACAGACAGGCCCCTGTCCAGTTTTTACCAGACCATATAAAAACCAAGCTTCACAGCTGCTACATATATATGGAGGCTTATATCCATCCCATCTCCACTTTTTGTTGGTCTTCCTGTGGAGTTCTCTTCCTCTTCAGGTTCTTCAATTATTCTCCCAACTCTTCCATGAGAGCTCTATTTAATGTTTGGCTGCGAGTCTCTGCATATGTTCCCATTGGCTGCTGGCTGAAGCCTCTCAGAGTATGGTTATGCTAGACTCCGGTTTGCAAGCGTAACAGAGTATGATTAGTTGTGTCAGAGATTGGTTCTTGCCCACGGAATGGGTCTCAGTTTGGGACAGACATTGGTTGGCATTCACTCCGTCTCTGTTCTCTGCTCTGCCTTTGTCCCTGTCTTGTAGGCAGGACACATTTTTGGATCAAAGGTGTTGTAGGTGGGTTGGTGTCCTTATTCCTCCAATGGGAGTCCTGCCTGGGTGGGTACAGAAGTGGCTACTTCAGGCACCATATTTCCCATTGCTAGGAGTCTCAATTAAAATCACCTCCATATACACCCTGAGGACTCTCCCAGGCAGATCTCTGGCATGTCCGAGAGGTGCCTCTCCTAAGCCTGTCCACCCCAGATTTCCTTTCTCTCTCTCTCCTGCTCTCTCTGCACCAGATCTCCTGTTGTGTTTTGCTTCCCTCCTCTCTCCCTCCTCCTGCCAAGTTCCTTCCCTCCATTCACCTACCTTATCTATTGTGTTTCCCTTTTTGGGAAAGATTCAAATATCCTCCCTTGGTCCCAGTTTGCTATTTTGTTTCTTTGGGCCTGTGAACTGTAGCATTGCTTTTCTGTGCTTTATATCCACTTATAAAAACTTATTTTAAACACACTTATCGGAATTTTTTACTCCCAAATAGCACTGACAGAATCTCAATTTAACAGTGTGTCTCAAAACTCCAAGTCAAGTAACTAGCATTACAACTTTGGCATATTTTTTTAATGTGTATTTTAAGAGTATGTATCTGGGATCTGATCCACATCTATCCTTGGCAATCATCTTAGAAACATAATTAATGATATCCAGAATAACCAAGAAAACCAATTTCTATCTATAAAGTAATGTTTCTGTATTAAATCTTAGTACAGGGCATACATATATACAAGCTCACTGCAAATGTTACTGAAGAAAACAACAATTCCACTCTCGAAGCACTGTTCGCATTTTCCTGTGCCAGTGTATTCAGCAAGGACATAATCTCTAAAGCCTGGTGAAGACACTGTTGGTTTCTAGGTTTTATTCCTGAGATATACTGTGTTAAATCTGATATAGTACTTTTATTTTACTTTGATTCTTTACATGTTGTGTGGAACTTTCACTTATGTTTGTCTACTACATGCATGCATTATGTTCAAGGGCTAGAGGAAAATTTTAAACTCCCTGGAAATGGAGTTAGAAATGGTCTTGTACCACTATAGTGATGCTGAGAATCAAAGCCTAGGCCTAGGAATAGCAGCCTGTAGCTGCCCTTATTTGGTGGTGAGCCATGTCTTCAGGTATTGATTCTGAAATATGTATGTATATTACTTTTATTTACTGTTTATATTACTTTGTATATTATTGTGTATATTGTTTTATTTACTACTTACAATGTAATGATGAATTAGCAATATTAGCATATTCTTATATTAATGTATCTTTCAAAGTCTTCAAAAGAGCCAAGTCAGTATTTTGAGTTCACACATCCAGTAATCTTAGCAAGTCCACAACCATTTCAATGTTCTCTCTTTAAATAAGAGTAGCAAATGATCAGAAGTATATGTACTTATCAGTGTGTATAAAGACAAATATTTGCAAGTTGCTGTTAAAGATTATGCAGGTTTAGTAAGTTACTAGTCATAGATTATTCTCCCATAATTACAACTTAAACAGCTCAACTTAGTTAACAGTTCTTTATGCATTAAGAACTGTAGACAACTGTGTAAAATTGAGCACAGGAGAGGTGGCCTTCCCCAGAAAAAAGAACATCAACTTGTTTTCTGGTGTCAAACAATCACCTCTGAAAACATACATAAAAAAATTATATGGACTTGACAGGTAATACTTACAATTATACATGCATACAATAGAAACTGAAATTAAAAGAGGCACTGAAATAAAGGAGAGTGATAAGGAGTATATGGAATAGTTTACAAAGAGGAAGGGGAAGAAATAAATGTTATAATTAAAATACAATATAAAAATAATCAACAAAATGTACAGCAATAAAGTTTCAATTATATGTAAATCTTGGAATGGTCTGATGAAAAACAAAATCATGATTGTGTATAATGTTGAAAATTTTTAACTTTATCAAGAGTTGTATAAAATGGTTCTCCTACATGTAATATATATATAAATTACATTACATACACAAACACACACACACAAACTTATTCTACATCACAGGACATTGTGTGCTGTTCTTACTTTTAATTTAGCTCATAGTATATCACTATGCTGACATGGGAATTTCCTAACAAAATTTAGCATTTTTAAGCATAATCAAGCATTCACATCCACTCCTTTATGTTAGGGCATTTTTCATTAATTAGTTTTTACAGCAAAGTAAAACATATATATATATATATATATATATATATATATATATATATTCTTTTATTGTTAATTTAAGGACCCATAAAGAATGTAATTATATAGTTCAAATTCATTTAAATGTTTTTCTTGGTAGTCTTACAACATGTGTTGTTTAGTTTCCTTGAAATATTTTCTTCATCTGTGAAAACACAAGTTTTCCACAGTTGTGTAAGATTAGCTAAGTACTCAGCTGCATATTTTATACATCATTCAGGTAATACCAGCCATCCCTTTATATCACTTGAAGTTGTTTATTCGATAGGTGAAATTTAGGTGGGTATTCATTTTATAAACCTTACCTTGACTTTTCTTACCTTCATTTTAAAGAATTATTTTACAATATCCACCTTTTACCTTGTAAATGTGTGATATATTCTTTAATAAAACGAGTGCTCTACCATTCCTTCCATACATTGAGTTTTTCGCTGTTTTGTGTTAAGTGCTTTCAGTAGAGTCGGATGTCACTGTTTCACTCTCCAAGTCTGCAAACTGCTTTTGTATAAACGTAGACTTGTTCTGTGCCATGTAGAACAATCATCTCATTTTAAAAGCTTTAAACAGTACAGATGTATTGTAGTTTGCATAATGTTATAACATGTACACATAATTCTGTAGAACACTTCGAAATGTCAAGACAAATCAATTTCGAAAATGTCAGGGCGACATTCATGAAGCTCAGTTCTCTCATAGAGAAGTGTCCTCCAATTAATTACACGTCTACAGCATTTCCACTTACTGCCTTTCCTGCCATTCAAATCAATCAGATTTTTAGATGTTTGTATTAGACAGTCTACTTAGCATGGCAGAAATACTGTTTCCAGAAATACAATTCTAAAATGCTGTGGTATCGATGTCATTTTGTTCACGTTTAAGATGAATTGTTTTAAGTGTTGATATGTAGGTTTCAAAGTATTTTTAACAATAAAATAAGAAATGATGGATTCACAATTTATCATTAAACAGTCTCTGTTATATTTTTCTTCTTAATAAAGGTACTGAATTTCAGAGTTCTCCGTCAAGTTAGTTTTTTGAAGCCTCTCATCACAGTGTCATGCATTTATATAGCTTATAACAAAAAATATGGAAGAGAATAAAAGACTTTTGCATATCAGCTGAGGTGAGAATGCAATGGTCCAGCATAGCAAAAACTCCTTTATTTTAGGAATTATCAATTATTTTTATTGCACAATTTGATAAATGTTTAGGAGGCTGAATTATTAGATGATATTTTATCACGTTTGGAACATCTTTCCAAATAGTCTCTGTGTGTGTGCATGTGAGTATGTGTGTGTGTGTGTGTGTGTGTGTGTGTGTGTGTGTGTGTGTTTGTCTGTGTGTGTGTACTTGTATGTGTGTGTCCTTGTGTAGCTGTATGTCCTTGTGTATCTGTGTGTCTAATAAACCTGTTTATATCTAATAGACACTATTTCAATAGGATACTACAAATGCACTTCCAGATTACTTTTGACATTTTAATACTCTAAATGTTAAGCTTTTAGTATATGAAAGAATAAACTGAAATTGTATTTGCTTGGGCAGGTTGTGAAAACATGTGAAACAACATCACTTGTACATTTGCACATTTGCTTTCCTCTGCTGACTTCCATTTGATCCGTTTTGAACAAGATAATCTTGGCACATTTTCTATGACACCTCTCTGTCCTCTGACCTTCGAGCATGCTTGAGTATGCTCTGTACAGATGACATCAATGGTATTCGTTCCTTTTTCAGTTTCAGCTGTGCTTGGCCAAAGGAGTTTGAAAATCCTCATAAAGTCCAAAGACTTGTTTATTAATTATGGCAAGGTTTACTAAGTTAAGCACACCCTGTCTGTTTCTCAAAGCAGTTTACTCTTATCAAAGCAGCCACATCTATGCAGGAATCTGTTATCGAGAAGGAGCTTTAATACAAATCCCTAGTCATTCTGGAGCTATAATGGGAAAACATTTGAGCAGCTTTTATTTATATGGCACTATACTGCCATTCAGATACTTGCTGTGCAGTGTTCTAACACTCCGTGTATTCAGCGTTTGAAAGCCCTCTCCATGGAGATGGATTTGCAACTGTGATCATTTTCTGAAAAACTGAAATACTCAACCATAAACACATAACATTATGTGGACTAAACAGGCTATACTTAGCAACACACATACATACATACATACATACATACATACATACATACATACATACATACACACACACACATACACACACACAGTGCATGCATCAATAATTATTTTAAAAAGGGACAAAATTTGAAAGAGAATAGGGAATGATATCTGAGAGGGTCTGGAGGGTGAAGAGGAAGAGAAAAATGCAGTACTTCATGGTCATTTAAAAAAGTCGGTGAGTTCCAGGACAGCCAGGGCTACACAGAGAAACCCTGTCTCAAAAAACCAAAAAGAAAAAAAAAACTGTTGGAATAAACCTTAATACACATTGTTTCAAACCTATGTATCAAATTTAATCTTCTAAATGTATTATTATGGATATTTTTGAAATTATAAAATTCAAAATTATCGATATTCATATGTATATTATTTGATAAAAAACACTATCAGATCAGCAGGTATTTTCAGAACTATACTTATTTTTATATTAATTACTAATGCATATCTTCTGCAACAAGACAATTCTGTATACTCAACCTATATTTTTGGAAACTAAGAGACTGTTTCTTGAGATTAGCAAGATGAACAATTCTTATTGAAACTGCATAAAGAAGAATCATCTAAGTTACTTTATTGCAGAATATTTTAAGACAATTTAAGATATATTCTGTTCAGAAGGTATTTTTCCCAGACTGGTGAGTTCAAGGCTATTCTCTACTTTATCTACTGTCATACACAGTATATCAAGTTTTGTCTTGAGATCTGTGATTCATTTTGAGTAAAGTCCTGTTCAGAGGATAAGTATGGATCTATGTGGATTCTTCTACCAGTAACTACCCAGTTTGACCGGCACCAATTTTTGCTGTCTTTTATAATAGACAGCCTTCATTCTCAAAAATGAGGTGTTCAGGGGTATGTGCATTTATGTCTGGTTCTTTAAATTAATTTTATTATCAACATGTCTGTTTCTATGTCAATACCATGCTATTTTTACTAGTACATCTCTGTAGTATAATTTCAAGACAGGCATGGTTATACCTCTAGCACCTTAACTTTTCTTTTCCAATCAGTATTGTTTCAGCTATACTTGATTTTGATTTTTTCATTGAAGTTGAAAAATGTGAAAAAAATGTCTTGTAATTTTAAACTATAGATTGGATAGAATCTGAAGATTGCTTGTGATAGGATATCCATTATTACTACATTAATCTTATAGATCCATGGTCATGAGAAATGTTTGTCTCTGATATCTTCTTCAGTGTCTTTCTTTAATGTCTTAAAGTTTTATCATATGAGTCTTTCACTTGCTTGGTGGTAGTGATCCCAAGATATTTTATATTATTTGAGACTGTTGTGAAAATATTATTCTATATTTTTCAGTATGTTTGCATTTGTATATAGGAGGACTATATGACAATATGTCTTTTTTGTGAGATAGTATAGCTAGTTTGTTATCTGAAAGTGTTTATCAGCTATAGACTTCTGGTGTATTTTTTGGAGTGTCAAATTTGTATGTCATATTACCTGGAAAAAAGGATACTCTGACGTTTTCCTTTTTAAATTGTATCCACTTGATCTCCTTCTGCTGTTCTGTTGTCCTAAATAAGACTTCAAGTACAATATTGAAAAGGTATGGAAAGAGGTTACTTTGTGTGTGTGTGTATGTGTGTGCATGTGTGCCTCTGTGTGTGTGTGTGTGTGTGTGTGTGTGTGTAAGTGTGTATGTCTGTGTATATTTTTGTGTGTATGTACATATGTCTGTGTGTATATGCGTGAGTGTGTGTATGCACATATGTCTATGTGTATATGCGTGAGTATGTGTATGCCTGCGTGCCTGTGTGTCTGTGTGTGTCTGTGTGTGTGTGTGTGTGTGTGTGTGTGTGTGTGTGTGTGAGAGAGAGAGAGAGAGAGAGAGAGAGAGAGAGAGAGAGGAGATTTTACATCAATGTGCTACAGCACACACATAGATGTCAGAGGACAACTGATAAATGTCATTATTCTCCTTTCACTTTGTGTGTATGAGTTGTCAATTGGCAACTGACACATTTACTACCATGGAATATACTTGACTTTAAACTCTAGTTTTATAATTAAAATGTATAAAACAGTGTGACAGTAAACAGAGATCCAGTGAAGAAACTCCACCAAAGAGAAAGGGGGTAATAGGAGATAGGAAGGAGGTAAGAGAACGCATGAGACTAGAATAATCTGTCTATATTATACTTTTGGACAAACTTGTTAAAGAACAAATATAATATTTCTTTTAAAGAAACATTACCCTAAAACTATGTAAATCCCAGTAATGTCTATATATTTCAAGATCAATAAATTGAATTACTCATTATATATTTGTATGATCTTGTCAAAGAACAAATTTAGTATTTTTAAAAAATATTATCCAAAATTTAGTAAATCTCAGTAATATCTATAGATTTCATGATCAATATATTCAATTTCTGAGGCTAGACATTAAATAAACATAAGAGTTCCATCTGCTACAGTTTTCTTAAAATGGTTCTGTAACCTGGTGTTTGGAAATATGTGCACAATAACTTACAAAGAAGAAAAACAAACCATGTGTAATATGACTCACTTTCAGAAAAACAGATTTCAAGAAAAATATTGTTTTAAAATGTCTATTTTCATCTTCCTGAACAACAAGATGAGCGTATTAGGCATGAAATGGCCTTAACAGGCTTCTTCCTGCAGTTATGGACTACTAGGTCAGAAGATGCATCAAGTATTCATGGGCTTTCGAAGACTTTCATTAAGGATTCATTGGGGATAAAGGCTACAGCCATGCTCATTTTAGAGAAGGACAGTTTGTCTGATATCACCAAGTCTAATTTTAGGTTTTACCTCTAAATTGTAGTCTAAAATAATTTAATAGTTTCTGGATGATATTGTTTATCTTAGGAATCAGATCTTTGGGTTTCTGTGAGAAGTCTGGATTGTCATCACATACAAATAGTTCGAAAGACTTATTTGATTTAGCTTATTATGTTCTCTCAGCACATGTCTTCAAATAGCCACTGAACTATGCAAAATTAGGTATTTGCCTTTGAGATTTTATTTGCATAATTTTCAGCAACATTAACATTTAATATGATTTAAATGTACTTCCATCAGTCAAAAGTTCTCAAGTGAAGCTTAGTAAAGAACAAGAAATCACTAAGGATGTAAATAAAATCAACTTTAACATTACATTTTAACCTTATATAATTTTTAAAAGTATTACTGAAATTGGTAGTAGTAGTAGTAGAACAAGAAGAAGAGTGTTCAGAAAGGCTATATTTGATATAAAAATAAATAGATGTAAAAATTTTAACTACTAATACAGAATAGTAGGTGCATTATTGAATAGTGGATCTATGATTTACTCAACTCATAAATATTACCAATTGCAAACAGTTTGCAAGGAGGAAATGTTAAGATGACCCCTTGCTATGTTTTTCTCCTGTTTTATGTGCTAGTACATAGGCAATCAGCTTAAACACAGATCATTGCTTCAGTCTTGCATGGAATAATTCAGTACACTGTGTTCTTTTCCATACCATAGTGGAGTAAGGTCAGTTTTTTTTCTTTTTCTACTGCTACTCTTGAGCTATTGGCCTGGGAAGAATAAAGTAATGTGAGAGAGAAAAGCCCTAGAGGAAAATGCCAGTGAAAGATAGGATGTCTCAGCTGGATGAAAAAAGGATGGTGGAAGGGAGAAGGCATATCAGATAGAGACAGGCTACCTTGGCCTCCCTCTTCAATGATGAAACAATAATAAATGACAAAACCAGAGCAATTATCTGCAATATTCTGGGACATGGCATAGCTATCCAAGTAGTAGAACCCATAGTGCTGGTGCTAGAAAAAATGAATCCTCCAAGATATATACAACTAATTTAATGAATGTACTTAAAAGTATTTCTTTAAGATCATCCTTCCCATATATTATATAGGGAACTTAATGACTAAAGAGTTCAGGCAGCCTCCACACTATGAATTCCTCAAACTTGATTTATTCTCTATTTCCAATCAAGAAGATAGCAGCTATACATGCAAAGTCAAGAAGCCTTCCCATGGTGCATGACCCTGTCTGCATATCACTCTACCTTTCCTGGAGACACCCTCACGTTTGTTCCGAGCAACAATAAGCCCACCCTCTTCTCCAGAAGAATCTCTAAAATTCAGAAAACCATAGACTTGTCTGGCCCCATCATCTTCCTATCCAGGTCTTCTCCTCCTCTGTTCTAAGGAACATGAGCTCAGGAGTCTTGGCCACTGCAGGTATACATTCAGCCGAAGAACAAAGGATTGTGGGATAGAATAAGCTGCAGGTAGAAGGACCTGATTACCCTAGAGTAAAAATGATAAAGATGGCTTTGCTAGTTGATGTCAGAAGCCAGGCAGAAGAGGCTCTTAACTGAGGGGGAGTTCACACAAACTTCCAAACCCAAGAGATCCAAATGCCTAAGACCAAGACATTAGTGTATGGGGCAGGGGTGGTTGAAAGACATATTCCTAGAAACGCTTAAGACTTCTGGAAAGGGTATTGCAACAAAAAGCAGAGGAAGAGGCATCTTACCAATTGATGCTAGCAATTCTGCTTTTGAATTTGGTATGACTACTTCTTCACATTCAAAACTAATATTTGTTTGCTTCCTGATTGTTAATTTCCTTTCACTCCATTTAAAACTTTACCAAGTAATAAAGAATCTAAGTCATAGGACAGACAACTCTTATTACATGATTACCACAAATAGTGCTAATCTACAGATGTTCATTTTCAATTTGAGAAAAGTTAAAGCTATTTATTTCATTTGATATGCAAATAAATCAGGCAAAGCATCATTAGGAAGTCAGCAGTTTGAATCACTGTGATTCTTGATAATGAGAAACTGATATTTAGGCGACGTAATTGGTGGGGATGAGCCTTTTCAATGAAAGTCATTTTATACAATACTGCACATGATTTTCTTGCATTCTAGAGAAGTGGCTCTTTCCTTGAAGCTCCCATTAGACCTACTGAGATGGTTAATATTGTGGTTTCTGGTTTTGGTTTTGAGACAGGACGTCATGTATACAAGGCAAGTTTTGAACTCACTATATACCTGAGGATGAGAGTGAACTCCCAATCTTCTGACTGCATTTCACAAGCATTTAGATTATATTTTGTGTCACATATCATGTCTTTGCAGTAAAAAGAGAAGTCCAGGGATTTATACATTCTGAGCAAGCACTCTGCCAACTAGCTGTATTCCCAGCCCTTGTGCTTTCTTCCGCACATGCTATATTAACTTCATCCTAAGTTAAGTTCATGGACACTCTATAATCTTAAATCAATTTCATTGAGATATTTGCATTTTTGAAATATAGCTATGCTTTTCTCTCCCCTCCAAGTAGCTCTCAGTAAATTTTTCAAATCATTGTTCCCAAGGCAATAAAATACCCATCCCCACTTTTATCTACTTTAGGTAAAGTTGATCCTCTCTCTGTCTCTGTCTCTCTGTCTCTCTCTCCCTAAATGGAGTTAAAGGAAATTAACAATCAGGAAGCAAACAAATATTAGTTTAGAATGTGAAGGAGTAGTCATACCAAATTCAAAGGCAGAATTGCTAGCGTCAATTGGTAAGATGCCTCTTCCTCTGCTTTTTATTGCAATACCATTTCCAGAAGTCTTAAACGTTTCTAGGATTATGTCTTTACATATTACAGTAGATTTGACCCATCTGAAACAATCGTGACTAAATTTCCTTTGCCATTTGTTTTAACTTGTGTCAGAATAATTTTCTTTTACCCTGAGAAGTGTTATGGAGACCCAAGTTCTTCAGTGTGATGCCCATGGTGTGCTCTCTGTTTTTATCTGTCACAAATGTAGTTATTGGCAAGTTCTTTCCAAACCCCTGCTTTTAATTTCCTTTTTTTTCTAATCTGCAGTGTTTAAGAAAACAGATAATCAAAGTTGTTAGAACTGTGTGCAAATTAAGGAAATAAACTCTAAACGATGTTCTAATGTTTAGTCTTAGTAACAAGTATCTCCGTAACCCAGAGCCATTTTCTCCGTTACTTTAATTCTAGACTATATTTAGAATAGTGTCATAGAAGAAAGCACCAACTGGGAATAAAAAAAATAAAATAAGATACTGCCCATAAGCAGTGCATAAAACTACCAGAGTTATGTAACTTTGATTTGCCTTGAAGAGAAAGCTACAGATGTTCGACAAATCGTAATCTTTGTAATTATATCTGCAAATGATCTTTATATCTAATTGAGTAAGTATATTATTTTACAGCCAATTTTACATTTCAGCTAAAATATTTGTGATCAAATAAGTGGAATAATTCAGGTTTCCTCTTGACTGCTTGAGTAGCATTTTTCCTATTTTGAGATTTCTTTTGTTCATAACAAATGAAGTTCCATTTGAGCAGTAAAGAAGAGAAAAAAATGCTTTAGAACCCAGACATGATTTAGATGAGTCTAACATGAAAATTGCTATTAATTGTTGTTGGTCAGGGACAATTAGGTAAAAACAGTGAGACATTTTTAAAGGTACTATACATATGTTTGGACCTCATAATTTGTCTCTGAAAAAAATTGTCTTAAAGAACAAAGAAAGGATCTTGTTAATATAAATTTATTTTTAGTGTGTAGAATAAATAAGCAGACAGACATGGTATTACATGTCCATAATATCAGTGCTGAGAAAAAATAAGTTTACAAGTCTGAATAGGTAGACTTCAAAAATATAGCCTGTCTTGTCTCTTATAAGGAAATTTTGTAACTCTAATACAGAATATTGCAACATGTGATTAAAATAAAACCATTAAAATAGCTTATAGTTACTTGCTAAAAACCTGTCCTCAAGAGATTCATTACTCTGTGTATTGTGAATGTGGTATTTGTTTCTGTAACATGTTAAGATGTAATGAAAGTGCTAATAGTTTATCAATCTATCAATGTAATCTCATTTTAAACTATCCTATTACCTAATTACATATGTTGCTACTGTCAATGACAAATACCATAGATAGTGGAGGGTTATGTTTCATCAGAAATAGAAGCCAGTTAAAAATTTAATCAGTCAAGACCTCTGTGGTTTTTTCCCAGAAGATAATTGGACAATTTGAAAAATGTATACAAAATTTAGTGAAAATTTATAATCATATATTTCATGATAATGACCATACTGCCTCATTTGTATTTTGATTTCCATGTCTCCATTAATATAATTCAGACTTCAGAGAAGATCGTTATTGAAAAAATTCAGACAGCTCTAGAAAATTTGTGTGGGAGACCCAAACAAATAGTCTGTTGTAAGAAAGGAATAAACAGCCAGATAATTGGAACAAAACAAAAGAACAAAATAATATTCATTATGTAACATGTCATCCAGAGAAGGAGCTACAACAAATATTCAAGAGCTTCATAATAATTACTAACTTATGAGACATGATCTATATTCTCTCCACTCTTATTAATGATCATACAAAGACCCAACATTGTTTCAAGGTAGATTTCATACACATTTATGATCTCCTGCTCCTTACAATGTCAACTTACTCACAGGGTATAAAAGTATCCACTATCATTTTGCCCTTTGCTAAGGCAGGTTGAAGTTGAATAGTAAGGAGTGAATGCTGTCAAACTGACAGATTAAGAGCCTTAGTTTTGCAGGCCAAAAAATGTGGTCCCATCTCTAAAGACATTTCTCCCATATATATGAGCTGTTGGGGAGTTATCTCATTTGTACCTTTGTGAGCCAGTTCTTCTGTATTAGAAATATATGGTTTCATACACAGAATATTCAAATCATAAGTTTTCAAACCAGCAATGTATAACCGTAAACACTTTCTCTCCTTGATCCATTTGAAAACATTTAGTATTAAATTTATTTACATATATAAACATTGTCATATAGAATATTGACTTCATATAATTACATTTAAAATTAGTTCAATAAAAAATTGGCATTATCAGGTTGCATAATTTAATTTCATCACCATAGCTACTAGGAATTAATTCTTCTAGTGCATCTGCAGTGCAAAAATCTTCCTACCTTCACAGAAGAACATTACTTATTCTACCTTTAAATTAGTAAGCCAGTTACTACTTTCTCTCTTGGATCATAAATTTCTTTTAATGTAGTACAAAACAATTTTTATTGTTAATATTGTTATAAATTATATGATTCATTTTTTAAACAAAATTCATCATGCCACATTTCATGAGGAAGAACTAATGCTTCTTAGGTTACACACAAGAGGTGCTTACTATACCATTAATTCATATCTTAATAAAAAATTCTTTCGCTCAGCTATTTAGCCTTGAATTGCATTAAAATTTTAAATTATTATTCTTGTATTGTATGTGTATGTGTGTGTGTGTGTGTGAGAGAGAGAGAGAGAGAGAGAGAGAGAGAGAGAGAGAGAGAGAGAGAGAGAGAGAGGGAGAGAGAGAGAGAGGTGAATTTGACACATGCACCCAATCTAACCATACAGGTCAGAATATGATTTTAGGAGCTAATTATCTTGCTCCATAGTATATTATGCAGATGGAACCCAAACCCTCAAATTGTCAAAGCCATCTTTAACTCTAGTTCATTTATTTTTCTAATTAACTTACAGTAAAACTCTCTTGATTTAACATTACATATAAACACTTCCCTTCCACAGTCCATCTACAAATTCAGCATCATTAGATTAAAAGAATATTATGTATCTTTTAAAAAATTTTAATTTCCTAATGTATTTTCCTCTTTATTTAGTAATTTGTTTTATTATTTAAATCATGAACATAATGTCATGATGCAGTAAAATTCTTTTTCAAATGCAAATTTAAACCTTACTTTGGAATATCAATTTATTATGGCTAATATGAGGATATAGAAAATTTTAAATATTTGGAATTTTTCCTCCTTTAGGTTATCTCAGTTTCTAGAAATTAAGAATCTTTAACAGTTTATGCTCTCAAAAAGTGAGTTGATTTATAAGAAACAAATATCAAATAAACCTATCTCTTTCTACATATACATATATACATTTTTAAATTTTTTTAATTTGGATATTTTCTTTATTTACATTTCAAATGTTATTCCCTTTCATGGTTTCCTCCCCTCCCCAGAAATACTCTATCCCACTCCCTCCCCCAAATTCTATGAAGATGTTCCCCTACTCACCCACCCACTCCTGCCTCCCTGCCCTCAAATTCCCTTAAACTGGGGCATCAAGCATTCACAGGGCCAAGGATCTGTCTTCCATTTGATGCCCGACAATGCCATCCTCTGTTACTTATGTACATACATTGGTACACTATATGTATATACATACTTTATTTAACACGTATTCGATATCAGTTTTCTTTGCTTCTGATATTGTTTTTAAGGCCTAATGAAACAATCAATAGATCAATCAATCGAGCAAAGATCTCAGTTACAGTACTAAAATATTTTGATAACTATGAAACAGAAGTTTCTAGACATAATTCCTTTAAATCCTGGCAAAGCTGGCAGAGCTTATGCTCAGTTTAAGTTAACAAAAGTATTAATTGACAATAGCAAAGAAAATAGAGATAGTGATAAAAGCTATTAAAAGGTGTAACTTGCTAAATTTTCAATGCTATTAAATAGCATTTAATACTTAGAAAGTTTTCATTCTTTATAAGTTTTGTTTCTTTCCTCACAGGCATTTTACACTTAAATATCTCAGAAAAAAAAAAATAAAAGGAAAAATGGGTGGCTACTTTTCCGCTTGATCTTTTAGTCTTGACATTCCGTTTTCATTATTTGGTAGCACGCAGGCATATTAGGCCTGCCTGCCAACGTGACTCTCTCAGAGAATACTGCAGAGAGCACTACTGTTTTCAGTAGGATGTACCCAAGGTATAGGTCTCTACTACAAAGTGGATTTAACATTTGTTTTTGCAACAGTACTAGATAAATAACAGGTATGACCATGCTGGAGATGATTGCTTGTAGTTCTGACAGTGAGGTTAGAATTGGTAATAATTTTATTATGAAATCCTTTAATAATGTTTCCAAAAGAAACGTGTGTTTTTTCAGTTGTTAATTAACACATCCTACATGTTGTAGGGCAATAGCATACTTCTAAATTGATCTGGTATCTTTCTTAGCCTGACACATAGCACTGACTATAGAAAGTAGGGTGACATTATTGTATTTAGTTGAAAGCAGCTGAATAAAGTCGGGGATGGCACATCTACAGTTACCATCACATTCAGCCATTTTAATGATGTTTAAAAGACCCAAGTGGCATTTATGTTTGAATTGCTGTCATGGTGATTATCGTTTTTGTGTGAAGGAATCACCAGAATATTATTTATGAATTCCCTTTTCTCATTGGAATAACGATTTTGTATGCAATAATGCTGATCTATTCCAGCTTAAGCCAGAAAATTATTTGAAGGGCTTCTTCTGCTTGGAAAATCCCAGGTGAGAATGAAGCGGGCCAATCCTAATACATCTTACTGTATGCAAATCCTCCCAGAGCCCAGCAATGTTTTGTTTTTATTACTTCTTTTATATTTTAGATTATAATATAATTACAGCATTTTTGCTTTTTATCTTCTGCCTCCAAACAGTCTTACATAAGACTCCCTGCTCTCTTTCAAATTCATGACCTCCTTTTTCATTAATTGATGTTTTTTTGAAGAGCTATACTTACCATCTCTGCAGCTTGCTCTCTCACTCTTTCTCTGGTTTTCCAATTAAACGTCCATTTCCCTCTTGAATGTGATCATATCAAGGCGCTATGGCATAGGTAGCAGACATTGCATGTAGTCAGTTTCAAGTTTCAAAACTTGAGTTTCTGAAACTATAAATTAATAACCCCTTTATAATATACCTGCACCCATAAAGTTTTAAAGTAGTAAAAAATTAACTGAAAGTAATATCACATTTTACAGTATGATACTATTCAAAAAATGAAATCACAATCTGATATTATTATGATTCAGCCATAATCTGAAAAATGATTATATGGAAAATATGAAAAACTCATCATGGACACAGATAGGCAGAAAAGACAACTTGTGGACAAAGCGAGAAAACAGCTTTCTTCATGCAAAAGATTCAGACTTCAGAGTGAAGCTAACACTCCTGAGCTCTGAGAACGTATATCTGTTTTCAAAATAAGCTATTGTGTGTGGTATTTACTACAGGGATGCAAACTAAATTAGACAAGGAAGGCCCTCATGAAGAGTTCAACAAAGCTTTCTCCAATTGTTGAATTTAAACTAAGTTCCTTGTATAACCATTGGATTTCCTGTGTCTTTTTCTTTAATTTTTTTTATTGGATATTTTATTTACATTTCAGATGCCACCCCCTTTCCCCATTTCCCCTCCCTAGAAAATCCCTATCCTGTGCCCCCTTTTCCATTTTACTTTTATACAATTTTGTTTTAAATGCTAATCGAAGGCTTTATAAGTATGGTATTGCTCAATCAGACGTGTAACACAATACCCAACCTAGATATGTAAACTTTGACTGGTGGAGACATGTGAACTTCTGCCTCCATGCCCCCCCTCTCTTTCTCTCTTTTTCTCTCTCTCATTACCTAGCTTCTCATCTACTTCATCTTCTCCTCTCCTTACTCCATCTTTTCCTCTCAGTGCTCCTTGCCCCTTAGCTCCTCCTACATATCACCTTTCCTGTTAAAATAAAACTTTTCTCTCAAAATACAATTAGAGCATAATTATTCCTACTTGTACCAATGAGGTACAAGATAGTCTTAATATTTGCCTAGACAGAGTAATCAGTCCTTAATAATTCTGCATCACTAAGGTCTGTCAGATGAGTTTGGGCCAGAATGCTGAAGATTTGATGCTCCAACGTTCAGTAGTCTAGGGGCTGTCCAGGTGTTCAGCGGTCTCTATAAATTGGCTAAGTTTTAGAAGCTATGCATAGTGCTTCCCATAACTTCAGTTAACTCAGTCATTCTGAATTTCTGACGGGGTTGAAGACCTACAGTCTCATAGCCAATCCTGGCTATTTACTTTGAGAGAAAAGATCTGAGTGGATGGTTTTCAGCTGACGTTCATTCGAAAGCCAAGAAAAATACCAGGTTCAAAACTAAGTGTTTTAGTCAAGAGAGACGACAGAGGTTCTGGTTAGTCAACAAAAGAATGGACTGGATTTCCTGTTTCTAATTACTCTAATCTGCTACTTTGCTCGGGATATTATTTCTCTGTCTGAATGTCAAATTGAAATTAGAATATGAATGAGATTTCTAAAAGTTATAAAGCCAATAGTAGCTTTGGGGGAATGAACTTAGGAAGACATGAGAGGAAGTGGAACAAGAAAGGGAGGGATAGAAATGATACAAACTCCATACTCCATATGAATCTCTCAAAAACGATTTTTTAAGTCTAAGTTAAAAAAATTATTTATTTATTTATTTTTGTTTAATTTTGTCCTAAACACTTGTATAAATTTTAAGAGCAACTATTCTGTATTTAATTCCTATTCATTAACTTGACTATGTATAACCCTTTTGCAGTAACTGGTAAAAGATCTTTCAAGACCTGTGCGACTAAGTCATCAAATCCTTTATTCAAACATTAAATGTGAATGAAATTATTAATTCAATGAATTTATTAGAATGAAATTATACATGTAATGATACCTGAAAAATCCTTATATCAATTTTGTAACATTTTTAATGAGCCTTAATTACTACTAAATTACCTTTTTAAATAAATGACTCTAGTATCCTAATAATTTCCTTATGTTAGTCTTGACTTTGGATCATGGTCATCTCTCATATAGTAATCTTCCTTGCCATTTTCTTTTACTTTAGTGTTTTGAGATACATTGCTGTTGCTACAGAAATAGGCCATGCTGAATTTAGTGAATACACCTCTTTGTTTCTCAAGTCTCTGAATCTTCCAGTCTTCGGAACATCATTGTGATGGAAAAACATGCAATGGCATTCTTCTTTTATCTTCCATTTGCACTTATGTACAAAATCCCAAAAAAGTTACAAGAGCAAAGAAAAAAAAACTTGTTAACAGTAGACCTCGAGGTATTTGGCTCATAGCATAATTAACATCATCACTGTATATTACAGATGTTTACAGGGTTAATACTTTACTTCGTCCCACTAGTGACTTTCGACATAAACTATCCTCTTACAGTTTGTCAGTTTGTGAAATTTTATTGTCAAATGTTTTCACAATTTTAAAAATTAGGTTTTTTTTTTTCTTACTTTTTTTTTCTGGTACTGTAAATTTTAAAATAGTTAGCTTGTTTGATACATTTTCTCTCATTCTGCAGAAATTGTAGACTCCAAGTAGAAAAGTTATTGGGGACTAGCAGAACAGTATACCCACTTTAAACAGAGACTGGCTTGCACATGTATCTTATGAAGAGAATGAAATGAGTCACAAACTGAGAAGGAGACTCTCCAAGACTCCCTAGAGGAGAGATACTGGATGATAACATGTTTAAAAAGAAGAAATACTGCAGTCAGTAAAGGGATGAGAGAGTAAACAACCATGCTCTTTTACATTCCTCAGTACAGCATTAATATTTTATAGATTTGTCCCTCGGGAAATGAAAAAAATATCTGCATTCACTGATTAAAAGTGTGCAAGTGCATAGCTCCCTGTGAGGAATTTCTGGTTATCATATAGGTCTTGTGAAAACTACACTTTGCACTCTCCTTCATATTATTTTCCCATTCTATATTTCCCTGAACAGCTGAGAAATATAGGATAAATCATAAGGACTGAGTGATATCAATTTTGTAATACATTATGCATACATACACACTCTATAAAAACATAGTGCATAACAGTATATCATGTTCCAAGTTACCATCAAGTATATTATCAACTAGCTATTTTTAAATTATATTCATATAGTGTGTATGGATCTTCTTGGTTCTAATGCATCAGTTAAAGAGAGATCTATGTGAAATCTTGCTCTTCTAAAAACTAATACTATGTTTCTTAGAGTTGGGTCCTTGTCAGTAAGAACAGTACTATGAGATGCCACCATCCAGGCATTGTATGATCAATACATACTTAAATTCTCCTTACCTGTGATGACATAAGGGGGTTTGGACCCATTAACTTATTATAATACATGAAAGAGCTCATAGGCCGTACCTTTTCCAAAGTACTTGGAGTAAGTTAAGAATAGCTGTGGAGGGGAGGATCTCACAAGGGCAAGGGCTTCCAGGGGATTTAAAGCAGCCTACGTGTCCCTGATGAGGATAGATTTTTAGTTTCTTCAATGAATTTGCTGTTTCTTATTTTTTCCTGGTTCATAAGAAACCCACATCATCCATGTTCCATAATTAAAACTTATTGTTTACCAAGCTAGACCTAGTGAGGTGCTTTCTTTAGTCTCTCTTTGTTGCTCTTGGGTTAAATATACTTTCTTCACCTTTCCAGGAAAAGTTAAAAATAAGAAAATTCTAAGAGAAATAAATAAGACCAATTATGTTAGGACATATTCTTTCGTTCTCTCTCTCTCTCTCTCTCTCTCTCTCTCTCTCTCTGTGCGTGTGTGTGCATGTGTGTGTGTGTGTGTGTGTGTGTGTGTGTGTGTGTGTGTGTGTGTGTGCGTGCATGTGCAGAGAGGCCAGTGTCTTAATTTTTTGTTTTACCTTTTTTAGTTAAGTGTTTCCACTGATGCTGGAGCATGCCATCTCAGCTATACTTGCTAGCAAGAGGGCAGAAAGATTGATCTTTCTATCCCCAACTGTTCAGTACTAGGACTACAGGCACTTGATACCCTGCTCTAGTTTTATAGGTATGATGACCATTGAGCATACATTCTTATGCTATACAGTAAATATTTTAATAGCTGAACCAAATCCTAATTCTGATGTCTTTGTGTTACAACACAAAGCCATACTTAGTCAAGATATTATTTGACAGCAATCTGATGCAATGCATCAGACTCAATTGTGTATTTCATTATCCACTAAATGTTTATTTTGTGACCTCATAGAACTTCATATCATTATCTCACTCTATCTCAACATGGATGATAGCCCTTCCATACTTTACTATGAAATTACTTCCTTACTATATAATTTTAGTTCAAGTAAGTTTGTGAGGAAAAGGAAATAACTTTATATAAAATTTCAATTCAATTTTAGAATATTGAGTTAGTCAAAATAAAATGTGTAAAATGGTTATAATGTTATAGTTATTGGGCAAAATAAATCTTTTAATGTTACATTCAGTATTTACTCATTTGTATAGGAACACAGCCAGAGGTTCAAAATTTAAACCATAACTAAATATATTGTATTGTATTGTATTACATTATATTATATTATATTATATTATATTATATTATATTATATTATATTATACATATTGTATAATATTTAATTATATAATTATATTATATATTGATATATAATAACACACACATGAATTTTTCTTTTCTCAGCAGCCACTAAATTGGTGTAGCTTCCCATCTAAGGATATGTTATTGAGATCACTCTATACAAGTAGTAAATTCAACTGATGGTATTTTCTTATTTACTTGACCGTATTGGTAAGCTTGCCCTAACATACTCAGAAGGCACTATTTTGCAGTAGATTTTCTTGTCTTCTGGTTCTGGCAATCATACTGCCTCTTTTCTGAGATATTCACTGAGCCATCCATGGAGGGGTTGGGTCATAGAGATGTCAATATAGTTTGTCCCAACATACTCAAATATTCTCTAGTCCAATCAGATGTAAATTGTGCTAATAGTTTTCACTTGCTGCAAAAGAAAACCTCTTTGATGAGTGGTGAGAATTACACTTTCTTTGTCATAAGGCTAAGTACATTGAGTGTTGTTAGAAATTATATTGATTTTGAAAAGAAGCAATAATATATTCTGCTCTAGTGCCTTCTCACCAGGTACAGGTAACTGGCTAGGTCTAAAGTTACCAGAGATTAATTCCTTTTATAAAGCAGACCTAAGTATTATTCAGTGATTGTTGATTTTCTCAAAGGCACGAGAATCACTGTATTCTGGTGGGGCTATCTATAGTTGCAATAAATATTTTGATTAAAAAGAACAGCATAATTTTAAGTATCTATCATAAATTAAAAATTCCCTTTCAATTCTAAAGTAGCCAATAAATTTTTATAAGAATGTAATTTAATACTTCTTTCTATTTTCAGGTTAGCTACTTCAGTGTTAATTTAGCTTCTGGATATTAAAAATTAAATTGTAATTTTCCATATTATTATGAGAAACTTAATATATAATTCTGAGGCTCTTATGAGAGTATGCATTTTTATATTGCTTGATTTTAATGTTTGTTTTGCTCCTTTAATACCTTAAATTATTTTCATGTATCCTAGATTCTGCCTCAGACTTCCTTTTGAGATGAAGGTACCATTGTGCTTCTGATTTTCTTGCCTCCAACTCAAAAATCTAGGATTTGTGCTATCCTAATTGGCTTACTAATTTGAATAGAAAACTCTTCTTAAGTTTACGATTTTTCCCTAGTGTAACATCTCGTATGATGTTTCAGTTAGAAAGAAATATTTACTTTTTTTTCCTGGTACCTGTGAGATAAACAATGTAAATTATATTAACTGAGATTAAATTATCCATGTTTCAGAGTATAACTCTAAATTTCATATTTTCTAATATTTTGATTAGTTTTATACTATCTATACAGATTGAAATCAGGACAATTTTTAAAACTATACTTTTCTCAGTGAATATTTGACAAGGTGTTCTGGTATTTTACTGTCTAGTTTTGCTGAGGCAGCCTTTTCTTCATGAACAATTCTGCAAAGTGAAGTTAAAATCTGACTCTTTAACGTACTTTAAAATTTATACCACCTAAGTAAAATTTTAATCACTCCTTCATTCCTACATAAGTACTACCTTCTATCTGAATATAGGAACTTTTTATTAAATAATTCTTTATGAATTCTCATCAGTTTTCTCTTCCTCTGTTTCTATTCTTAAGATTTTTATTAGATGCATGAAAATTCAAAATCATGTTCTTTCATCAGAAAAGATGAAATTATATATTGTTTTCTGTATCCCTTTTTGACTTTGCCTATGTCTCTAAGTTTCATAAAATACTTTTCCGTATTGTATAGTAATTTTCTCTTCAAAAGCCTAGTAAGCTTCTTTTTTATCCATTTGTTCATCCATAGTAATTTATTCAGTTTTAATAATACCTCTCTATTATAAAACAACTTCTGGGGTGGCTGGACAATACTGAGAATGAGTCAGTGTTTCCTTCCCATTTTTATGTGGCTGGTTTTGTGCACTACCTGTAGCTGATGTGTCTTCTGTCTTTTGTCTTTCCCACAGAAGAAATTCATCTATAATGGTTTTTACAATGTGTCAACGAAGCAGAAATAACTTTTTTTTCAGTTTCACACTCCTACCCATGTCACTAAATCCTATACATGTGATCATTCCTAAGATACATTAGCCTGTATACAATACAATACAATTTACTTCTTTGAGACTTGATATGCCTATGTTGTGAAATAATGGATTTCCACGAGTTTTGTCTCTGGCCTCTTAAGTTTTTAAATTGTTTACTTTTAATTTTCCTAACATTTAGACAAAAGCAGTTGAGCAAGCAATCTTTTGAAATGAAATTATACTTCTTCATTTATGTTGTTTTTAATATATCTAAGTGCTTCTGGACATGTTTGAGCCTGTGTGTGGAAACCAGAGTTCAACCTTGTGGCTTATGCCTCAGCAGTGGGCTTCTTCCATTAATGTAAAGGAGACTTTTGCTGGAAACTAGACTTAATGGTTAGACTAGGATAACAGACCAGTCATGTTTAGGAAACTTATCTGTCTCAGCCTGTCCAGTAATGGAGTTACATTAAACACCATCATATCTTTCTCTGTGTGGTAGTGCTAAGAATCGTCTCGATTTCAAAGAAAATACTTTACCAACTGAACAATCTCTCCAACACTTAAATTCTTACATTAAATTTACATTTATCATTTTAAGTGCCTATGAGAAAGCCCCAAATCTTCATATTATTTCAATATATATTACTGATTAATTTCACTGAATTTCTTGCAAAAGTATTTTTTGTTAATTTCTTTATAGTTCTTATATGTTATATATAATTATTTTGTTTTTGGCAACAGGTACTCTTTTTTTTCCTTTCATACATTATATTCCAGCTGAAGTTTCTCCTCCCTAAACCCTTCCCATTCCTGCCCACGAAGTCCCCTTCTCTCCACCATCCACCCCTCTTTGGTAGTTTCAAAAATTAGAGTAGGCCTCCAAGGGATATCAAACAAACACAGCATAACAAGCAACAATGAAACTAGGTGCAAACTCTCACATCAAGGCTGGAAAAGCAACCCATTAGGAGGAAAAGGAAGCCAAGGGTAGACAAAAAAGCCAGGGACAACATGGATTCCCATTATTGGGAGTCTTACAACTTTAAGGTATAAAGAGAAGACCTAGCTCAGACTCAGAGTTCGTGTTAGTTGCTTTAGTCTCCTTGAGCACCTATAAGCTCTACTTAGTTTATTCTGTGTGTATCGTTCTTCTGGTTCTCAACACCTCTGTCTCCTACAATCCTTTTTCCCCAATCTTCTGTGAAATTTTCCTGATTCTGCGTAGCATTTGCCTGTGGGTTTATGAATATGCTCCCATCATTTTCTGAATAATGCCATTCTGATAAAAAAATATTCTAGGTACTAGGGCTTTTTTCCTTTATTATTATTATTGTTGTTGTTGTTGTTGTTGTTGTTGTTATTGTTGTCGTTGTCATTATTATTATTATTATTATTATTATTATTATTATTATTATTAATTATCTTGCCAGTCTTATTTGGTTCAATACTGAATCTCTTGTCTCTGAGCTTCTGTACCAGTCACTGCTTGGCCATTCCCACAATTTTTGTGCTGTCTGTCTCCCAGCATATCTTACAGGCAGGAAGATTATAGTAGAAGGTTTTGTGGCTGGGTTTATGTCCCAGTCATGCTGCTAAGAGGGTTTCCTGGTTATAAATGATGGCAAGTTCAGGCTCTGTAACCCGCAACACTAGGAGGCATTATTTGGCTCATTCTAGTGAATTCCAGGGAATTTCCAGTGCACTAGGGTTCTGCTTGTCAGATTTACAGTTCTAACTATCACCTCATGATATATTATAAACAATATTGAGCAAAGCTCAGAAATTAATTTTACTGACATTGTCATAAGTGAGATTCCATTATGCTTAATTCAAGTCATTGAATGGCAATAAGTATGTTTTATTAATTATATTAATGAAATAATTTATTAATAAATATATTTTGCTGTACAAATAGTGATTATACAGCCATTTATACTCATTTTTGAGTGTACATGTAAGAAGGGATGTAGTTATCACATTAATATATTCTAAAAACAATGTAATAAAATAAATAGCAATTAGTTTTATCTTAGGTAGTAAAACTACTATACATATGCATTAAAATATATAACATTGAAATCACATTTGTACAACAATTTATCAGCTGTGTGGAAGTCAACATAATCCTAGCATACAGATTTTTTTCATATATTTTTAGAACTTTACCAAATTAAATTAATTACTTAACTTAATGACTGAGCTGTGCTTTTCCAATGCATTGTTATTGCATGACAACTTAAATTGTGTAAATGACAAAACATTAATTTGTGTGAATTCCCCCAAGAAACCATTTCAAGACACTTGGTGAGGCTTCGCAAGTCAAATAAATGAACTTTTTTCTTCTGAGTACATACAGATTCTTTTTTAGAAAAATAGACAATGAATTAATAGTAGAAAGCTTTCTGTGAAAGTGAAATAAGCAGAGTGCCTATGCATTCATGATTTTGTACAATTAACAAATCTGAGGAATATGAGTTACCTGATTGCCGTATGTTCATTTGGGCAACTGTCCTGCTGTGTCCTGGAGACTGTTTCCTTGTTTTCCTCCAGAACCTCTGGCTTTTTCTCTTCCTGCCCAGTCTGCAGTAATGATCATTGAACCTTTAGGAAGGGGTTACTGCTATAGATCTAAGTACTCACTTCAGGGCTAACATCTGTGCAATCCTTATCTCTCAGAATCTTGTCTAATTGTGAATCTCCGTTTAAATCATCTACTGCAAAGATGCTTCTCTGATGATTCTTCAGAAATCTTCATCTATGGAAAAAAAGATCAGCCATGAGGAGTCCTGTATATCTCTGTATGTTAGACATTAGATCATCTTATCTTTCAAGAAGCTCAACCTCTGATTATCACTATTTAAAACATATAATATACATATTTATCTCTTTGTTTATGGGGGGCACCCCATTGCACATTTGGAGCTCTGCATACAAATTACAGGTGTTGGTTCTCTCCTGCCTTTATGTAAACCTAAGGGGAAAATCACTGGTCCTCAGGCTTGGGAGCAGGGACTCTCATTTGACCTATTTTACTATATGTAATTAACTCTTTAAGAGAATAAAATGTGCATCAATGAGGAATAGCCTTTCATCAGAAACACTGTTATTCAGTTTAAGCCTTTATTTCACCAAATAATTATTATTTCTTCTGTGTCAGTTTCTCAATGGTGGCTAAACAAACCTGTACATTCCTGTATTATCAAAAGTCATCTATTCCCATTATGTCTGCAAACTTCAATTCTTCCTCTGGCACTGACCATCCAGTATTTCAACACCTCACATTTCTCTTCAGATGTAAACATGTTAGTTTTATATTTTATTGCACATTTCGAGTCTGCTGATATAGGGAATCTATAAAAAAACAGCTGTGTGTAAGCATATTTAATATTCAGCTGTTTAATTTATAATCTGTTTTATTGGTATTTGCATTACCTCCGCCTTGGAAAAGAATGGTCTTATCAGATAGATGTGTTGTTTGAGTGATGCAAGGGTGAGTGACAGGCTGTTTTGTTCTTTTTGTATGTTTAATTGCTTTTCTCCTGCTCTTGCTCTGCCTATCCCTTCTGAGAATCTGCTAATCTTGCTGGAATACAGAACAAACCTTGCAGTGTGTTATTTCTGCACTGGTCACAGAACAGTATTGAAATTGTGTTTTGGTGTTTGTCAAACGTGACCGTTTTCTAGATTGGGTTTCTGAATAATGTAGTAACAGAATTTAAGCTAAAGTTATTCAGCGAGAGTTTCACATCAAAATTGGCAATCATGTATGTGGTTACCTTTGTGAACAAACTGAACAGTCACGTTGTTATCATGTGATCACTGTTATTGTTTGAGCTGAATATTAATGCCTTTCAAATATAACTTGGAATAATACAGTTTTTAGAGACTTGGTAGTTAAAATAAGCAATGTTCTATTTATGTCTTTAATTTATCTAATTTTTTTTTTCTGAAATGCACTCAAATTTCAGTAGCTAGTTGATATAACTTTCTGTTGTGCCCAAGAGATGTATTGATTACTGAGGATCTGACTCTTTGAAATCATTTTGCTTTAGTTTTAATATACACACTAAAGTAATATAGCATTTGCTGTGTCAAGTTAAAATACCAGTTTTCAGGTTTCATTTTGACTGCATTGGACCTTCCTGAAAAACATACATGAATTCTGAACACTTTAAATGAGTAACAGAATGCATGTCATTTCATTAATACATTGTGTGTGTATGTGCATGTGTATATGTATATGGTTTTAATTTATTTTTTATTTTTACTTTTTGTATTTTTTATTTTTTATTTGTATGTCTTCGGGTAATTAGGTACAAGTGAGTACCTTGTCCTGGAATTTTAGGAAGTTTTAGGCTCTCTACAAGGGTGAATGGAATTATACTTAGTCTTCTTTCTAAGCAAGAGCAGAATGTCCTCTTGACCATGAAGAGTTCTATCTAAACCAGTATTACTCAAATTTCCTAATCCTATGACCATTCAAAATGATTTCTTCGTATTGTGGTGACCCCAACCACAAAACTATTTCGTCAATACTTTATAACTTCAATGTTGCTATTGTTATAAATCATAATATAAATATCTGATACGTGACCCTTCACAAGGTCATTCGACCCAAGTATGCTGATCTAGAACCATAGCATATTAATATTAAAGGATATGTGAACGTTTTATCCATAATTTCTAAAGTGTATTAGAATAATTTGTGATCTTTCTCCTAGAAAGTTAACTTTGCAGTGTAACTTCCATTTTCTTTCTTTATGACAAGACTGATATAGTAACATATCTATAAAGTTACCTCAGCTGAATTTCAGTACTCTTCAGCATGAAAAACAACTCATAAGTTATATTTTAAGTAGTTCCAAAATACAGGTGGCATATATGACTTTAAATTATAATTCTATAACCAAATTACAAATAAATTCTATAGAAATAGTTTTATTATCATATCAACTTCATTGGATTTTGCTCTTTTTAATAAATCATATTTTGCTTAATGTGATATAAATTTAAAATCAAAAGATAGATTGTGATTTTATATAAGATAATATTTTATTTTAACATTTATTTTTGCAATATAACAGCTAAACCTGAGCACTATGTTACAAATTCAGTTGTTTGTCATCATGACTAAATTATGACAATTACTGTTTTATGCCCTATGCCATATGTTAAAGGGAGACACAAGAAACCTAAACCAGTCTTTCTGATAACAAATGTATAATTTTCAATACTGTCTATATGATGTGTTTTCATTGTGAGGATAGACCGTTTGCGGAATATTATGGGAATGTAGTTTTATTGCTGTAATAGTTTACATTGCATTGCATGCATTGTATGGTTTATTCTTGTAGTCAAATGCATTTGCTGTTTCCATTTGGAATTTGGAGAACTTTAGTGGTAAATCACATCTTTCTTCTGAAAAAAAGGTCATTCACCCTTAAACCCACAGGACAGCTGACAAGTTCTCTCTCTCTTTTTTTCAAAATGAATAAATAAAAACCATGCTCCCATACAGATATACAATGATGTCTAAATTATGTGTTTAAAATAACAGATTGAGGGATTTGTGAAATTTTTATTTTTCCCTTAATATTTTTTATATTTAATATGCTTTCTCTATCATTCAAAGGAAATCAGTTTCCATTTTGGAATGATGGATCTGAACCAGTTGTGTATAGCATGAGCCCTGTCATTACACATTTTGTGGCTTTGCCTATAGTAGTGCTTGTACTATATTCACTTCTCTGTTTTATTCTATGGGAAGTAATACAACTAAACATACACACACACACACACACACACACACACACACACACACACACACACACACACACAGAGAGAGAGAGAGAGTCAGGGGATCGAAAGCACTGTTATATCCCCATGTTTAAATTTCTCATCTCTCTCTTGATTTTTCATGCCTCACTAGATTTATCAAGTGATTGTCAGCAAGCCAAAAATTTGCAATACTCTACAAACCACATTTTTTTCCTTCTGTATAAGCAAGGGCATTCAAAACATAAATGCTTAGTTGCTTATTCTGCAAATCCCAAGATCCCAGTTAGCATCAGGATTCTCTGAAGCCTGCCAGCTTAGCCTAAAGAAATCCCATGCCTCTCGTGCTGACATGGTTCTTGTCAAGAAGGTTTACATTCTCATTCCACATCATTCTCTTCAGAGAGAGTGGCTTGCTTTGGAGGCTCAAAACACTTAGATCAAGACTGCTCAGTGTAACAAAGAATGGCTTCTTACATTTGTGTCAAAGGCTCTTGGTATTTCCTCTTTATCCCGAGTTTATCCAGATCACACTGATATAAAGGCATTCTCAAGCTTATGCCAGAAGTATGTGGTCCATGTCTGGATGTCATGACTTACTTAAAATCTAAAAACTGAAAAATCACTAAGGGAATAATGTTAAACCAATTACTGAAAATCATAGATTTCCTTAATTAAATGAGCAACACAAATTCTTCACAGATATTTGCACCCTCTGATCAGTCTTAGTATTACAATTCTTAAAGAAAACCTTTGAAGCATAAAGCCCCTGATAATAAAGCCTATATATTTCACATCAAACAAATGTATAAATATCACATATTCTCAGTATTTATATCTAAGTTTAATAATCCAAATTATTGAAACCTGAATCTTAAGAGCATACCTACATCCTCATTTTATTTTGGGGGGGGGTTCGAGATAGGGTTTCTCTGTGTAGTTCTGGCTATCCTGGAACTCACTCTGTAGACCAGGCTGGCCTCGAACTCAGAAATCCGCCTGCTTCTGCCTCCCAAGTGCTGGGATTGAAAGTGTGTGCCACCGCCACCCGGATATATTCTCATATTTCTTTCATCATTGTTCAAAAGAGTAACAAAATAGAAACACCTAAATGTTTATTAATAGATGAAGCAAATAGAAGGAAACTAGGTGAAGTCACCTATCTTAACTTATCTCAGGGTTATGTTCTCGAAAAGCCATCATTACTTGAAAATATTGTAAATAAAAATGAATTACTGTTCAAGTATCATAATAGTCAGAGAATACATTACAATGTATAGGACAAATGTTTATCCTCATGTCCCTGTAGAGGACAAGGTCCTCAAGGGAAAAGTGTTACAGCAGTTAGGCCAGGGAAACATATCTAATGTTGACAGAACAGATCTTCCTGGATGCATGGCAAAATGTTGAAAAAGTATTTTCATTTTAAGTCAACAGTCATCAGCTACCAGCTAGTGGGACGGATGGTATTTATCCATCAAAAGGAAGGAAACATGGTCGTATTCCCCATATGGTGAATCTGGGTTGTCAGAACCTGAAAACAACAAAGGTTCACTCTCCCTTTAAAGAAAACGCAAGTCATGCTTTTTCCAGAACACATGATCTCACTTATACAAAGTAAAAACCAAAACCCAACAAAAATAAACCCAAAATTTTAACAGAATCACATATATTCCTTTATTTAATATTGAATTATTTATCAAGCACCTAATTATGAATTTATTATTCAAACTTACATAAGGAAATAATGTCAGCAGACTTAAATACCTCTCTACAGTTAATAACTTTAACTTCTTGACATTGAACTTAAATCTAGATATGACTTTCTTCAACGTGATTGTACTTAGCAGTCATGCACAATAAGATCAATATTAATTCTAAAATATCTTCAATCCATCAATCAAAATGCTGTTAAAGTGACAAATATATTTTAAGAGGTGGTACTATTACTATTTCCTTTGGGCTATTTCTTCCCTCATTTTGCAAAGATAGCCACTTGTGCCTTTAGCCATCAATCATCAGAAAGCACAGTCCATCTTTTGCTGAAAGAAAACAATAAAAAAGCACTTGATGTACTTTATGGAATTCAGATATTGGAACATTTTGCACCTGCACTATCAAATACGTTGGTCTGATTTTCAATATCCATCTAGGAGATCAATTTAGCTTCTGTGATTGGGGTCACAAACTTCCAGCTATCTGGATTGCTTCATTTTTGTCCTTTCTTGTACTGATTCTTCAATGATCAAGAATAACATAGTTCCCATTGCCTCACATTTATCTTTAATAAACACTGTTCCTAATCCAAGGATAAAGATTTTGCTGACTAATACTTATGGCTACATAATGAATTGTACCTTTGGACCAAATTCCTGTCCTGAGACATATAAAGGGTTTTAGGTTATATTCTTTCACCACATATTCTCATTGGTTATTTATCAGTTATGCATTTCTAATTCAATGTAAACTGAATACATGCTCTCATATTATCACTCAGTGTCTCTCTCCTGCCTAGCTATATGGCATATTCTGAACTAAAGTGAATGTTCCTCAAGTTTTCCTCTCTGTCTATAATTATGATCAAGAAATTTTCATATTGACAATATGGAAAATATTCATCAGAATCTGAAGTTGATATGATTGAAGTGATTATGTACAATACAGACTAAATATGGACTTGTAATAAATTTTATATCATGTATTAAATTAATGTATGGGATGTGGAACAGTCAGAGGGCTGACTGAGAGAGGGAAAAAGAAAAAGACTAAACTATTAAAAAGAATATATATATATATATATATATATATATATATATATATATATATATATATATATATTCTCTCCATACATATATGGAGAGAGAGAGATATTAATTGACTGGGCACAGTAACCAGTATTGATAGAATCTTTTTCTTTAGAGATGATGTGTTCGACAAAACTACAGTGACTTTTATCTTTCACGCTAAATGGTGGGACAGAGTATATGACTTAACTTGATTTTACCATAACTAGTTATGCAGAGAGCTAGAAAACAAGGAGTCTGAGAAGAGGCATCTGCCTGCCTAAACCACTGATGACACTCACAGATGTGTTAATTATAATCTTCCCCATAAAACTTAAGTAGAACAAAACTTCTAAAAAATGAATAAAGAATTAATGTGAGATATCTTTATAGTATTCTCTATATTGAAAATTAATTTCAATCGTGTATTTGTTTGTTTGTTTGTTTATTACTGTTGTTTTCTAATTAGGAAAGGATCACAGGACTTAAAACAGACAACAGAGGCACTGACAGTGATTCATATTTGGAGAAAGCACACCTCTGGAAAAGTTTAAGAATTCATAACTCTTTATTATTTTATTTATTTTAACTACAATGGAGTTCTTGGAATAATATTCTATAGCATATGCGCTTGAGATAATAATTCATCTCATGAGAGCATTTGGGATTTCTAGCTTGGGTTTAGATTTTTGTATTCATCTAGGAATGTAGCTCAGTTACATTGGTCCATTAATTTATAAATCACAATAAAAATACTATAAGCATGTTCATGAATTCTCACTGGTTCATTGATTATGAAATACTTTGCTTTTATGTCAAAGATGTCTTTCTTCATTCTTTGTCCTAGAGTATATACCCTTAAAAAATGATAGTTATCTCTGAACAAACCTAAAAGGAACATACACTTGTTGAAAAAATGAAGAATTTTGTGACATTAAAACTTTCTAAAATGAGATTACGACCAAAGAAAAATGAATATTTTCGTGCATAGAAGTTTAAAAATAAATTTATGAACCTAACATGAAGCAGTGGTTAGTTTTGTGAAATTTGATTAATCCTTATTGATTCTTTAGTAACATGACAACTTCTAAAGATATATACTCATAACAGTATAAAATATGAGTGTCTTTTATAATTTAATTTTCAGTTTTGAATCTTTTGTTTATGTAAAGTATTGAAAAAGAAGTTATGTATTATGCACATTGGACGTTTTCTATACCATCTAACACATGTCAGACAACTGCCATGTCTCACTGCATATTGACTACATGATCAGTAGTTATTGTCCTTAAATTGTTATTGCATATTTCTGAAATGACAATGATTTTGTATTTTGAACATTAACTTGAGTAGTTGATAACATTTACTAAAAACCATCTAGTAAACAAAATCATCTGTACAGTTTGACATTATCAAAGATGTATTGACTATGATAAAAATTAATGTAAAAATTGCATTACTGTAAAAGAAGCCATACAATATTTCAGTAGAGATTATGCTATACTTGGGACCCTCTTCTTCTAATGAATAGTTGTTTATTTTGGTTGTGGTGATGGTGGTTTTGTTTTTTGGGAGTGGTATTTATTTATGTTTTTTGTCTAATCCTATTGTGACTTGTTAGGCTATATTCAGACATTCAGTTGATATCCATTGGAGGCTTATCTCTGGAGAGGTAAATGCAGGAGAAGTGAACTTGGGAGGAATGGAGGGACAGCCAGAAAGAATACTGGACAGAGTGGTGAGAAGGGAAACTGTGTTTTAAATGTATCCATTGAGGAAAAATAATAAATAGGGAAGAAAGAAACAAAGAAATAAAGAAACAAACAAATAAACAAAGAGAAAATATTGTAACATAATATATATACAATGTATATATCATAAAGAGAATATATATACTACATATCATATATAACATATATATATATATATATATATATATATCCTGACAGCCACTTCTAGGAATTCCATGGCACACCATTTGTAAGGATATCAGAGGCATCAAGACATTTCATAGTACTGTCTTTCCTGTTCTGTTTACAACCATGGTATGCCCCATGGTGCCAGTTATGTAAAGTGACATATAATGGGTACAATGGACATGATAGCATATTTACTTTTTAACTAGATTAACTTTAACTGTCACACAATATAGAATATATATATATATATATATATATATATATATATATATAGCATTACTCTTAATGTATCATAAACATATTCAACATGTAGTCTTAATGAGTTAAAACTTCTCTTCATTCTCAAGAATCTGTCAACTCTTCATGGCAAAAAAACTCCTGTCTTCTATGTTTTATCTGAGAGAGAATGTGTGGTGTTTTCCTCTATAAGTCAGTACTGCATACACTCCATCAATGCTTCTTGCTGTAATATAGGTTCTAGAAAATTTATAAATATTGGCGTTAGTAATGGCATATATTAGCAATACATCTTGCCGTCTTAGTTAATATCTTTACTTCAATTATTTAAAATACATATATAGATACAGATATAGATAAATAATGTTATATTAATAAGCTAATATAGGACATACATATTATATTAATATATAATATATTAACATTATCAATTATAATGTGTAATATCATAATATAGCATATATATAGTGTATACATTATTATATTCAATATATATTAATGTATATGGTCACTATATTATCAGAATTTTATGAATTTTACAAATTAACCAATTTTATGAATTTGAAAAGTAGAAAAGGAAGGATTTCTCTCTTCCCTCCACTGGAAGGAGGAGAGAAAAGGTGTAAATAGATGTAAATGGATATCAAAAATAAAAGAAAACATTTTTAAGAAATCATAAATCCAAACCCAGAAGAGTGGGAAGAAGGGAGAAGTAGATATGATATGAGATCAGGCTAAGAGAATGGCAGAAGAATTTTTTAAAAAGGAGGAATAAAAGATAATTTCATGAATGTTTTCTATGGAAAAATTATTTCTTTTAGATAGCTTGTTATGTGCATAGATTTGGATATAAATTTTTCCTTATTATATAGTCCCAGTAAGTATTGAGGCTGTATTTACTGAAAGAATAATTAAATGTTCACATCATTTAAATCCTTATGTGAATGCCTGTAGAAATGCATTCTCCTTTGAATGGTCCACTGAAATCATTTCAGAAAGCAGTTCCTCCCCCATGCAGAAGGCAGCACATAAAGAGCTGAATAATTCTTTGGATTTCTACTTCCTTCGATGTCTTAAAATATTCAGACAAAAAAATAAGGGAGGGGATTAAGGGTAATTATATAAAACTATGTCTAATAAAGAAGAAAATATGCTTTATAGGCTAAATAAATGAAATGTAAGAGATATATTTTTCTTAACTAATATGTTAATAGTCACACTTCGGTTACATTTCAGGAACTCTGTGGTCTCTAGTGAAAATCAAAGTGATTCTATTTACAATGAAAATTCATGTTCAGAGAACAGTACGTCCTGGGAAACTCTTAGGAGATATTGTTTGTTTTTGTAGTTGTCTCTGTTGTGTCAGAAACAATTTTTTTCATGATTTAAGTGATGTTCCTGGAGTAGACTGATGAGTACATGGGATCTGACTTTTGCTTGCTGCTATCAGTCTTGAGTTTTATTGCGAGTCTCACCGCAACTCCGCTTTCCACACAGCGTGTGATTAATCCTCATATTTTACCCCATGAGGTAAATGAATGCTGTCTCTGCAACTGAGTATTTCCTACCTAGCAGGCATGTTTTAGAAATATAATTGAAAGTGTAAAAGAGCAGACATAAGAAAATAAATGCACAGTATTCTCGGGCCAGAATAACTGAGAGGAGGAAATCTCAGAAGTGCTAAAAACGATTTTGTCATTTTCTTTTTTTTTTTTATTGGATATTTTATTTACATTTCAGATGCCATCCCCTTTCTCCATTTCCCCTCCCTAGAAAACCCTAACAGAATTAAATAGTTTGCAATTTATCAGGTGTAAATACTCATTCAATGAATGGTATCACAGAGTAAGGCTCTTGACCCAAATCTAGTCCTCAAGTCTAATATAAATGCAAATAAATGTAAATAACCAAGTTATATCTGCTTCATGCTAATTTTAAAACAGTAAATCTTTTTTGGTCTTAGGTACTTAATGAAACAAAGGTATTTGTGAACAAAAATGCATGCATGTGATTGCTAAAATGACAATAGGTTTTCATGATCCTAGAAGTTCAAGGGTTTTTCAACCTCTTATGAAGAATATTAACCAACTAGACACCCCAGAGCTCCCAGAGACTAAACCATCAACCAAAGAGTACACAAGGGTACCCATGGCTCCAGCTGCATATGTACCAGAGGGTTGCCTTATCTGGCATCACTGAGAGGAAAGCCCCTTGGTTTGGTGGAGGTTTGTTGACACAAGAGAGGGGAACACTGAACCTATGAGGCAGGAGTGGATAGGCAGGTAGGGAAGCACTCTCATAAAGGCAGGGAGCAGGAAGAGGGATAGTGGACTTGTGTAGTGGAAACTGGGAAATAACATACAAAATATAAATAAATAAAAAAGCCAATACAAATAAATTTAAAAAATATCTCTGAATCAAGTTATTATTTAGTCTCATATAGCTTGTTCTATTTGAAAAGACTTTTGTCAAAGTGATTCTTAGATATCAAACTACCACTTTGGGACTTGTTCTGAAGACTATTTAAATATTTTTTATCCTGTTGCTTTTCCTGAGAAAGTGTGAACAATCACATGTTCAATCCAGATAGCACATCAAAGACATAGCAAATAAAGTGTTCCACAGAACTTTAGCCTAGTGACCCCTGGGACTATTGTGGTTGCTTATACATGGCTGAGTAGTCACTTACAGAAACATGGGAGACTCAACAACAGCTATATCAGGGAATACCTTTCCCAGCATGGGTGATGACTCTGAAAGCCTTCATCCCTGGAGTTTACCAAGTGATTTTCCACTAGCAGATTGGAGATCCTCAAGGCTCTAGCAATTGTTTGTTGGTTTTATTCCATGGTGGAGGGCTGAGGTTTCTGATGTAATTTCAAAAGCTGTCTGAGCATCATAAAGTTTGTTTACTTCTGGAATCTGAAGTACTTCACTACCCATGCCCCCAAGAGCACATGTTTTAATAGGCAATAGTTGCATAACACTTTGAAATTTGTAATGGAGTCATCAATTACAGTGCCAATGACTTATTTATATCATTTGATTATTCTGGTCATCCTTATCATTTTTATTCATTTACAACAATTTCCCCAGGAATATACTGTAGATAAAGCACAGTTCACAAAACTGTCATTAGCACCAGATTAGAAATGAGCTTGACATACATCTGCACCTTTTACAACAGCGATGGCTTACTGCACATTTATTTCCCATGGGTCTTTTAACATCTTATACTCAGCATTTAGAAAGTGTACATTGCAAGGGCTTGTGTAAAGGAGACGATTAGTGGAAGAGGGATTCTCCCAAGCATGAGACCATGAGATTGAATCCTCCAGACTCCACACAATGTTGAGTACAGTACAGTTGACCATAATTATAGTGTTTCTACAGAATGAGGGAAGCAGAGATAAGAAAATTCCTGGAAGTTTCACTAACCTGGTGATGCTGTGGTGAACAACACAAATCTCATCGCCGCAAACAAGATGGAAAGACCAACATGAGAGTGTGTCCTGTGCTCAAAGAATGTGTACCGTGCCCGTAAAGGTGCAACCTCACACACATGAACATGGATTCTTATTTAGCTAGCATATGTCGTAAATGCACAACACACAATGAGGTATTAAGAAGCATAGAACTTGAAAGAATTTGTAAATATTTTAATATGTTTTATAGGAAGTTATAAGGCAGAGTAATCCTAGAATGACGTAAATACATGCCAGTTATTCATTTATTTAATATTCAAGTGCTCCATGACTAAAATGGCAAACTGTGACATGCTGGTTTTTCTTTTATCTTAATATATTTTTTATATTATGTTTTTTTAATTTATTGGTACACCTTAGAAAACTGCTTTTACATCTTTTCATTTTTGTTACTTAATAATTATTCTGCTTTCATACATGATATTTCAACCACATTTTCCCTCTCTCCACTCTTCTCCATCTTCTCTCTCTCTCTGTCCAAGATCCACTCCCTTTCAAGAAAGAGTATGCCTACCAAGGATATCAACCAAATATGGCATAACAAGTTAAAATAATAGTCACAACCCATTCCATATCAAGGCTGAGAAAGGCTACACAGTAGGAGAAAATGGAGCCCAAGAGGAGCCAAAAGAGTGAGACACCCCGACTCTCACAGACAGGTGTCCTACAACGAAACCAATCTACACTCTCACACATATGTACAGAGGACTTACCTCAGACTCATACAGACTGTATAATATTTGCCACCATCACTATAAGCCTATTAACTTGACTTAGTTGATTCTGTGTGTTGTGTTCTCCTGTTGTCTTAGACCCCTCTGACTCCTACAATTCTTCCTCTCACACTTCTGCAGTGTTCTCGGGATCTGCCTAATATTGGTGGGTCTCTATCTTCTCTCATCAGTTGCTGAATGAAGCCTCTTTGATGAGTGTGTCCTAGGCACCAATTCATGATTATAGTAGAATATAATCAGGAATCATTTCATTGGCTTTTTGTTTATTTATTTTCATTCTTGCATGTTTGATTGCTGTTTTCTAAGTTAGAGACGAAAAGAGTAGGTGAGGATGTGTGGAGAAACTGAGAAAAGCATAGGGAGAGGAAACTATAATCAGGATATAGTATGTAAGAATAAAAAAAATCTTTTTAAATTAAATGTAGCCGCCAGCGGCCATGGACCAACCACGTTCTTCTGAAAGGAGGGCTAGAAATGAAGAAAGGGACAAAGGATGAGAGAAAGATGAAGCCAAGACTAAGTTCTCGGATTAAGGCTCGAAGTTTAATGTTCAGCTTTTAATTTAAAGAGAATGCCCCACTGAACCCCTTCTTGTTTCAGCCAGAGATGGGTGGGGGAACACATCCTTACTCACAGCAGGAGATGTCTCAAGGCAAGCTCAGCAGGCAGTGTATTCTTCTAAGTTCCTGTAGTAGGTTGAACGCTATATGCTGTCAAGGTGGGTAACTTCACCTAGGTCCTATTATTTGGTCTATTGAGTAAACAAGGTCTTTCAGGCCTGCTAACGGCTGCGGTGTTGCGGCCCAAGCTGCCTCATGTTTGGGGGCCAAGAATCTTGTGGACCGCTCTATCAATGTTGGAACCCACACTGCCAGAAGCCTTGGGGGCTAAATTGTTAGAGCCTGCACTGCCCCAAGCAGCTCCGGTCTGTGGGTCGGGGTTCAGCAAGAGAAAGACTGAGGACGGATGTGAAGAATGGAGACCAGACAGTGTGATTCAATCCCATTTATTCTTCAGTCTCTCTTTTTAGTCCAAGTCCCAAGTCTTGAGTTCCTAGTCCCTAGTGCCTCCAAAATCTTATCAGAGTGTGCTCACCTGTTGTAGGCTAATGTAATCAAGTATCTTGTCAGGGTATATGGCTCAAGATGGCTGCTAGGGTGATAGCCTTCTGTCAGCTCCCTACACTGGGGGAGGGAGGGGACAATTAAAAGGAAAAATAAAGCATTATAGATCAATAAAAAATGCTCACCAAATTTTACCAGACCCAACGACTGTAATTTTATGAACTTCTATGCAGTTAGCATAGGTACTGTGGAACTTTGTTACTTCTGGCTTTTTCATCCAGGACTTCTCTGTTTCCCCGGAAAAAAAAAAAGTCTGTAAGACTAATTATTTATTAATAAATGTTTAGGCTGTAAGCTTCAGCTTCTTCTCTGCCAAGCTTACAACTTAATTATCCCTTTTAATTTATCAACCTGAGTTCAACTACATTACTGTTTTCCTCTTCTTCTTTTCTTATGTCTGTCACCTTATCTTTCTGGGACAAATCTCCAGTGCTTCTGGCTATTTCCCAGAATTCCTGCCAGAAGTCCAGTTTCCTATTTCCTTGTTTAGGTTATTGACCAAAAGCTTTTTTATTGACAGGAGATACTTCTAAAAGTTTCTCTCCACAGAACTTCACATTGTGTTTTATGTAAACCATAACTGAAGTTTAAATTTCATAAAATGATAACTTAGATTTCTGCTTCTTCTGATTTCTGTATTAATTATAATAGTCTCATGGTTCATTAACCGCTAAAAAAAAGCAAATGATCCAGGTGATATCTACCAGTGAGGCAAGACATTGAAAGTTAGCTTAGTAACAAGGCGCTCACATTTTCAAAACAGGAGACTGCAATGCTGTTTTTACTGATCTTTCCCAAAAATGCCTCCATTCTGATTATTTTTCAAGCTATAATTATAGATTAATTGATGCAATTGTAACTCTCATAAATGATAATTTAGTGAAATGTCAATAATAATAATAACAAGAAGAAGAAGAAGAAGAAAAGCTGGGGTCTGACTTTGTAAGCTGTCACCCTCTGGAAAAACAAAAACATAGAATTTTTTCCTATACCCTGGGATGTTGTCAAGTGAATTGTTCTCATATCATTTTATTGAGATAACAGCATTTATCTTTCTAATTTTCTCTCTTTTCTGGTTCCAATTAGTGTAACATATTTATAATGCCAGTTGAGAGACAAATGAGATAGGACACCCTTATCCTTATTGCCTTGTGATTGACAGCCAAGACAATTTAGATTCAATTTAATAATACTTGCAATATTGGTTTTCTTTCTTTCTTTCTTTCTTTCTTTCTTTCTTTCTTTCTTTCTGCTAGCCATTTAATAGTACATCACATTAAAAAGATCTTGAATAATTTCCCAACCTTCCACCCAGGGAATAAAACCATTTCCCTGTATTTGTATAGCTCTGTTTGGTTTCCATAGCAGTCAAGGGCAAGTAGAAAAGGAGCAGAAGAAAGATTTATTTCTAGGTCTAAGCAAAAGCTAAATCCCAGGATAAAAGAAAAAGTCAAGCATAATAAAATGAAGGGAAACTCAAAAGAAATAAAATTGCTGGATAGGCCTGAACTGAATATGGCTTTTGTTCTCCAAACTCAAAGAGTAATAAATTACGTGAGAATACAGGACATTATCTGTGTCATTGAAACTGTACCTAATGCTTGACTAGGGAGCTGAGCGACAATACACAGATGGAGGGCAAAAGATGTACCAAACTACTAGCCAACTGAAAGGATAGGGCTGGGAATGTGCACTTGCTGCTGGCATCAGAGATGGGGATCAATGTGCTCCAGTGTAGTAGTGCAAGTTATCACTCTATTTTCAATGCTAACATTGGATGCTCAAAACTTAAAGTTTAAATTTATCAAGTGTTAGTACTGTCTCTTCAAAGCCAAATGACAATTAAAAAAATAGATACATTTTTTTCATTGAGAAATAAAACTACCTCATATAATAAATTCATCTTGCTTAAAAATATTCAAGTAGAAAGCATTATAATTTCAGTGTTATTATTTTAACTAATTCTAAATTAAATAAACTTTAATTAAATAAATTCTAAATAATTCATTTTGCTCAAAAATATTCAAGTAGAAAGCATTATAATATCAGTGATATTATTTTAACTAATTTTAAAGAGCTTTTGTCTATCTAAATTTTCAAGTTTGCCTAATGACACAGCTAGTTGTATAATGAGGACTTACCTGTGTTTATCTGCAACTTGAGCTCTGTGGGTGTTAGCAAAAGAATCATCTTCCAGATCACACTTAAAAATGATATGCACATAGGAAACAAGATAGTTTTATCACTTAGCTCGTGTGTGTGTGTGTGTGTGTGTGTGTGTGTGTGTGTGTGTGTGTGTGTAAGAGAGACAGAGAGACAGAGATAAGGAGGAGACTTTACTGATCAAAGGGTTTCATTCAGGTTGAAAAACACCAACTCCAGATATCAAAAAGACCACCAGAGAAATTCAGCCTTACAAGTCTCTATTTAAATTGTTTTTGTTTTTCTTTGTTTGGTTGGTTGGTTTTTGCTTATTTTTGTTTGTTTGGTTTTGGATTTTGTTCCAGAATAACTCTATATACTACAACTTGTGTTAATCAGGACACTTTTTGTAACACAAACCAATGGAATAAATATATGTTTGTGAATATATGTATATATTCATTTTCGTATATGGATGTATTGTTGGCTTACATTAAAAGTGCAATGATAGCAGGATCACTCCTGGAAGACTGAGAGCCCATTGCATACTAAGTTTATAAGAATCAGTGCCTCAGTGGTTCCAATCTGTTTCTCAAACTCTAGATACTTCTTGGATAGCAGCTGGTCCTTATATTATAAAGGAAGTCTGGAAATGCTTATTCTTTTGAGAATTTCTTCCCAGACCACTCAAATTGGTGAAAACCTGACATTACAAACAACCTTAATAATAACCATTAAAGATGTTGTGGGTCTTCTAATAGCAATGGTCTGATAGATTCATGAGTTCTACTGCTTGTCCTAAAGATAGTGGCACTATTAGAAAGTATGGCATTGTTGAAATAGGTATGGTCTTGTTGGAAGAAATATGTCACTATGGAAGTGGGCTTAGAGGTATTAAATGATTAAGCTATTTCTAGTGGGACATTCTCTTCTTCTGACAGTGGATTAAAATTTGTGACTTTCAGTTCTTTTCCCAGTACCAAGTCTGCCTGCATGACACCATCAATATCATAAGGATGATAGACTAAACCTATGAAACTGGGAGCTGCTTTCCTGTGCAGGTATCCCACAACTCTGGCATCTCCAGCATCTTGAGGTCTCCAAGGAAATCCAGGCTTCTCCTTCACACATACAATGGCCCCTCTAGGCTTCTATTATGGGACACTCCTCACACACACCTGTTCTCAGCAGGTTTTCTTAGCCATTGACAGACATTCCTTCATTTACTTCTTCTAGCCTTGACTGTAATGCCAGAACCACCTGGCTGAAGCTGCCAAGTTCTATTGCTTGCTGGGACTTGAACATGGCTCCCTCCTTCATTCATGTCCTTAGCAGCTACCAGCTTTCTGGTTTCAATGGTTACCTTCATGACTTAGAGTTAATTATGTTAGAACTGGCTCTATAGCCCAGGCTGGGCTCAACTTAGAGATCCACCAGCTTCTGTCTTATGAGTCCTAAGACTAAAGCTAAGGAACACCACACATACCCAGTTCTAAGATTTAATTTTAAATTCTTCATCATGTTTCTTTAATTCCTTTACACAGGTTGCACATTTAGCTGGGCAGGGTCTTTCTCTGAGGTCATCACTTCCTTTATTTCTCTTAGCATCAGGATTTTTATTAATCTATTTATACTTCCCAGTGCTCCAAATGAATGTTTTGTGTTTTATCTTATTCAGTTTGTTCCTTTTCATTATAGATCTGTATAAGACTGGTAACTAATAGCCACACAAGAGTTTGTCAATGCTTGGCAGTTTTGAGATTTGCTCTACCAAAGCAATTAATCCCAAACTCTTCAGTTTAGCCCAAGGAAGACAGCCAATTTCAATTTTTCAAATTATTGAACTAATACACTCTCTCTCTCTCTCTCTCTCTCTCTCTCTCACACACACACACACACACACACACACACACACACACACACATATATATATGTATATGTATATGTGTATATATATATATATAATGCATAATATATATATTATGCATTACCCAAAGATATATCATTGAGACATTCAAAAAGAAATAAAATTGAATCAAACAAAAGTAGACAAGTTGAAAAGATACATCAGAGAATGGAAAGCAGGACTTGATTAATTCTAGTGAAACTACGGGTATCAGAAGGTAAATGTGGCCAGGATTCTGTGACTATTGGGTCTAAATGAGATGGAAAGGAAGAAAAAAACATGTCTTTAGTAAAATGTGAATAGAAATGAAGGAAAGGAACAAAGTATGGTGGTTAGGAGGTGTTTGGTAGACACTATTTCCAACAATCAAGCTTCAGGAAGGTCTTCCCGCCTTGGACTGCCTTTGAAATCTTGGTATACTATGTAAATATTGTAAACTTTGTAAACACTCAAGACAAAGTGTCCAGGGCCCGTTTCTGGAACTCCAGCAGCCTGGCTCCTGCACTGACCCTCCCTAACTGTCATAATAACATTTCCAGCCTCTGTAACTGTCATAAAGGTCAGCTCCAGCACTTCAACAGGACCCTTCCAGATTATGTTAATTTCGGGTGAAAAATCTGAAGAGGCTTCCAATCCTAAGTAGAAAAACCCTCCGATTCCTGAACACCCCATAGAAAACCGGAAATCCCTAGGCAAGAAAACCCAAAAATCTATAAGCAAACAAACACACCAATCCCTGAGCTACCCTAGGCTGAGGGTTTGAAATCCCATCCATCCTCACCCTGGAAATCTCAGCCCTAGAAAGCTCCACCCCACAAGCCCCATTTAGCACTGTCCTTTATCCAATTCCCTGTTGTCTTCTCTTGGGAGCAGAGCACAGCCATTCAGGGATTTGTTCCTTTCCTTCCTGGACTCTCCAATAAATTTCTCTAATTAAATTTGATGACTGATATATCTATCTCATCAGAAGAAGATATGAATCCAAGAAGAGAGGAGCAGGGCAGAGTATCCTGAGCTCCTCAACTCAGTGAGGATACTCTCCTCTGGGAACACCAACACCTCTGCTGAGAAAGCAAAGCTGAGTGTTTGCTGGGCTTCCTTGTCTCAGGATACACTTCTCTTGGGATACCTTCTTCCCAATGGCTGTAAGATTCCTGGGCTTTTGAGTTACAGGATATCTTCCCATCCAAGCAGAGAGGCCAATACTACTAAAACTTCAAACATGACTCCTACATGTCTTTAGAGTAGAGATGTGGCAGCAATTCTGAATTGATTTTGAAATTTGAGGAAAGGAATTCTTGAACTAATCCTTGGTAGTAATGAGTTTAATTTCTTTTACTGATCAATGAAAGTAACTGAAAATGACTACAGATAAATGAATAAATATTTTGGCAGGTAAACATATAAAAATAAGCATAGATTCTGGTTGAATACATGTTCTTGTACTTTTGATAGGTCAAAGTAAAATACAAAATTTAAATATTTGCTTTTCTAAAATACGTTAAATTATGCTGGCAATGTTAGACTGTAGGACAGTCTGGTGGTGGTGGGGCAGGTTTTATAAAGCAAATTATAATAAAACTACCAGCCCAATGAGATGGTGTTTGAGGTTGAAGTCTTTGAGATGTTAACTGGTATTAAATGAAGTCACTGGTGCAAACTTAATAATGTGAATAAAGTCTATGGCATCAAGATACCAAAGAGTTATTTTTTCCTGTTTCATTCTTTTTCCTTTGTAGTTTGCATCTCTCTTTCTCTCTATCCCCACTTCTCCTCCATATTAGTTGTTCAAAAACGTAGAAGCTCAAACAATCACTAAATTGTCCACATCCATAGTATTAATTTTAAGTTTTCATTGCTTAGGCCACCTAAGAAGAGAGGAGCAGGGCTGAGAGAAGTAGGAGAGACATCACTAAATTATGTTAACCATCAGTCCAAATCACGTTTCAAAAGATAATACTGAATAAATCTTATAAATCCTATTAAGTATTAGAGAGTATCTAAATATTTAATTAGCACATTCATATAAAACATTCATGACTTATTGAAAAGCTAGTGATTTATTTTTATAAAATACCAAAAGTTCAGATTTTCTGTCACATAAATTTCTTTATATATCATCCTGTTTATGTAATCCCATTTTAATCCTACTATGACTTTCTCACTTAAGTAATGACACAGTGTACATTAGAGGGGAAGTAATCAAGTTAGAAATGAGATCAAGGCTACATAGAGTAACCTCATTTAAGCTCTTTTATATGAAAAAATATCTATGCTTATTTAGGAAGCATATGAAATTCTATAATCCCAATTGGCCTATTTAAATATATTTAGTGTTTATTTTCCAATTCAAACCACAATACTTACTTGACTCTCCCATCCTTTCTCTACATCAACCACTTTCTTTCTTAGTCCCCTTCTTTCTTCATATAATTTTGTTCCACTATCCCCTCTCCCAAATGATCTTTATCTAACTTCTGAATTATGGCCCCTTTCTACTATACTGAATTCTTTAGGAAGTCCACATTAAAAGCACCTCTGAGATTTTTTGCCAAGGTCAACATGTGAGGGAAAGCATAGATATCAGTTTTTGAAAGATGGGGCTTCCTCATTTTGTGCAATATTTTTATCCTTAAATTCATTATTTGCCAAAATTCTACCCTAGAACTACTACAGCTGATAAACAACTTCAGCAAAGTGGCAGGATAAATCAGTAGCCCTCCTTTATATAAATGATAAACAGGCTAAAATAGCAATTAAGGAAACAAGTGCCTTCACAATAGCTACAAATAGATAGAATATCTTGGTGTAACACTTACCAAGCAAGTGAAAGATTTGTACTTCAAGAAATTGAAATCCCTGAGAAAAGAAATTGAGCAAGACCTGACTGATGTAGGCAACAGGGAGGAGAATGGGAAGAGGAACTGAGGGAGGGGTGACTGGGGGAGGGCAATGATTGCAACATAAATACAATTATTTAAAATAAAAAGAAAAAAGAAATTTTTAAAATGGATTAGATTACATAAACCATCCCCAGCAATAATTTGAAACTATATCTATCTATCTATCTATCTATCTATCTATCTATCTATCTGTCTGTCTATCTGTCTATCTGTCTATCTGTCTATCTATCTATCTATATATCTATATATCATCTATCTATCTATATATCATCTATATATCTATCTATATATCATCTATATATCTATATATCTATATATATCATCTATATATCTATATATCATCTATATATCTATATATCTACATCTATATCTACATCTATATCTATATCTATATCTATATCTATATCTATATCTATATCTATATCTATATCTATATCTATATCTATATCATCTATATTTATATATTTATATATATATATTTATATCCAAAGGCCAGATTCTTCTTTTATGTATTTCAATAGACTTACAATATGCCTATTTTTATATTAGCATACTACTAAATATCGAGATATTTAATGTGCACATATAGACAAATATTATAATTGAAGAAAGGATAATCAGTACTAAGAGAAGAGGGAATGTCCCACATTTTAATTTGGCAATTATTTGTGTTGTATGAAAAGTTAATCATTTTTTCAGTGTTCCATAAACTAATGACTTCAATATTGAAGGTGGCCACTGAAAGGAAAGACTACACCAAGAAGCAAAGGAAATTTAATATCAGGTATATCTATCAGCTAGAAAAGTAGAAGATAGTTATTTGTGTACCAAGATCAGGACTGAAAATTTTTTTTATAACAATCATTTAATAAAGAGATCTAATACAAATATTTTTAAATTTAAAAAAATGAAGACACATGAACATCTGCCTCCATGCCCCTTCTCTCTTTCTCTTTCTTTCTTTCTCTTTCTCTCTCTCATCACCTAGCTTCTCCTCTACTTCATCTTCTCCTCTCCTTACTCCATCTCTTCCTCTTGGTGCTCCTTCCTCCTTAGCTCCTATATATCTAGGCTGGGTATTGAGTTACATTTCTGATTGAGCATTACCATACTTATAAAGCCTTTGATTAACATTTAAAAAGATTGTATAAAAGCAAGAAGGAAAAGAGGCACAGGATAGGGGTTTTCTAGGGAGGGGAAATGAGGAAAGGGGATGACATCTGAAATGTAAATAAAATATCCAATAAAAAGAATGCTGTGCAGAGCTACACTAAATTAAGCCAGTGCAGACATGGATGGTACCAGACAACAACCAGAAGGGAGACACAGACTGTAATGTCTGCTTTCCTTTGTGTTTCCCAAGGACAACAATCATCAAACCAGAAGGATAGTATTAAAAGAGTTCAAGTTTGAGAAGTGTGAGAGGATGGTAATCTATGTCTCCCAGCTTTAAATAAGCTCAAGGCTGAAGACAGAGGCAACTTCCATTTTAGGGTAGGGAGAACTAATGGGTAGAGCTGGAAGACCACTTTTACCTGTGAGCTGATGAGAGAGAAAACTATTGGACTATGTCTCTGTCCTAAATTAAATATGAAAAGACCAACTGGAATGATCTCAATGAGCTAGTTTCTATAACTTTCAGGATATTAAACTGATTATCCAAGTTTTTCTGTGGGTTTTAATTAGAAATATAAAATATTAACAGAGTATATTGATAATACCAACTTTCTGTAAGAGCCTGGTTTAATTTGGATTTATTTATCATTTTTGCACTAAAAATAAAAAATAAATTTGGTCAAATTTTATGTTAACTTCAAACAGCTAGCAAGTCTGCAGTAATATTAGAAAATAAAATAAAGACCTAAGTTTATTTAGATTTTATTTTCTTAAAAAAAATGAGGTGTTAAGAATAAGGTATATTCTTTTAGGATGAAATGGTCTGTAGATATCTGTTAAATCCATTTTGTTCATAACTTCTGTTAGTTTCATTGTGTCTCTGTTGACTTTTCATTTCAATGACCTGTCCATTAGTGAGAAAGGGATATTGAAGACTCCCACTATTATTGTGTAAGGTTGAATGTATGTTTTGAGCCTTAGTAAAGTTTCTGTTATGAATGTGAGTGTCCATGCATTTGAGGCATAGATGTTCAGGATTGAGACTTCCTCTTGGTGGATTTATCCTTTGGTAAATATGAAGCATTCTTCTCCATCTCATTTGCTAACTTTTGGTTGACATACTATTTTGTTGGATATGAGGATGGCAACTCCAATTTGACTCTTGGGACCATTTGGTTGGAAAGCACTTTTCCAGCCTTTTACTCTGAGGTAGTATCTGTCTTTGTCACTGAGGACTCTTTCTTGTATGCAGCAAAATGCTTACATATCCAGTCTGTTAGTCTGTGTCCTTTAATTAAGGAATTGAATCCATTGGTGTTAAAAGATATTAAAGACAGATGATTATCAGTTCCTGTTATTTTTGTTGCTGGAGGTGGTATTATTTGTATGTGATTCTCTTCTTTTGGGTTTGTTTTCACTAATTTAGTTTCTTTTGTTTGTATGTTTGTTTTTGTTGTTTGTTGCTGTAATTACTGTCCTTATGTTGGAGATTTCTTTTCAGTATTCTCTGTAAGACTGGATTAGGAGAAAGATATTGTTTAAATTGGTTTTGTCATGGAATATGTTGGTTTCTCCATGTATGATGAAAGTTTTGTTGGGTATGGTATCCTGGGCTGGTATTTGTGTTCTCTTAAGGTGTGCATGACCTCCGAGCAAGCTCTTCAGCTTTTATTGTCTCTGTTGAGAAGTCTGGTGTAATTCTGATAGGTCTGCCTTTATACGTTACTTGGCTTTTTTCCTGATGGCTTTTAATATTTTTGTTATGCACATTTAGTGCTTTCATTAGTATGTAATGAGAGAATTTTCTTTTGTGGTCCAATCTGTTTGGTGTTCTGTAGGCTTCTTGTGCATATACGGCCATCTCTTTCTTTAGTTTAGGAAAGTTTTCTTCTATGGTTTTGTTGAAGATGTTTTCTGACCCTTTTAGCTGGGATTCTTCACCCTTTTCTGTTCCTATCATTCTTAGTGTTTCCACTGTGTCCTGAATTTCCTGGATACTTTGAGTTAGGAGATTTTTACACTTTGTATTTTCTTTGACCGATGTGTCCATATTTTTTATGGCATCTTCTATGCCTGCAATGCTCTCTTCTATCTTTTGAGCTTCTGATCTCTTTCCTAAGTTGTCTCTGAGACCATTCTGTTCAATTCCTTCACCTACTTGATTTTATTTTTTCTGTATTTCTTTAAGGGATTTGTTTCTCCTTTAAGGGCTTTTACCTGTTTGCCTATGTTTTCCTGTATTTATTTAAGGGAATTCGTTATATCCTCCTTAAAGGCCTCCATCATCTTCATATGAGTTTTTACATTATTATCTTGATTTTCATGTATGTTAGAGTAGCCAAGCCTAGCTGTGGTGGGAAAATTGGGTTCTGATGTTACCAAATTGTATTTGGTTTTATTGTTTATGATCTTGTGCTTGATTCTGGCCAAGTTCTCTGTGGTGTTAACTAGCCTGGGTGTCTTTGACTAGAACAGGCCTCTTTGGAGGTCGGTAGAGCTTGGTGACCTGAGTTAAAGCTGGTCTCCTTTGGGGTAGGCAGTGTTGACTCTTGTAAATGTGGGCGTCTTGTGTCTCTGGTTAGAGCAGGCCTCCTGTTATCCTGGTTACTGTGAACCTCCTGTGCCCTTGGTTATTGTGGGAATACTGGGAGACTTGAAGGCTGTAGCATTTTGACTGGTATTGGGCCACTTCCAGGTAGGGAAGTGGGCCAGAATGAAGGTGGAGCTTGAGCGAGGGGTGTGGGGGGAGGCCTAGATCTTGTATCTGCTGGGCTTTGTAGATGTCCCACCTGTCGTGAGTATTTGGATGAAGTTCTAACCTGTGTCCTTGGTCACTGTGAACCTCCTGGGAAGCACACAGACTGCAGAGTTCAGGCAGGTATCCAATCTGTGTAATTTTTAAGGGTTATATTCATATTTGAAAACAGAAATCATATACATTTCAATATAGAAACTAAACCTTTATGAAACTTAAAACCTATATATGACTTTCAAAGTAATATTCTTCATTAAAGGACAAAATCTATTATCACAGAAAGTATATAGTGGGTGCAATGAATCAGCTAATTGTCTCATCTTGAACACATGCCCGACATTTGTCTTGAATCATAAAGCCTAATTTTATGCCATTGCTCAGATTCACTAATACGTTCCTGGAATATCTGGCCCAGAGCAGGTGAACCTATGTGCACTGTCTTATTTAAATTTTGCATTTTGGCACTTAAACCTTGGGGCACACTTCCAACGAAATTGTAAGTAGGAACAATGCCAACATAACAGATGAGCGGAGCATGTCAAAGCCAATAGGCCATGCTCACATATCAAATGTGTTTACCTAGGGCAGGATTCCCAGTAATAAATCTTCAAACATGTTCAACAAAACTGTGCCAGCATGAAGACATTGCCCCTTATTTAAAGCACTTGAACAAGCATTAACCTTGAGTTTACATTTAGAGATGTAACTTAGCCACAACCCTGTGTTATTTTAAACTGAAGGAAGAAAAGGTAGATGTTATTTAAGTCTTTAATAACTGTATCTATATTGGTTCATATAGTAATTTTATAATACTCGTATAAACACTATCATATAGAATATTGCATTAATGGCATTCATAATACATACGAAGTAACTTGCTGAATGGAACTTTAAAAGATATTACAGAAAAGTTCTCCAATACCTTTCTATTATCTTCCACAAGATGTGGTAAAGATCTGATTAATAGTTTGCAGCTTTATCTTTATACAATATTGAAGTTAACATTTTCTTAGGACACTTTGCCTGAAGTTGTCATGAAGATAATTGTAAAAGCTCAACTTGAAATATTTCAATAGTGTCATTATTATTTTATTTCGAAGTTGATTTGAAATAATATTGTGACTAGGACTTTCATCAGGAAAACCTCTTGTAGAATGATGTTGTTTGTGAGAAAGGAAAAATGCATATTTCTAGTTGAAGTTTTCTATACATAAAAAAACCTGCTGAGGCGGAGCGTGCTTCACACACACAATTAAAAATCCTCCCAGCCAATGTTCTTCCGTAATTTACTAATTGCAAGGGCACTGGCGTTCAAAGAACACTAAGAACTAAAAGTCACATCAAGATTCACAGAAATCCTTGTCTATAGATAGGTTGATTACTCAGCAGCTTCAGTTTTATAGATAACATGGACTCTTCAAGGGCAAAAAGTGCCATAAAAATATATTTCCAAATACTTTCATCCTAAAACAAAGGCCAGGTAATAAGCCTATTTGTTTGGGGCTAGTTTACCTTAATATTGGTATCATTTCCTGTAAAAATATTTCTGTTATCAAATAAAACATTATTTATAGATTTAATTTATTTAATTATTTATGGATAACAAAATTCAAGATATGAGAAGAGAAACTATAATAAAAAATAATGTATAAAAATATATTTCAAATAAAAATGTCCACAAGAAAAATAGCAAACATAGCCCTTTAAATCAAATTCCTGTATTTGTGTGTAAGTGTGCATTCATTAAAATAAAGTTACCTGAAAACCTAGCATCAAAATTCAATTTTTTTCCTTGAGTATACTCTACTACCTGCTTTCCAACACTGTTACTGTTCACTTACTGTATTCCTTTCAAATAAAGAGTATCTTTTAGAGCATTTTACCTTGAAAGTTTGGATCATAAAAACAATCATACAAACATACAAATGAACAAAGAAACAAATAGACTGTCTTGGGAGATGGCTTTAGTGGGTAAAAGAAATTTCATCACAAGTCTTTGGACCAAAGTTGAAAAACATTGCCCAGAACTCAAATAAAAACTAAGACATAGCAGGAATGGTTGCAAACCAGAAGTTCCTACAGAAATACACGGGATAGAAAATGAAGTGCCCTTGAATGCTAAAATGCCAACTGGTAGGAAAGTAGCTACTAGGAGAGTTATCTGCTCTGAAAGATGGTGTACTGTGAAGAATGCCACACAAGGATGTCCTATGAGTTAGGCTGGTGCACTGCAGCTTGTGCGTCTTGTATTTCCCACAAACAAACTTGCATACACACATAGACAGATGTACACAGATGCAGTATACAAACACAGGAAATCTGTGTAACTTAAGAAAGTTAAAAACAGATTAATGTCTGTCTTGATTGTCTTCTCGCTTCTAACAGTACATGATATCATTATGGTCAACTGCAAACAGTTCTTTTTCTTTTATCTGTTTGTATCTTAGAATTTGAAAATACTTTCTAGTGGAATTAACACCTCACCTAAACATATGTTGAAAAGTGTGGGTTTTTTTTTTCTCCTTCACCAAATTATTGGCTACAGTCAGAAATGTTTTGATTATTTATTATATGGAAAGAAATAGAATGCCACCTTCTATATCTGTTTCTCTGTTTTACAGATTACAGAATTATTGCACATAGATTTCATTGACAAAATATGTATTCATTTCCCTCTGAAGTACTAGGGCAGCTTATTACGGTTTTGTGCTCATTTCTCTTTACTTTTGTTTGTTTTCTTCTCTGTAACCTAGAACAATTTTAAAAGAGATATGTGGTTTTAATATTTTGATAAATCATCAATTTTAATGATTTTTATCTTCTTTATACATTTTTCTCTTATAGCTTTCAGCATATGTATACAGTTTTCTGACAATTCTTTTTTTCAACATTTTTTTTTTATTTTACTGGTTATTTTATTTATTTACACTTCAAATGTTATCTCCCATCCCAGTTAAACTCCCTATCTCCTCCCCCATGGCCCTGCTTCTATGAGGGTGTTCCCCTACCCACCCACCAACTCAACCTCCCCCCCCAAGCCTCAGTACCTTAACAATCCTCTATGCTGGGTCATCAAGCCTCCACAGGACCCAGGGACTACCTTCCAATTGATGCCAGATAAGGTAATCTTCTGCTACATATGCAGCTGAAGCCATGGGTCCCTCCATGTGTACTCTTTGGTTGGTGGTTTAGTCCCTGGGAGCTTTGGGGTGTTTGGTTGATGTTGTTGTTCTTTCTGTGGGGTTGCTAACCCCTTCAGCTCCTTCACTCCTTCCCCCTAACTCCTCCATTGGGGTTCCTGCTTTATTCTAATGATTGGCTGTGAACATCTACATCTGTATTGGTCAGGCTCTGGCAAAGCCTCTCAGGGAACAGCTATACCAGGCTCCTGTCAGCAAGAGCTTCTTGGCATCAGGAATAGTGTCTGGATTTGGTCTGCTGATGGGATGGATTCTTAGGTGGGGAAGTCTCTAGAAGCCTTTCCTTCCCTCTCTGCTCCACTCTTTGTCCCTGCATTTCCTTTTGACAGGAAGAATTTTGGATTAATATTTTTGAGATGGGTGGGTGACCTCATCCCTCAAACAGGGGCGGTGTGTATTAACTAGATATGGTCTCTATAGGTTCTCTCCTCCATTTGTTGAGTATTTTGGCTAATGTCATCCCTGTTGAGTCCTAGGAACCTCTTGGATACCATACATCTGGGACTATCTAGTAGCTACCTGCAGTTTCCCATCCTCCATTGCTATATACTTCTGTTCAATTTCTTGACCCTCAGTACTTCTACCGAGTTTCCTCCCACAGGTAATCCTACCCTTTTTTCCCTTTTCTTCTCTCTCTCTCTAGTTTTGAATGTTGAATTGTTAGTTATTTATCTGTAATAGTAATTCTTTTCTATTTGTGATATTTGACAATTCATAACATTTTTTTTTTGGTTAGGCTTATTTTAATCTGATAATAATTGTAAGGAGTACTCGGCTTATAGCTCAGTTGAGACAGTGTTTACCTCATATGAACAGAACCCTAAATTTAGTTCCCAATATTCTCAGCAAAACTGGTGCCTTATCACAGATCCAGTTTCATAGCACTCAGGATGCTTGCCCAAGCACCAAGAGTTTAGCGACAGCCTTGACACAAAACTCTTTGAAAATGCCAATACTAGTGATAAATAAATGTGTATGAACTCTTGCTTCTCACGTTCCACTCTGATTTATAACTTGTTCTTAATACATCTTCTAACTGCTAGTCATGCCAAGAGTTTCCATGTGCTGTCTCTCTACTTCTGGATTCTGCCCTGGTGTGTTGATGTAATTGTGGGTTTGTTGTCGTTGTTTATTTTTCTTTCACTATAACAAGCAAGGTACTTCATTGATTGTGCCTTATTATACCTCATAAAGGAAACCTTTCCCTACTTTAAAGTTACCTATAGTTTGTGAAAGTTATTAAAAATTCACAATAAACATCTATTCATAAAAAGTATTCAGTGACTCTTTATACAAGGAGCCTGGACTTGATGGAGCTGGATTGTCCTTTTTATATGTAATTTAGATATTTTAGAGAGATGTTTTTGAGATTTTAGTAGTTTTGAAACTAATATACATTTTTGTTAGAAAATGAATATACTGAAACTCCCATTTTAAATTAAAATTTTATACTTTGCAAATATTGCATATCAGGTATTAAGGAGAGAAAGGTTACTTTATAAGTTTTAAGTAGAAAACATTGATATATAATATAGATACCCATATTATTGCTTAAGTTTATTTTCTTTATTTTTGAACTTTGAATTATTGTGAATAATATTTGTATTTACTCTTCTCATAAATACTCTCTGTGTATAGTTTAAGAAAATATAATTTGTGACAAGTGGTATGAGCTTTGCAAATTAGCCACAGATACATTTCCAATTGCATAAATAACTAGCTTCACATATCTCAAAATAGCTTTTTCTTACCTTGAATTATTTCTACACACACACACACACACACACACACACACACACACACACTTTTCCTTACACAGCTTAAGTAATCTTAAAACTAATGAATAGCATTCACTTTCTCAACACTATAACAATCTTATGCTGGAAATTCTTTTTTAAAAAAATAAATAGACTGAAATTGGCCTGGAATCTGGCTCCTCTCTGCTTTAAAGCAAGCCTGATATAATTTTAGAGGGTAAATAGCATCATTGTTCTACTGGCTCTGTTGAACTGATGTGAGAAACAATAGACATAGATGCATATGACTGGGGAAAATCCAGAAGATGGAACTGAAATACACAAGGTGTGTTATCGTTTTCACAAGCAGATTCCTTGAAGTTTCCCTGAAGCTGCTGTACAGCAAGACAGTCTTCTCCCAGTCTCCAATGTACTTCATTTAGTTAGTAACAAATTACCACGTAGTTAAATGTAAAGGAACTTTTATTAAAGGAGAGCTTATTCCTGGGATATAGGGAAAGCACCGGTGATATCTGCAAGGATATTTAGAGCAACAGATCATCCTTCCCCTGTAAGGATAAGAAAGGAGTGTAGTCTGGTCCTATGGAAACTTTAGCATGGCAGTAGGAAAAGTCCTTTTAGCAATAATGTCTTTCAAAGGAGTATTAGCCAGAAATTATTTAGAGTAGCAAACTTATTTTTTCCTCTGTGATTTCCTGGAAACAGTTGTGGAATATCTAATTCCTGAGACTGATTTAAGGACTTTCTCATACAGCCCCTGAGATTCCTTGTCTACTATGTCCCTAACAGTAAGAGATATAACAAATTTCATAGTTAATGACTCATTACATCTCTCATTGTCTTTCCTCTCAGTTGCTAACAATAAATCTTCCCAACCCAAAACTTCTGTACATATTTTTCCTATAATAGATTTATCAAAATAATGGATTCAAGTAAGAGAACACATTTGTGAAATTATATCAAGGTACTTGGTCTCCTTGTGAATAAGCTAGTTTGGATGAACTTCCTACTAGGCAAGATGCTTTCTATTTAAATCAGCTAATGTGAAATTTAAAACTGAAAGCTCATTAAATAATTGGGTAGAAGAGTGCCACTCTCCTTTTCGTGTTACACTTTAAAATGCTTCTATTTAATGTATCATTTATAATGTTTTGTTCTGTGCTGAGGATTTAAAACAATCTCAAAACCGCAGTAGAAATTCAATGTCCAATGCCAGTGAGCCTATTAGACTTCTGAGAAATATAATGCAGTTAGGATGCCCCCTTTTAAAAAGAATTTAACTTTATATCTTTAAAAGCTTGCTTTTTTTTTTTTTTTTTTTTTTTTTTTGGAAGCAAATCGACTTGTTCAAGGGTCTCTTAGAATTTCTAAGTTCTAATCATGCAGGGAAAGAGATTCTTCCCTAGTTTCATTCAATCTTCAGCCCTGGGAGAGAAGGATGAAAGGATGTAGAAGCTCTTGGGACTCAGCTGACTCAAAATGCCAGAAAAGACAAATTATAGCTTTAAAGCATTGGGAAATAGTCACAAAATGAATCAGCCTTGTTCAGGTGATAATAGCGATGGCTGAAAGATAAGCAAACCCAGGGAGACTGCTGCCAGCAGCCTGAAGGTTGAGGACAAATCCTCAGGAAGCTGTGACTAACAGGCTGAACTCTCAGTGAGTCAGAAGAAGCCATTCCTGGAAAATCAACTTGGCTGTGCTATTTCAGGATGAATAATCAAATAAGATTTAAGTTACTACACTGATTTTAAACTGTGGTTAACAACGTTTTATAAAGAAATTGCAGTCTTTTTTCCCCCTCCCTATTTGAGTTTAATTCCTGAAAATAATTCTAATAAAAATACAAAATTTGGTCAATAATACTCTACTAATATCATATTATAAAGCCATACATGTATTTTAAGAAATATTGTAGAAATTTTCAACTTTGTGCCCTTTTTAGTTTTTTTCTTTGACTGGAAAGACTTTTTCCATACGATATATTCTGATTATTGATTCTTCTTCCCCAGATCTTAACTTCCTCTTTGGTTGTCCTCCTATTAGAATTCAGATTCTTTTTATCTATCCTTAGAAAACAATAAGACAATAATTAATAATAATAATAATAATACAAAATAATCAAATTTCACTAGGACTCAAAAATACTAACAGAAGAAAATGATCCAAATTTAAAAAGCCTAAGAATCACATATAAATGCAGAAACACACAGGTTCTCAAACAGGAATTCCATTACAACACAAAAGCAAAAGCTATAATATAAAATAATATATAAGCAAGTTACCTTAAAACAAAAAGCAGAAAGAAGGAAAGAAAGAAAGAAAGAGAGAGAGAGAGAGAGAGAGAGAGAGAGAGAGAGAGAGAGAGAGA
>JANHMN010000014.1:57527582-57556993 GCA_030674055.1 Rhabdomys pumilio
AGAGAGAGAGAGAGAGAGAGAGAGAGAGAGAGAGAGAGAGAGAGAGAAGGCTCACTGCACCATTAAAAGATAAATAAACTCCAACAATGTCATTGGGCTTGTTTTATTTGGCCCATCTACTATTAGACATGCGGCTATTCTTGAGAATTTTCTATTTCTCCAGTGAGTCTCTCTCTTGGAGAACCTGTGTATGTTTTTATGACTGATAAGCAAGTATTTACTTACAAACTGGAACATATACACACTTGGGAACATGAAATGGAAATCCTGGGAGAAAGGGAAATGGAAAGCAAAGGCAAAAACAATTCACTGACTGTTAGAATAATTTACAGATGATAAGTCAATTAAAAAGGTCATACAAAGTGACCCTGCTTCAATGATTAATAAAGAGGGGTAATTAATCAAAAAGCAAGCATATTGCTGAAAAAGCAGGATAGTTAAAGGGATAAAAAGAAGAAAAAGACACATATAAAATGAAAGCTATACTTTATAAATTTCAAGTTGAAATTTTCCTTTTTTTACATTTAAATTATATTTATTAACATCACAGTTATAATTATACATGTGTAGATTTACACACATGCTACTTAACTGCACCTAAGTAGAAGGCAGACAACATTTTTCCGGATTCAACTCTTTCTTTCTACTATGGGTTCCAGGTTCAGAAATGGAGCTAGGAGATTAGGCTTGTACAGAAAACACTCATACCTATTCAATCACCTGCCAGCCCAAACTTTTCACATGTTGTAAAATAGTCCCACTTGGGAAGAAAATTATGAATTTGAACTAAAAGTAATAATAAAATAAACAGAGGAAAACTCTTTGTTTACATAATACTATATACTCAGTTTGATAAAATAAAACCCACAGATCTCCATAATTCATTGTCTGCTTGCAATTCCTCAGTTAACTCAAGCAGTTAAGATCTTTCCTGGAATACAAGCTATTATATAAATTATTTACACAGTTAAGGAGAAGCTCAGAAAAAGTAATTGCATGTGGTTTGGGCCACTTTAGGACTTAAATGTTTAAGCTCAGATTGATCATACTTATACTGAAAACATATTTCTTAAGGAATCATGAACATATTTTCATGAATTTCTGAAAATAGTATTTACTGAGAATAAGAAATTGATACATTAGTGGATGCAATGCCTCTTATAGCATTCATATTCTAATAGAGAAACAGAAAATATTCAATGATAAATGTGAGACATGCAAACGTACATAGAGAACTTGAGTAACATATTTAGATAATCCTGATGCTAGCAAGCCGAGAAAGATTCGGTCTGAGGTGTCTACTAATATTAAAAGAAATGGCTATATGAAACATCTTTGTTAAAGTGATATAAGAGCCTAGTTTTGATGAATATTAAAATCCTTTTAAACTTCTTCTAATGTATGCATGTATCAGATCCAGTTTCTTCCTGTTCATATATCCACTTTCATTAAATTTCATTAAAATTTTTGTGAAAAGATGCCTCAAAGATGAATAATATTCTCAGTGACTCAGGTACAAAAACTTACTTTTGATAACTGCTTCCTGCACTTTTGATGTGTAAGTTTTAAGGCATCTCCTTACAGTCTATTCTCTCACACATTTCAGAAATGTCAGCCAGAGAGAAACAGCTGAGTCATCTTAGAATTTTCATGGCAAAGGCCTAGGATAAGTTAGACCATGGAAAGAAGAATTGATTCACATATGCAGGGGGCTTATCTGTAAGTGAAGACTTCCTAAGAGCTTTCCCATAACTGCCATTTTATTCAGTCATCCGATGGTGGAGTTTAAAATGAAACATGAATACCTTTCTGGGCTTCTGTTTTGGGGAACACCTTTGTTATACTAAAACCAGAAATTGGAGTACATTTTACACTTGTGAAATTTAGTTTTGTTTCTTTCAGGTATTTACTAGTGACTATTGGCTATGAAAATATAGATTTTTTTCTTTCCCGCAGAAGAAATATATAAGAGAACATGTCAAATATCATCATATATCTTATTTTATTTGCTTTTAATTAATGTTTTACATTTATGTTTACTCTGCTTATGTCTACAATGTGATTTTAGGTGTCCATGTGCATATACATGAATGAATTGGAGCATATCTGTGTCATAATACACATGTAATGGTGAGAGGGTGAATTCCTTTGTGGATCTTCACCTTCTACGTTGTTTGAGACATGGTTTGATTCTTTTTTTTTTTTTTTTCAAAAGCAAATGTCAATCTGGCTGGCTCAGAAGCCTCCAACCAGTTTTCTGTCTATATATCCAATCTACTCATTCATTAGAAAGACTGGGACTACATAATTTCATGAAACATCATCTGACTTTATGAGTTTTGGAGGAGATTCAAAGTCAAGTGCTTACACCTGTATGAAAAGCAATTACCCAAGGAAACATGTTCTCAGTACTAATTTGTTTTTCCTTATATATATTAAAATGAGATATCAGTGCTTCCTTTTATTGGTCGACATTGAGAACATTTTCTTTTTTCCATTTCAGCTTCATAAAGAATTAGATTTTGTAATTCGTTAAATTTGAGTTTTCGTTTAAATTTTTATATCACCATAAAATTCCATGGATTTGCTGAATAGAATGTTATTGTGATTTTATTAAATTGTATGCTGATTGAGTTTAGTCTATTACTAAGCTTATGCTACAATGATTATCAAAAAATATGACTTTTTTGTAATTTTTGTGTGTTTTCTTTACAATAACACAAGAGATACATCTTTCTGCCTTAGTAACATTCTATTCTGTATTTTATGACACATATCTTTATCCATTTTCATATTGATGGGCATTTATTACATATCTTCCCTAATGTGAATAAACCTTCAATATGTATAGTCACTTAATAGCTCGTCACTTAATCTCTCCTAGGTACATAAGCAACAGTGTATCATATATCAAAAAAATTCATAGTTTTGATTAGTTTTATTTATCTCTACTCTTTTCTGTCAGTTGCAAAGAGAAGCTTCCATAATCAGGGATGAGAACTGTAATTATCTGAGAGTAAAACATTTTGTGTGTAGTTATTTCTTGTGCTGCTTTAGATTCTCCAAGAACCATGATGTCAACAGTCCTGTGTAGTAGGGTAGATTTTTAGTACCAGGCATGGTTTCTTTCATGTTTAGAGGGTCTTAAGGCCAAGTAGATTGCTGTTGGTTACCACCAAAGTATGCATCCCTCTGCACTACTCTTATGGTTATCATGCCTTGCAGTTGTTATTGTGATTCACAGGCATCACAGCTGAGTAGGAACTTTGGTGGCTTCCCTCCTCTGGAAGTTTACATGACACCTTCTAGTATAATGAAAGCTAGTCCACCAGGCTCAGATCCAGCTTATTACTCTTTAGTACCTACATCAGAGGCATTGGGACTTACGTTCTATGTCTCAGATCAACCAAGGACAATAACAATAACAAAAAACAAATGTTTTGGGAGTCCCTTGAAAAATCCTGATCAAGAAACACACACACACACACACACACACACACACACACACACACACACCAACAAAGACTTCTTTTTCCTGATGTGTAAACTTTTAAATAATTTCATTACCGTCGTTTGTGCCTAACGTTTTTATCAATTGAAATTCAGACATGTATACACTGTGTCTTTATGATATTCACCTGTGATTCCTTCTTTCAATACTATTCAATGTACTCTATATTATAACTCTTCCAACTTTATGGCTTCCTTTTAATAAATTATTTATTTATTATTATAAGAGAATGAGCTTCTAATATGTATATGGACATAGGTCTCTCATTCCAGTATGGGAAATGCATCAGTGGCATCAGTCACAATGAAAAGCAACTTTCCCTCCCTCAGCTGTCATCAGTTGCTAATAGTTCCTTGGCTTGTTGTAGTGAGTCAGTAATCCGTCCATACTCCCAGATGGGATATTTTAATTCTCATTATCTTGTCCAGGTCTTGAGGGGGTAACCATTGCTGCTATTAATTGACAGATACAACAGCCACGTCATGTCCAGAGGACATTATTTCAAACCACTCTTGCTCTAGCTCATCAATTCTTTATTCTCCCATCCCATGAGCTTCCTGAGTCTTGGGAGGGGGAAGTGCATATAAATGATCCATCTATGGCTAAACATTCACAATTGTTTTTTCTGAACACTTTGAAGAATAAATGCTTTCTGTATTATCCACTATCCACTCCAAAAGGAAGCTTCTCTGACCACGGTTGGAAACAGAAAGAAAAAAGTCTATGGATGCAAACATAAATATTCAGAAGAAACTTACACAAGCCAACTTATAGAAAAATAATAGTAATATCTTCTCTCTTAGGTGGTGGTTTCATCAGATGGCTTCAACCACAACTAGTACAACATAAAACAAAACAACAAAAAACTTCCATTAAGCAAATCTTATACCTGAACAAGAGACTGTTTGGTTTTCATAAAAAATAATAATAATTTAAAAAATATTGCCGCTGTTACTGAAGTTAACACATAAGCAATAGTGTCATGACTGTTTAAAGAGTAATTATAGCATGTATGGCCCAGTTTCAAGTAAGACTATTGATATCTTTAGTAAAACAATTTAAGACAATCACCAACTAGCTTACAAATATATGAGACTCTGACTATGGTTAGTTTATTTGACTTTGACAATTACTGAGGGATAATCCCTAATCTACTCTTGTAACTGCATCTCCTCCCATGGCTCCTTCCTCTTCTTCCTCTTTCCCCCTGTTCTCTCTTCCTTCAATCAGATCACTCCAAATGCACCTACAGTAACTGGCTGTAGACAATTTTATTTAACTAATAATTTTAAATCAAGGACTAAGGTTTGCACAATGAAAGCTTGTAAACAGGAGAGGTCACACATTGGCCTAAATCTCCAGCATGGAATTTAACATTACAGTACCTAACAATAGACAAGCCTCAACAGAAGTCCTTTCTTCCATTGTATTCTAGATACAGGTTTTCATAGTGCCTAGAACACTTCACAATTTTAGTGTGTTGTATGTGAATTCTAATTTCTTAGTGAGATGATTTTGAAACATATCCTGGCTTTACATAGCACACACTAATAAGGTGTGTCATTACTAGTGGGCCTTGAGGCCCCATTTCCTACTGACTATTGTGTGAGTGGAGATGCAGTGTAACCAGCCAGCATTCTGTCCTGCCCATGTTTCTCCTCCTTGCTCCCAAGTCTTTCCTAGGGAAGCCCAAGTCAAATTGAGCTCTTTATTCTGTAAATTGCTTCTGCCAGGGTGTTTTAACAATGTAAGGAAAATGTAGTTAGGGAGAAATGCTGGTGATTTGTAGACAAATTCTAAATTCTGAGCTCCAAGATCTGGTTGCTGTCTAGACAGCTGAGCTGACTTTTGTTGTGTACACCTTGCTCCCCAATTTAAAAATATTGATTAATATAAGGCTAGAACATGTTGGGTAGGAGAGAGATGAAGCTGGACCAGATAATCAAGCAAGGAGTCTCTAGAGAAACCACAGGGAGAAAGACAGAGAAAATATGGAGAGGAGAAGGCTTTCTTATTAATATACTAATAATGAGTAATATGATATTTACATGGTTTTCTTAGATCTCCTTAAAACATTTTTATACAGAATGTTTTTTCCCCTGGAGATTTCTATGTAGAAAACGTTTCTGAAGAGTCTTGCTTGGTCACCTTTCTTAGCCTTAATGTTACAAACATGTCTAATAGCAAAAATAAACTTAAAGGTAGATAAGCAGCAAACAAATTTTTATTTTTCTTATTTTGCACTTCTAAAAATTCTTTTCTAATCACATGAAAAATATCTACACAATTGACTTTATTTACTTTGAATCTTGACTGTTTTAGCTTCCTGGTTGTGTAAACAATGAGAAAATTTTGCCATTTATACTTACTAGACATGGATCAACTTGCTACATCTTTGAAAGCCACTCAATGTATTTTTATAGTGAAAAAATGAGATTTTGTATACCAGAATCACAATTCTTCCTTTATTGACTCTAAAAAATTTTTTCCTAAAGCATCAAGAATTGACATGAAATTGTGTCCTAATATTTTTCTTGGTTGATAATGTATTTTTTATAGCTTCAAAACAATACATACAAACTTACCTTCTGAAAACTGAGCATACACAGTGCAGTGAATGTGTTGCATGTCTCAGGTTAATAAACAAGAAGCTCAAGCATTGTATCTTATCATCGTTTTTGCATTTCCAATGCCTGATAAGCTAATAATAAAATCTTTTTTTTTTCTTGTTTCTGCTTGCTCTGAACACATAGCCGGGAACTTCTCTTCAATAATCTCCTATTCCATCTTTTATCTGTGTATTTGAACTCTAATGCTGGCTGGATCAAACACTTTCTTTTATCAATAAGATGAAAAGGTTTCTCATGTGTTATTCTCATTTTAAAAATAAACCAGTTCATTCGGAAGATTAGAGACCAAAAGAAGAGCAGAAATCAGAGCGTTAACTGAGTTCTGAATATTTGTTAAAGGTGCATATGCTCTGTAAACTTTAGTCACATTGCATAGAAAACTGACCTTTTGTATTAAGAAAGGCAAGGTTAAGCTGGGTGGTGGTGGTGCACACCTTTAATCCCAGCATTTGGGAGGCAGAGGCAGGCAGATTTCTGAGTTCGAGGCCAGTCTGGTCTACAGAGTGAGTTCCAGGACAGCCAGGGCTACACAGAGAAACCCTGTCTCGAAAAGCCAAAAAAAAAAAAAAGGCAAGGTTAGATTTAAGGTCATAATAAAATCTCATGATCAGAGGACTATCACTAGGCAGTGCTTGTGTGGTCTTTTGGTCAAAATGACTTTGCCCCGTGTCTTTTGCTGTTTAATGACACAATTAAAACTTTACCTTCATTTATTTTATTTATATAGTTAGTTACATCCTATATGTTGTCCCACCTTCTCAAACTTTCTCCCTCTATCCCCACTTTCCTTTGCCTCTGAGAGGGCAGCACGCCTGTCACTGTACTCCCCTACCTGGTGCATCAAGTCTCTGCAGGATTAAGTGCAACCTTACCCACTGAGGCCAGGATAGTAGCCCTCTGGCATATATATAACATCTGGGGCCTTGGACCAGCTTGTGTATGCTATTTGGTTGGCTAGTAGCTCCCAGGGATTCAGGTTACTTGATACAGTTGGTCTTATGGTGGGGTTACCATGCTCTTGAGGACCTTCAATCCTTCTAACTATTCCATCAAATGTTTGTCTGTGGATATCTGCATCTGTCTCAGTCAGCTGCTGGGTAGAGCCTCTCAGAGGTCTTCTATGCTAGGCTCTTGTCTCCAAGCAGAACATAGCATCATTAATAGTGTGAGGGATTGGTGCCTGCCAGTGTGATGGGTCCCAAAATGGGCTGGTCGCTATTCAACCATTCATTCAGTCTCTTCTCCATCTTTGTCTCTGCATTTCTTATAGACAGGATCAATTTTGGGTCAAAAGTATTGTAAGTGGGTTGCTGTTCCTATCCCTCTATGGAGGTGTTCTGTCTGGCTACTGGAGGTAGTTCTTCAGCTTTTATATCACAACCATTTTGCATTTCTGCTAAGGTAAACTGCATTGACTCTCGGGTCTCTGAGTCTTCCTAAAGAATCCCCACATCCACAATCCCTGGCAGCTACATACTTCTTTTTAGTCTCCTGGCTCTAGAACTCTCTCCTGTCTCTCCCCATGCCTGATCCTGTCCCCCTATTCCCCAATTCCTCTCCTCACCCATCCAGAACTCTCCCTTCCTATGTCTCCCATGATTACTTCATTTCCCTTTCTAAGTGGGATTTATGTGTTATCAATTGGTCCTTCTTGTTTAACGTCTTTGGGTCTGTGGAATGTATCATGAATAGTCTGAAATTTATGACTAATATAGACTTATCAATGACTACATACCATGCATGTCCTTTTGAGACCAGGTTACCTCCCTCAGGATTATATTTCCTAGTCCCATCTATTTGTCTGAAAAATTTGTGTTGACCTTGGTTTTAATAGCTGAGTAGTATTCCAGTGTGTATGTGAGCCACGCTTTCGGTATCCTTTCTCCATTTGAAGGACATCTGAGTTGCTTCCAGTTTCTGACTATTAAGAGTAAAGTTGTTATGATCATAGTGGCACATGTGTCCGTGCGATATGGTGAAGCATCTTTTGGGTATATATCTAGGAGTGATACAGCTGAGTCTTCAGGAAGAACTATTTGCAGTTTTCTGAGAAAGAGTCAGTTTGATTACCAGAGTGGTTTTCCAAGTTTGCAATTCCAACAGCAGTGGAGGAGTGTTCATCTTTCTCCACATCCTCACCAGCATATGCAGTTGCTTGAGTTTTTTATGTTAGTGATTCTGATTGGTGTAAAGTGGAATCTCAAGGTCATTTTTGATTTGCTTGTTCCTGATGACTAAGGATGTTTAACACTTCTTTAAGTGCTTCCCTGCAAATTAAGATTCCTATGTGAGAATTCTGTTTAGTTCTGTACCCCATTTTTGATTGAGTTATTTAGTATTTTTTGGAGTCCAACTTCTTGAGTTTGTTTTATATTTTGTATATTAGCTCATTGTCAGGTGAAGAGTTAGTGAAGATCTTTTGCTTATAGATGGGTAGGATTAACATAGTGAAAATGGCCATCTTACCAAAAGCAATCTACAGATTCAATGCAATCCCGATCAAAATTCCAACGCAATTCCAAAGAACAATTCTCAACTTCATACAAAAATTCAAGTAATCCAGGAGAGCCAAAATGATCCTGAACAGTAAAAAGAATTCCTGGATGTACCATCATTTTTAACCTAAAGTTGTGTTACAAAGCAAGAGAAATACAAACTGCATGGTATTGGTATAGACACAGACAGGTGGATCAGTGGAATTGAATCTAACACCCAGAGGAAAACAAAAACCTACACACCCACAGACACTTGATTTTTGACAAAGAAGTCAAAACCATACAGTGCAAAGAAGAAAGCATCCTCAACAATTGGTGCTAGTCTAACTGGATGTCTGCATGTAGATGAATGTCAGTAGATCCATATTTATCACTCATCACAAAACTCAAGTCCAAATGGATCAAATTTCTCATTTAAAACCAGACACATTGAATCTAATAGAAGAGAAAGTGGGAAACAGCCTTGAATGCATTTGCACAAGAGAAATTTTTCTTACCAGAACACCAGTGGCTTAGGTACTAATGTCAAGACTTAATAACTATGGCCTCATGAAACTGAAAGCCTTCCGTAAGCAAAGGACACTATCAGTAGTACAAAATCACAGGCTGCAGACTGGAAAAATATCTTCACTAACACTTCATTTTTTTTGTATAGCAAATGGAATCATATTTTAGCTTATGAAAACATCACTTTTATAAATCTTGTATGTGCGCAGCTAAGGAACAGCATGCATAAGCGTGTACATGTTTGCGTGTGCACATGCACACACACACACACACACACAGATACATCAAACTGTGGGCAAGTCATGTGTTCTTGATTTCTTGATTTGTTTACTGTTTTGAGGATGAAGACTTAAAGGGAATGCTTTCTATATACTACTAATATTTCTGAATGTTGAGAAAAAAGGGATCAGATAAAACGTGATTTAACATTGCAACTTTTTGGCCATTTCAGAGTCTTTTCTCACATTGATAAGCAATGTAAGTTTAAATTGTCATCTTTTGTACTTCTTTTTCTTTCTTTTATACATTTTCTCAGTACAACCTTCTTATTGTCTTTTTCTACAGTATGCATCAGTTTTTCGGTTTCTATTTCAATAGGCTTCATTGGCTATTGTTCTTTTATGTGATGCTGAAATATTTTAGTACCCCTTACAAGCTGTATCATGACAATAAACTCCAAACATAATAAAGAAAAACAACATATTGTTTTGTTTCCAAAATGCACTAAGACCTCCAATGACTGGTATCTCATTAATCTGTTTGATGCTTTAATATGGCTGTTTTCCTGTTCACTCATATTTTGAACAGCATTTTCTCTTATAATTGTCAAGGAGGCTTGATTTGTAGGCATGTTCACCTTTGAATATTGGGATTAAGCAATTAGTTGACTTCTTTTGTTGTTAATGGGTTTGTTGTTCCTTGGTTAGTGATCCCAATTCATACTGAAACATGCTTGTCAGGGAAGGTAAATGAAGAATAAAGATATCTTGTAATTTGCTTGCTAACATACATTTATTAGAAGATCAAAACCAGCTGTGTAAAGGGCCCTTTTTATCACTATATAATAATTTTTCTTTCTAGCAGAAAATAGTAGATAATGTTGAAATTTACTCATTATGGTAATTTTAATGCACATGCCCACAAACACACACATGCATATTCTAGAAACACTGTCTCTCTGGTAAGTTGCTATAAGCACTGTATTCCAGTGGCCTTTTGTTGTTGTTGTTGTTTTGTTTTAAGAGAAGAAGTATACTAAAAATACATCTTTTTTATTTATTCTTCACTCATATGTTACAGTATGAAGGCATTTCCCCCTGTTCCCCTTCCTCCAGTCTTTCTTTCCCTCACATCTCCTTTTCCTTGGATTCACCCACCTTTCACTTCCCCTCAGAAAAGAGGAGGCTTTCCAGGGACATAAACCAAATAAGGCATAACAAGCTAGTAAAACCCAGGATCATATTCTCAGATCAAGGGTGTATTAGACAACCAAGAAGGAAAACAGTGCCGAAGGCTGGCAAAAGATGCAGAGATGACACCTGCTCCCACCATTAGGAATCCTCCATTGCTACAAGGCTTAACTAGGGTTACCCTTATAAATTCCACCGGGTTTTCATTGCACTAACTCCCTCCTGAAATACTCACCCCTCAATACCAGTTTTGTCCCAGTAATCTCTCCTTTAACTTTCACCACCTGTTCCCTACTTTTCCCATCCCTGCCTGTCCCCAATCTAACCAGGACATCTATTCTTCTTCTCTTTCCCAAGAAGAACCACATGTCCCTCTTAAACTTCCCCTTTTGCTTAGCCTTTCTGGCTTTATCAGCTGCTTGCTGAAGCCTCTCTGATGACAGTTATGCTAGACCCCTATGTGAAAGTATAGCAGAATATTATTTATAGCATCTTGGAAGGTTCCCTCTCATGGGAGGATGTCTAAAGGCTTCCGTTTTTTAAGCATCAATATTGAATTAATTATAATTTTAAGGTCAGATGCATAGGTCTTGTGATCTGTTGTTGTCGTCATGGTTTTAAATGGTGGGGAAAATTATGGAACAAGTGTCTATTTGACATAAGCAATATTTCCTATGTATTATTTTCTGGAAATATTCACACAACATCTACTTTATTCCATTCCACTTTCTCTTCCCGATGTTCTTTGTGATGTTCTTTGTATAGTTGTGCACACAGCTAGTTTAACCAAACAGAAACACTCATAAGTTGAACCTTTTACCTGCAAATATTGGAACTATCTACACTTCAATGGAACTTAAAGAGAAATATAACAAGAATCATCTGTCTTTCCATGCCTTTGTTCATTCTCTTGTTCTGATTACACAGACTTCTGTATACATAGCCTCTCGGACATATCCCCTTCACTACATTCTATTTCAAATCCACAAAGAAGTGCTTGGGAGAGTTTTTCTGGTATCACTGGCTTCCTTATTTGAGCATGTCAATACTAAGCAGTTTATTCTCATGAATCTTCAATAAGTGCAATCTATTTCTCAGTAACAGAATGCAACATAAACCCAAGGAAAGAAGACACAGTCTATGGTTGTGCAAAATGAGTGGAAATTTTCATTTAGTAATAATAAAAAGGAAAGAAAGAATTTTATATTCTAGTCATTGAATTTTTTGGTTCTTCCATAATAAATATTAAAAGGAGGATAAGGGTTACCACATTAATAAGGTTAATATGTTACATCTGCTGATCTATTCTCTGTAAGTTGTGTTATATCAGTATTTCAATGAAGTAGTCTGTTATGATTTTGGAATTGAATTAATTTATAGTGCTTCCATCATAAGAATATTGTAAATCTCAATGAATGTTTATGTATGTGTTATAAATTTTTTTATATTGCACCTGGCACTAAAAATTGTAAGAACTATTTAAAACAATAATTATTTAGGAAAAATACAGGTCATATTTCAAAGTGCTTATTTTTAGATGAATTTAGATAATTTACCATAATAGTATCCAATGTACAGAGAATAAATAAAGATTTTTCTCTTTGCTGTGTATACCAAACATCCGGAGGTAAGCACTTCCTTACTCTGTACTGTGATCAATGTATTCTAAGAGTCAAGCTCTAAGAATTTAACCCACAATGCAGCACTGTGAAGATTTTTTATAAATAGTCTATCTTAAGAATGGATTAATGAGGAAAGTCTGAATTTGTTACTTATGAGGGTTTACTTATAAAGTGAATGCTTTCCTTTCCTTTGCTTTGAGATAAACATAATTTCTAATTACCTTTCCCGATGGCATGAAACAGCAAGCTGACTCTCATCAGATCACTCTACCATGGGCTGCTCAGGTTTCATAAATAGGAAAATTCACTATTGTTCATAAATAAGCAAATCTCATGAATTCTGTTATACTGGGAAAATTAAAAGTGAGGTAGTTTAGTGTGATGGTGATGATGATGATGATGATGATGATGATGATGATGATGATGATGATGACTATTTAAAATGACTTGAAAAGTATGTTTTGGAATCTTTGCACTCTCCTCAATTTCAAGCACTTACCACAAGCAAACCATTAAAGTGATAAAACATTCCATGTATTGTTTAATATGAAGTACATTCTCTTGAAACCCACTGGAATTACTTGCATTTTTAAAAATCTGTTCTTTGAAATGATGTACTATTCACATGAATTTTAAGCAAAAGATTGAAATGAAGAGAGAAAAAAATATCTTGCTGAGTTTCTTACCTTTTACATTATTTCCTAAGCCACAAGTCAATGGATCCATTTAATACCAGTACTATGCATTAATGGCTATGTATACATATATGTTACATTGCACTGGAAATGCATAATTCAAGGCAGACTATTGAAAGGACTTTAGCAAGCCAGTATGCTCATTTTGCTCATGCTTAGCTTTTCTTCAAGGGTTTGATCTTTCTTTTTTAACCATAGGAAAAAAGAATATTTAAACATCTATTCACATCTAAATTGGATGCAGATTGTAGAAGAAAGATTCCCAACTCATCATTTTGGCTTGCTTTTATGAAAATATAATCCTTCACTGTCACTCTTCATAAACTAAAGAATATTCTCTCTAGATTTTTGTATGCATTAAACTAAAGGCTTATTTTTAAAGTTTTAATATGTGGTGTTACAAAAGGAATCAAAGTCACGGTCAAATATCTTGCACATTTTCTCGCTTACTCTGCTTTCTTTAGATAGTTAGCATAATATGTTTCTTTATGAAGCCTGTAATTTCAAAGTGTTGCTGGGAGAACCAAAACCTAGCAGTTAGAATCATTTTGTCAGGCTGCCTTTTATCAATTCATGAGTTCTTTGAAGATTTATATTTCCTCTGACTTAGTCTGGAATCTTCTAATTAATAAATCAAATTTAATTTTACAAAGGAAACCAGTTTAACATACATGACATTTGTTGCTAGGCTTTTTTATGTTGGACACTGGTTTTTGCTCTGTATTTTCAATCCCACTTAATTGTGATCACGACTCTTGGATGTACTGTCAATTTTTAATCTTATGAACTGAGACCCTAGCACTTAAGGTATTTCCCAAGCTATACAACTATGAAGTTTAAGGGCTTTGTTTCCCTCATACTTTCTAGATAATATTTTCATTTCTCTTTAAATTATATGCAATGTTTAGAAAGGAATTTACATTTGCTTTGCAGAAATTTAGGAAAACTTTATTTGATTCTTTCTATTTTACATTAAGTAGGAATAATTGTAATTGCAAGTAGTTAGTTTGATAGTCAACATTTCCATTTTTCTTATTCAGGTGGGCTCAGCTATAAAATCAATTGTGTGCATTCAGTGGATATTTTTGAGTTGTTCATGGTTAATAACATGAAGCCAGTACTTCCTTCCATCCAAATGGAAAGTGCCATGGGTTCTTCCATCATTAATTAAATCATATGGGTATAGATGATTTTCCATAAGTCAAAAACCTCTATACTTATGTGGAAAAAATGGAATTTATACAAAATAAGTCTTGAAAAGTGAGTTGTCAGGGAGTAGACTTCAAATTGCTCAAAAGAGAGATTTTTGTGTAGCCAGGTTAGGGATTGGCCATGGAAAAAGAGGGTTAGAGATTGCATCATTAGAAAAAAATTCTCAACATGTGTCTCTGTGCCTGTCCTATGCCATAGAGTTTGAATGTATCTTCCAGCTTTGTTATTAGACCATTAGTGTACATTCTCTAAAGCGTTTCTTTATTAGATGGTCTACTAAGGAAATCAAAGAGAGTGAGAAAGAAATAATGTGAAAGAAGAAATGAACAAAATTGTTTTGTGGTAGCAAGAAGTCATAAATGATTACATTTAATATTCATAGGAACACAACGGAAGACAATTTATTCAGGGTTAGAACATTCTAATCGTAAAAGAAAGGTTCATTCTCAACTTTCTTCTTGGATTTTTGCTTTTCTTTTGTTTTTAATTTGGTCCAAGCAAAAGAAATCACAATGAGTAGATAAAGGTAGCTTGCAGGGGAACACACACACACACACACACACACACACACACACACACAAAATGCACATACACAGACAAAATGTGCACACACACACAATGTCAAAACCTGGTAATAATTTATTAGTAAAACCACTAAATTGGTATATACAACTAGATAAATAGAGTACTACAAAGTAGCAGAAAATATATTCACTAGCATCATAAATGACTTGTTCTCTAATGTTTTCTTATATAGTTTTTTTTTTCAGAGCAACATAAATTTATTAACTTCTTTGTTATTTGGGGCATTCCATTTTTGTTTTATTGGTTGTTAGTTTGTTAGGTTTTCTTTTTCCCTTTTTTATTATCATTATCATCATTATCATTACTATAATTATTTTTATTGCTGTTAATATTATTACTATTGTTGTCATTGTTGTTATTTTTGAGAGTTTCTCTGTGTAGCCCTGCCTGTACTGGAACTCTTTTTATAAACAATGCTAGTTTCAAACTCAGAGATCCACTAGCCTCAGTTTCCCAAATACAGAGATTAAAGGTGTGCACCACCATACCTGACCTAACTACATAATTATTATGTATGCAGTGCATAGTGATATGCACTATTATAAATAATTTATAACATCATGACATCTGTAAGGAAACTCGCATAGTACAGCCTTAGAGATTCTGAATTGTTATATACACTTGACATTTAAATCTTATTCTTTCTTGTCTAGTGGACAGGAGTTCACCAAAAGCTCATTTGGGGGCCTTTTTTTTTTTCATGCAAGACTTTAAAGTACAAGGTTTCTAACACAATGACTATATTGTTTTTCTTATTTAAAAATAAAACATCTTAAAATATTTTTTGAAATATAGATTTCAAAGTGAAATGTAATGAAACTGGGAGGTTCTTGAGAAGCAAGCATTTGATTTGTGTGTTCGAAAATGGAAGTGTTCTGGTATCCAGAAGATTCCTCCAAAATACAGAGTCAATTAAAAAACTTGTGTATAATCTCTTCAACCATTCCCTGGCTTAAGTGGAGCCATTTTTCTTAAGGAATGCAGGCCCTGTAAGGTAACCCAAGCTCTAATTGCTGACACCAGCCCCATGTGCATATAGCAGCTCTCACCAGATTGAAAAATAAAAGAAATGAATATGAAGCTGGCAGCATGGCTTAGGAGGAGATGAAGGGAATGTGTGAAAGGTTGCTATAACCCAGATATATTGTGTACATCTACAAAATTCTCAGAGAATAAATGAAAATATTATATATGTATGTCAATATACATGGATGGAAAATATATACTCAGTAATTTAATCAGAAAATCCCAAATGATAATAGCAGACAATGGCAGAATGTGAAAGATTTCAAGTGTTGTCCCAAGATATGTATGTTGTCTTGGCAATGGGACTCATTTAGGCATCTCTAGCACAGGACTGAATCACTAAGTACAATATGTTTTGATAAAGAGGGGAGCAAATAGGATGGCTATAAACAGGGGGTGGAGGGGAGGGAATCAGGTTCAGGAAGAGGTAGCTAAACAGAGAAAAGTGGTTTTCTGATGTAAACAAGAACACAGAGTCTAAAGTACAGGCCACAAAATGTCAAGAACCCAACTCAGAAGACAGTACCTGATAACTTTGAGGCTGTGACTGGAAAAAAAAATCTCAGAGAGAATCAGACCAGTAATGTCAGGATGAAAAATTGTATCCAAGATCTCCTAGTGCTTTATGAATAATCTTTGATGGACTTTTTCAGGGTGGTTAGCCTTACATGGATGAGATAGCAAAAATAAAAAGAGAAAGAAAAGTGACCCTGCACATCTTCTTACATTGCACTTGTGTACATGATAATCTTGAGTATTCTAGTGTCTCTCATAAAACAGCATTTCTCTTTGTCCCTCTATTGCACTACTAGAGTTCAACACAATGACACAAACCAAAGACAATAGTAGCACCTCCGTGGTAAATAGAGTTGTAAAACTAGCAGTAAAATTAATTTCTATTACTGCCAACATTCATATGTCTTTCACAAAGAATTTTGTATTTTGCCCCACCAAAAAGAACGCAATATCCATAAATTCTGAAGATTATTTGAACAGAGTTGAAGGTTTAGTTTATCAACATTATGACACTACCCTGAAGAATTAAGGATGTGTGGGTCTGTCCACATGGCATCTGTATAGGAGATGTATAAGTATATGTGAGTCACAAAGAAACTTGCTCACTTTAAAACTCACATACCTTAAGCAACAAATAAAATATATTTGTATTTACATGTATCCTTGTTATCTAATAGTATCATTTTGATAGGTGCTCAAAAGATATAATAGCCTTACTTTCCAAGAATTATTACAATATCATTTTCACTAAAATGAAGTTATAAAAAGTACATGCCTATCCAAATTAATTACATCATTTTCACTTTGGTTTATACAAACAATAAAGATGACATTGTAACTATAGATATAGATAACTATCAATAAAAAAATAATATTAAATACTTAAAAATTAATTTATAATTTTAAACCATGTGTTTAAAATAGAAAACACAAAACTAAGAAGGTCATTTTAGACAGTGGAACAGAAACAAATAGATTTATATTCTAATGTAAATTTTTAGATAAATGTGTTTCATATTTGACATGCCTTCAATTGTGCTTCCAAGTGAAAGGATATAAAATTGCATTTGAATAAATGCTTTTTCTTGCAGCTGCCAGCTGGGACATACAAATTTACCTGGACTTTATTCTGACCTGACATTTGTTGAAATTTGAAGATGTTATAGATATTTACAGTGTGATTTCATGCTTCTCAGCAGAGATGATGGAATTCTGAAAGCAACATCCAATGTTTAGTTGACTTAGAATACCACATTGCACAGGAAAAAAAAAAGCCAGAAAGCTGAAATTTCATTATACGTTGCACCATTAATACAAAGTTTATATTTCTGTATAAGCAGCAGTTTTTCCTCCTTTATTAAAGCTGCAGAATCCTTCTAATTCCCAATATGTTTGTCCTCCTAAAGTCCTATATTTTTGAAGTTAAAGTTATCATCAAATATTATATAAGAGAAACAAAATCCACCAATCCAATTTACTAAAAGAATAGTATACCACAAATACAAAATAATGCATGTAGAAGTAAAACACATTAAAGAGCTCCAGCTAAGTAACTCTCTTTTTTTTCCATTTCACCATTTGTTATCATATTTTTGTTCTGTCTTGTCATAAGTAGTTTTGTGCATTTTATCCTAGTTCAAAATTCATTTCATATCAAATTAAATATAAAGCTTTAATTAGTGCCTTATCTCATTACAAAGCAAAGAGATACCAATTAATTCAAAATTAGTACACTTAAGAAAGTTTCTTCTCAGAGACAGAAAAGCACCTCTAAATTACCTGTATGTTTTCCACTAGATGTAATTATGTATGTTTTGCAAAATACAAAACAAAATTTGCCTTTTTAATCATGCAAGATGAACCAGCATTGGGATAATATGATAATATAGAATTACAATATTTATTTTTAATAATATACCCATTTAAATATAAATAATTTGAGAATGCAGAAGCTTAGTAAAGCTCTTTTTTCTATATCGAGAATACATTTTGTCTTTTTCCATTATAATGATATTATATGTGCAGATATCTACATTTTAAATCAAATCAATTAACAAAATAGTGACCATGAGAATGTTCACAAAACTTTGTTTATTGCCTTGTTTGTTCTTTGACTATTTGTGTTTATTGTCTTGCTTGTTCCTCGACCATTTGCATCTATTGTATTGCTAGTTCCTCATCCTAGAACTGACCTTAATACCTGCATGTAATTAAAATGGTGTAAAAGCAAAATGAAAGAGGGGTATGGGATAGGGAGTTTCTAGGCGGGGGAAAGGGGAAAGTGGATGACAATTGAAAGATAAATAAATGAAATATCCAATAATAAAAAAGTTACAGCAAAAAGAAAAAGTAAAGCAAATGAACTACATACTTTTGAAAAAAACATTAAGATAAGAGAACTCTTAAATGTTTAAGTGTCTACTCAGCCATCTCAGTTATGACAGAAGATGAAGCCCTGAAGGGTCAGTTAGCAGGGTCAGAGCGAATATTATTCTCTACTGCAATTTTGCTTTTAGGTGAATCATACTGTCTTACATTTGCTTTACTCTTCTAAAATATTGGCTGATTCTTTATCCATGGTATACAGTATTCTTACATCCTTTTAAAATGAACTTCTAAATACGTATATTTTAAAATAAAGAAGTGCATTCATCAGCATTTAAAAGCACCACTTCTAAAAACCAGAACCAATCAAAATGCAGAATTGCGGAGCCCAGTCTCCATGTCTCCATCAACAAAACGTTCTTTTGCCTATGCTTATGGAACAGGGTAAAAAACAGGGTGGGAAGATAATGAGAAAACCAAGATCAGCAAGTTCTTCTGTGAGATTGTGTCTCTGGGAAATGTTGGTAGTTATAATCATAAAACAGTTTTATCTCTAAAAATAGAATCATGTAAACAAAAAAGTGTGCACCAAAGTCATCTCAAAATCAGAGACACACATTGTCAAAAGAAAAACAAGAATTAAACAAGAGAAAGATATTTAGAACTGCAAGTGATGAGTTCAAACCCATGAAGAGAGTCGTACAGGATAGCTATGTCCCAGAGTTATTGGCTATTAATATAGCCTTTATAAACAAGTAGGATCTAGGCCCACAAAAGGTGGCAGTCAGCGCTTTCGCTGTAATCAATACTTGAAACAAACCATGTTCTAATTACAAGAGTTATTCCTGTTACTCTTTTACTTCATTGCTTTATCACTAGTGGCTTCAAATAGTGAGGTCTATGTGTTATCACTAGTTTCCAAAGTCTAGTAATAAGAAAACACATCATATAACCCTGGTTGTTGGACAAATCTTTAAATTGTTGGTGGTTGTGCTGGAGGTTGCCTGGCTTCTCTGACCTTCAAATATACTCTACCACTATATCCTCATAGAAACCTTAAAGGCCATAAAATGTGCAGGTAAATGAGTATTCTGTCTTATTTATTTATTTATTTATTTATTTATGAATGCATATTTGGAATAGATGCAAGTCTGTGTACCATTTGTGTGCCTGGAGCCCATGAAGACCAAAACTAGGCATTGAATCCTCTGGGATATGAGTTAGAGATGGTTAGAAGCCATGTAGTGGGTGCTGAGACGTGAAGCAGATCCTGAGTCCTCTGAAAGAGCAAACACTCCTCTGAAATTGTGAACCATCTCTCTAAACTGACAATGAATTTTAAAAGCATGTATAATTGCAAGAACAAGATTCACAAAGCTGTAGTGATTTTGGCATAATTTTGTAAATCAAAACAACAAAAGTTTTCATAAACAGTTTATTAAGCTACAGGCAGACGTGAGAATGTATTCAGGACAGGAAAAAGGAGACAGAATACCCAGGACTGGGCAGGTTTTCCTTGAGAGCTGGCTTCCAGTGCGATAGGAAGTAGCATAGTATTTCAGGCATTTATGAAATAATGACAATAGTAAGTGGTTAAAAGTACTGTCAACACTGAGTGCTGTAAGTCCAAACAAAAGAAAAAAAAATTTCAGATTTTTATTTAATAGAAACCATCGACAGACAAGACATTTAATATGTTTGAAAAATGTTTCAGTGAAAAGACAGATTTTAGATACTGGGAAATTATGAGAAAGGCTGCATGACAAAGGCTATCAGTGTGCCTTTCCTCTGAGGTTCTTACTCAAAAAGAACTCAGGATTCAAAAAGAAGCTCAGATTTCAAGGATGCATCCCATCCATCATCACAGCAATAGAAAGACAGCAGGGGGGTGAAGCACCTGGTTGCACCCCATGTAAATTCAGAATGCAGACATAGATGAGTGCTTATAAACAGCTCAGCCCAAGAGTCAACCTAGAGAATGGTGCCATCCAAAATGGGCTAATATTCTCATGTCAATTAACAAAATAACAAATCCTCCACTATCAAGTGCAATGGCTATCTCCCATTTAAATATAGATCTCATTAGATTGCAAATGAAGATTGACCATCAGAGCTGGTTAGCTCTTAAAATGTAAAAACAAAAAACAAAAACAAAAACAAACAAACAAACAAAAAATAGTAGAAAAGAATGAATTGCTGAAGTGCTCACTGGTTTTTGGTTTTGAGACGTCTGTTCAGTGATCTGTACCACCAGTCACACAATGCTAGGGCATGATTGAATGACAGACTAAATAAAATGACTTATGACAGGGAGTGAAGAGGAAATAGCAAAAGGTCTGCTTGCTACAGGACTGGTGCTGAGACTGGCGATTGTACATGGAGGAATGGAGGCAGAGGTTAATATTTGCTATTCACTTACCTATTTCCCTGGTCAAAGTGGCTTGTAGATTCTCAGGGATGGCCTGCTGGATCCGGGGTTGGGATAAAGCACTGACTTTGGGGAGGAAGATAGATCTTTGTGATCCAGTAAGAGTCTGAAGAAGGTGTTCTGCTGCAGAGCTGGGAATAAGATTAGAGGAGTGAATTGGATGGAGCTGAAGAAGTGTTAGTGTACTGGTAGTTTGCCTGTTTCTTTGGTCACAGCTGCCCTTTTTCTAATGAAAGGCAGATCCAGGAGGGAGGCTTGGTGGGGAGAACTGGTAGAAGAAAGGGAAGAAGAAATTTGTGATATATTACATAACGGCATTTGTGATATATCATATAAAAATAAACAGATTTTAATAAAAGAAAAATAATAATATGGAGATACCCTTTGAATTAGTAAAGTAACACATGCAGGTTGAGGTAGTAGTACTAGTTTTCAACAAAAAAATAAAATACATAACTGATCAGAAATCTGAGATTTAATAACTGCTCTGGCTACACTTACTGCAAACTGTGTGCTCTGCACAGAAGAAAGTTGCGTCAGTACAATAGTATTTACTTTTGTTATTGAGCAATCACACATAACTAAAAGGAAAACTTTAAACATATTTTAAATAATTCAATACTTCAATCACATAGTAATAATTTTAATATACCAATATATTATTGCAATGATATGTACATTTCAATAATAAACATTTTAAGTGGTTCCCTGATCAAAAGTTGATATTTGATTATAGGTTTCTTGCTTATAGGTTTCTACAAGATTCAGTATGAATTTTTGAAATATAAATGAAACATAGAAAGAATTTTCTGTCTTGTTTTTTGAACCAGGGTAAAAAAATTTTTTGAGATGAGTAAAAAATTTAGTAACCTCTACAACAAGGAGAAATGGTAGTTTTCAATAACAACACTAACACTGGCCTTGGGTTCTATAAAATGCTGGGAAATTTGAAAAACTTAATATATAATTCATAAAACAAACATTTTATTAAATTTATAGAAATGTGGATGTCTGGAGAGGTAAACAAGTGTGAAAACATTTAGATATTAATATTGGGATAAAAATATATGCAGCTAATGAAGCAGAAAGAGAAGACATAAATGAACTTATTCAGTGTGCTGTGATAAGATCTTTATCAAATAACATACAGTAAAATGAGCCAAATACTAAATTGAAGAGACAGATGTAGTCAGTATTATAGGAATTGGTATCTGAAGGGCAACACAATTACTATAAGCCAGATATTGTTCAGTGTGTGTGTGTGTGTGTGTGTGTGTGTGTGTGTGTGTGTATGCACAGTGTTCATGTGCACACACATGTGTGTATATCTGCAAGTGTTGCATGTGTGTGCATGCACATGTGCACATGTTTATGTGCACACACACATCTGTGACTATATGTGCATCTGCAAGTATGCATGTAAACAGAAGTGTGTGTGTGTGCATGTGCACACACATGTGTGTATGTGTGAGTGTGTTTATGCATGTTCATGTGTGTACAAACTCATCTCTACAACCTTTTCCACACCTAGAAACAATGACTGGGGTAAAAGCACTAACTTCTTGTGTTCAGTATGTTCCAGGGCTAAAAGCAGCACTTGGCCTTCTGGTGGAAAACATCTTCCTCTGCTCTGAAAATCACTTTATATTATTATGTGAGTTGCTAACCATTTTTGTCAAATAAAGCAGAGGAATAAAATGTGTATTGAAACCTAATAATAATGGTAAATGGAGCATGAAAAAAACAGTACAGAATATGTGCTTGTGGAGTTTAAAGACAAAATAACACAAGCTGTTTTCACCTACTCACCAGAATCAAGAGTAAGGCAAGGTTCACATTTTTTTTACCTCATTTATTTTTAAGCTATAAGACAACAAATCAAAATGGAAAAAAAAGTGAATTTTGTATACTATGCCAAACAGAATTTTATTTCATCAAGTATTCATATGTGTTACTTTGTTAAAGTCATAGGTAGGGGGACTATTGTCCTCAGTGTGCAGAATGACTGACAGCATAAAAACAGCTTGCTCTATATTGAATAAACTAACGACTTTTATTTATTTGACTATGACACCTCAAAGGATACAATGAGAAAGAGTTAATGTCGTTAATTAGCATCTTTATACATCGAACAGTTAAATAAAGATTTGAGTGTTTTACCTTCTGTTATTTTGACATGGATTTATTATCTATTAGTGGGCTTGGATTCATGAATAGGTTTCTTAATATGTATGTGAACCAAAGGACCTACATAGGATACACAAGAAGGAAATAAAAAGTAAGAATTCAAGGAAATAACACTTATATTTGTGGTTCCTTCATTCATTTTGAAATTTAAATAAAAGCGTTTGAGAGTATGAAACTCATGATAACAAATGCAGTAAGTGCATAGAAAACATAAGTTATAAACAGTATTACTATCCTAACACTTATACATTTCAAAACCCTTGCTATTTACTACATATTCTCACAGTAAATGAGAAACCCTTTATTGAGTTATGTGACATCAATACCAAGTATATATTCAGAACAATTATTAACCTTATTTTACTTACGTATCATATAGGTGGTAATACATTATTTACGTTTTCTTTCATAAATTGAGCATCAAATATTGTACTTTCTGTCTTTTAATAGTAAAAAAAAAAGGCCTATTTAAGAATCATCATTATAATCATCATACCAATCGTATCCTTTGAGTTATAAATGTTTTCTTCTTTAAAATACTATACTCTTTATATCATATTAGTGCCAGGAATGGATTATAATTTTATATTTTTTAGAAATGTTATTTTTGTCTAGGCTTTTGTCAAACTCTGTGAGGTTGAGGCTAGCTTAGTCTACATAATGAGTTTCAGGACATGGCAGGGAGAGCTATACAGTGTAACATTTTTATCTAAAGAAAACCATGAGAAAGAAGAGGGAAAGGGGGCAAGGGAAAGGGAGAGGCAGATGAAGAAATAAAGGAAAAGGAAACAGGAAAGAAATACTATTTAAAGAGGCAATTAATATTTTTTATCAAGTGCGTAAAGTGGCTGAAGTGACAGCAAAGAGACAGGACCTATAGTGTCCCAAGCCGATTCTATATGTACCTTTTATGATCTTTGTCCTAGTGATTTTTAAATAAAGTAATTGTTTTATAAATTATTTAACAGAATAATACCCAGGGAATCAGTGTTTCAGAAAATCTTTAACAAGTTTTTCCTGAACACCTATACATCTGTATGTGCCTATGTGTATGGAAATATATGGAGGTGTTTGCATATGTTTTTATTTTAGTTTTGGTGGATGTCTATTCTTCTGATAAGAGACAACCCTTTGTTCACTCTTAATAAGTTAAAGCAATATTTCATTGCATTTTATTTTTCCTATGTGTGAAAACTCAAACCTACCGTTATTAAAGGTCTATCAGTGGATACTACTAGACCTTCATGCTTCACATACTAGCAAACTAGAACAAGAGAGCACACAGGGAAAATCCTAAATCTGAAAGCATGAAATTCTGTTATCCAAATACAACTGTTCACAGTGTTCACGCAGAATAACTCAGGTCATTGTATCCATTGGTAGGCCTTTATGATTTTTTAAAATAAATGAGGAAAATGTAATTTGGACATGTACTGTAGCTTCTCTGTAGTAGTTAATTACTTTAGGAATTATTGTCATTTAACCTTATTAGTGTTCTGTGCAATCACTTCCTCTCTTTGTTTATATTTCTACAATAAAAATGTTCTTCATAAACAGAAAGGGAATCTTCACTTTGATTAAAATCTTTCGTTGTTTAATCAGATCTTTGTAAAGGACTTAAGCTCCGTCAACACTGTTCTCTGATATGTTATTTTTACGACAGCCAACAATATCAGTAGTGTTCAAAGAAATAAATAAACCAGAGAGTGTCATGGTTTTATGTCTTGTGCTTTAGAGATACAGTCCTTTCATACTAATGGTCCATATTCATCTGACATATGTAAAAAATATGAATGTTGAAGGTTAATATGGGACTGAACCTGATTGTTGTGAAAAGAAAAACAAAGCAAAAAAACAAGTGATATTGCAATATGATGAATATTTTATGTGAACCAGGGACAGATTAAGAAGCTTTTCAATGAGGAGATTGCCATAGCTCTTGTTTGTGGCTTGGAATATTTGTGCTTAATGTGAGATTAATAATACCAAGGCAAGGAGCAGCTGCTTGCCTGTTTTTCCCAAGAGATTTCTAAGCTCTCAGTAAGGAAATGAACGCTTGTGATACACAATGGATGAGGCTCATTTTCATGTTCTAAGTAAGTGCTGCTTCCTTATTTTAACGTGTTTTAAATGTCTTCTCTAGTGCCTCTCTAATGCCTATTACAGTCCAGAGTATGATTTCCTTTGATACAAAAGAAAATGTACGGAAAGGCATTACAATTAGATGTCTCGTTGAAAGACTATCTGAAACTGATGAAATACCATTTCTCATCTGGTTTTACTCACTAGGTGGCTAACATAACTTCTTCACAGGTCCTCAAAGGTTATTTCAACACCCAAATTAAAATTTTTTTTTCTCTATTACCAAAATGTCTGCTGTAGAAATCCATCGGTCTTAAGACTGAAGACATCTTGTTCCCTCCACTCTCTATGAACTTCCACTCAGTCTATGCCAGTTTCATTCCCTCACTTCCTCATAAGTTGTGTGGATGATATGCGTTACAATCATTCTTTTATGTAACATGCAGCATGTAAGTCAACGCATCAGGAAGCTGTTCTTTCCCCTCATATCTATAGCACATCTTCTTGGAAATTTCTAGAAAGACACTACATTTTTCTCACACTTTATAGTCATTGTACAGAGTAAAATTAGTATTTGGGAGATGAGAATGTTTTCCCAATTAGGATGAAAGGACATTGAGTAAAATGATCTTCTTTTATGATCTTTTATTCCCTGAATTTAGAAGTGCAATGACTCAGGCTAAAAGACCTTTCTCAGATTGATGATGCTTAAATAGAGGTATAGTTTTAGTGGATTTTCATCCAATTCATGTGAATTCGTAAAGAATGAGTGTAACTTTTGGGACTCAAACTAATTTTGGGGGCCTGGAAATAAATATTTTAATTTCTTTTGCTTTATTCTTAAGATGACAAATTAAAAAAATAGTATTTTGAAAAGAAAAATCTTGGCAGAGGCAACACATGCCTTTCTTTTATATAACAAACCTACATGTTTAGTCTACCAGTTCTTTTAGACCTGGCTCAATAAATCAATAATTAATTCATTTTTATCTTCTCCCAAATAAAAATTCTCTCACTACATAAGAGTCATGCTTTTTAAAATATACACTTGAAGTGTCACTTGAAGTCACCTTGAAGTCTGATATTCATTTTTTTTCATATTGGGTTAAATTATATAGTGACTAACATATTGCATGTGCATATTAAAACTTTAAAAAAGTGGTTATAGTGCCAGAGCCTGACAAATCCAGAGATGGATGCTGGCAGCCAACCATTGAACTGAGAACAGGGTCCCCAGTGGAGGAGTTAGGGAAAAGACTGAAGGAGTGGAATGGCTTTGCAATCCCATAGGAAGAACAACAATATCAACCAACCAGAGCCCACAGACTCCCAGGGACTAAATAAAGCACCAACACATGGAGGGACCCATGGCTCCAGCCACGTATGTAGCAGAGGATGGCCTTTTTGGGAAAAGAAAAAGTTGTTATATAACAGAGCAAAGGGAGCATGCATGAGAAAGTTTGTAGACAATAATTGGAAGGCAGAAATGATGTAAATATATTATAATCTTAAATATGAAAGAACATTTAATAGTAATATCTGTCTAATTCTGATAACTCTATTCTTTTCTGATTCCTTAAGTTTTTCTGATATGTTTGTATCAGTTTTATTTATTAGCATGAATAGAACATGAATTATATACTTTTATATTTTTAAATTTTAGTTTCCTTCTATTTATGCAGTGGAAATGCTAATTATGAACTAAATGCTAATATGTTGAATATAAGGAAAAAGCATTAAATGTCTCATTGACTGAAGGAAGCCTGTGGAAGCTGTTGAGGTCTGTTGACATAATTAAGACCTATTGTTTTGGCAAAATCTGGTCAAAAACATGGAATCTTATTGACTCAATGTTTTATGTATATCTCAAGAATAACAGAATGTTCTGAAAATGAAAATGACTTAATAAGTTTTCATATTCACTTGATGATTGGCTGATTCAGTCTTAAGAATAGATGCAGTTTCAGGAAATAGAGGATGCATGAAGTTCTCTCTCTAATCTCGTATCCACAGCTGAATATTGAAAGCAATTTCCTTGTGTACCTGCTGTACAGAGTATTTTCAAAACTGCCTTCTGAAATGCAGTAGAACATACAGTTCTGACTAGATGAAAATCCTACTTTTATTTTCTTAATGTGAAGAGATAATAGAAACAGAGAACAACAAAAAATTGATGGTCAGTTACTTTATTATTATCACGAAGCCACACATATGATATAAGCAAGACATAATCCACCAAAATGTCTATCATTCTGGCTCTCTCATCCTGTTAACATATTTTACTGAAAAAAAGAAGAGATTTGCAGCTTTGTTGAGTACTTGAGAATTCATACTTCCTGGTCTAAAAATACTAGGTTTCACTTCTTTTAGCAAGAAAAATACCCATGATAGAATTTTAAACCTCAAATGCTTTAAGTATGTTTCTTCTTATTCACTATGGACTTTGTGCTTCCAAATATTGGATTTTACTAATTCAGATAGTTTGGTTTCATCTGCAAGGTCTCAATTAGAAATGCAGCCCACATGATCAAATAATGATATACTAACCCATACACTCTTTAATTAAAAATAAACATTTATTTTGTTCTTGATCTTGTGAAATAGAATTTCTAAGTATTGTTTAAGAGGCACACACATGTAATATGTTGAGTTACATGCAATGTGTTCTAGTTCTTTATGTTATGGACCTCTAAACCTTTTTTAAAAAGAAATCTTAAAGGAATGACTCATTCTGTGTTGTGTAGTTGGCACAGCCATTTTCTCGGAGAATACTGAATACTGAGAATTATGAAGATAGCCCAGTTCTTTGACAGTCCCAGCATACCTGAGTCACATGCTGCAATTGTTGACCTGATGCTCTTTACTTTAAGTTTGAATATTTGTGTGATACACTTTTGGGAGGGCTATTAGCATAATGATTCAGCCATGTCTTCTCTAAACAAAATATTTCTGTATTCCCCAGAGAAAGCCTTGAATGTAAAACCACCTGATTTCAAGGAAGTAACCTCAGGTGACCCTACCTGGAACTTCTCCCTGTAACTTGAAGATTATCTTCTGCCAACACACAAATTCGTGAAACAAAATAATTATAGTATTCTAAATTCAGGGGAGGAAGATAAGGTTCAGTAGGATAGAAGAAATGACAGCATATAAGAGCACAAAATACCTCCTACAATTATATTTAGAATTGCTTGGAAGTGTACATATTGAGAACCTTGTAAGAACAAAATCTGATAAAAAGCTGCATGACTAAGATAACATAACAGCATGTGTAGATGATGTGAGAAAGAGTGTAAGAAAAATAACCTATTCTGAGTTGTCATTCTTGGTAATATTAGTTTACACCAGGTTGATGTACTGTTAATTTATAAAGAAACAAAATAATTCTTTTACTTTATAAATACTTATAAGATTATAAATACAAATAACAGCTACAATAATTTCTAGACTAGTTTGCAAGTAATATGATTGACCATTAGAAGTTAATAATATACTTCTTAAAGCGGAATGATTCAACTTGACTGAACCGCATACTACCTATTCTGTATCTCACCATCTTGAAAATCGCAAAGTGCCTCCAGTCTGAAAACAGGATGCTGTATGCTTGCTGGCTAGCTTAAGCTGAAATGATTTGTTGAATTTTAGGAATAAGGATATAAGATTGAGGTTAATAAAATCTTTCTACCTGTGCTTAACCTGTAATCCTGGGCATATTTCAAATATATGTCCCAGAATGAAATGATATGATCTATATGTCTTGAAATCATGAATGTTTTTGAATATATATATATATATATATATATATATATATATATATATATAATATTGGAGTATTTCTGATTTCTAGTCAGTCAGAGTGGCAAAATATACCCATTTTGCTGTCTGATTCAACTGTCCTGATCCTTACATCCTCTCTGGAACCTGTTCTCTGCTGAGACTGGTACCCTGCCACGCTTTCTTACATTGTCAAAAGATGATATTAAGAAGTGGTGATGAATCACTTCAAATAAACACTGCAATGACTTTCAAATACACCAAATTTTCCATCTCAGAACAAATCTAAATATCTGTGAAATGATTCATGATTTTTGACATTCTGTTCACTCAACCTGCTGTACTATTTTCTGGATTTATACTCTATTTCTCTCCAACCTCTTTTTCTTTAGAAAGGCTGAGATGTC
>JANHMN010000014.1:57557003-57585162 GCA_030674055.1 Rhabdomys pumilio
TCTTCTTCTTCTTCTTCTTCTTCTTCTTCTTCTTCTTCTTCTTCTTCCTCTTTGCACTCTAGAAATTTTTAGAGTCAAGTTTGTTAACTCAACCTGAGTTATTTGAAGTTTAATACCTTTCTGCAATTCTTGATGTCTTAATTATCAAGGATGAGGTACTTCATTTCCTTAAATGACTAACATGAAAGACAGATGATCAGTGAGTGCTTTTAGACCTTGTGCATAGTCACTAAGATTTGCTTTGCACAGCTTAATCTTCATAATTCTATGAATTATTTAAGTTATTGTTTTATTGAAATGTTTGATAGAATATTGAGGAATAACATGTTATTTTCCTATACTAAAATAACCCTTTCAGGAATATTTTAAATTTTGAAAAAAGGAGATTAATCTTTGATTCCTATTGAACTGAATTATTACTCATTTGTATAATAGTTTAAAATCATTGCAAAGAAGGACATTCCTCTGTCTAGAAACATCTTTATACAGAGGTAAACTGTACAAAAGAGTTATAGCTCTTTTAATAGTTATGGCTCTTTTAAGAGTTATAGCTCAGATTAATATAAATATAATAGATGGATATAATAAGTTGTCAGAATAGATGCTTTAGACTGTGTAATCAAAATAATGGCAATACAGACATTGTGCAAAGACAATAATCTCCATGCCATTGTTTTATGGTAATTTTCAAGTATTGGATTGAAAAGAAAATTGCTCTCTGATTGAGATGAATTTGGCAGTTACCAATTTACTCTTTCTATAGGTTTTTGGAGATCGTTCAGTAAGGAAAGTACTGGCTATGTAAGCCATAGGATATTAGTTTAATACCCATGAAATGTAAAATAAATGCATTCTGGGTATGATAATATCCATTCATAATTGCAAATGTTGGGAGACAGAAACAGATGGGTTCCTTGGTATCATTACCCAACTACTTAGTGAGATACTTAGTAATATTATTAGTAATGTTATAGGAAAAATACAAATAAAATCATTATTAGTACCTGAGGAAGTACAAAGTTCCTATGACATCCATATTTATGTCCCCCATTTGGGCATAATCATCTGCACACAGATATACATTTTCTTGCATTCAAGAACAGTATCAGACATGTTAGGACCACAGTAATTCATCACTACCATATAACTAAACTCTCTCTAATTTTTCTCATATTCTCTAATTTGTTTTTTTTTGAGAGTAGTGCTTTGTCCTTGCTTATATCACATAATATTCTAATAAGTGCTTCAGTATTAGTCATTTCTTGCAAGAGAATTATTAAAATTTCCAGAGCATGTAGCACATAGTTTATGGAGCCTCAGAAGATAGCCTTCAATATTCTTGAGTTTCTAGAGAGAGTATTGTTTTTATGACAGGGAAGTGTGGTCTAAGCAAGCAGATTTCTTCATGATGGCTGTGAGAGAATTAGACCCAGGGCCCTATGTTTAGGACAACTTTGAAATAATCAGTACTGGACAAGTTCAAACTCAGGATTCAAATTTTATGAATTTGGAAGAGAATAGTTAACTCTTCTGGCAACACGACATACTTTTTTGTCTTAAACAGGCTGCACATCAGTTTCCTTATGTTTAATAATAAATGTTCTCTCAGAGGAAATTATTTAATCATTAAAGATATCTGTAAGTGTATGCACTGACCTTAGTAATAATTTGAATTTACTGAATTATAACCAATCTATTTAAACAGTGCCCTGTTTTGTACTAACATTCAACTTCTTTGTCATATGATACATTTAAAACTTAGATATTGGCCAAAGTTGTTTCAGGTATAACATGAGATATAGAGACTTTTCAAAATTAAATGGGTTAATGCTCACTTTTCAGATGACTATTATCACATAGTTACTAATTTAAATACTAAAATGAAAATCACGCAGGCTGGAGAGAGGATTTGGTAGTTATTTTCCTTGAAAGCATAGGGATATGAATTTGAATTTCTAGCAACAAGTAAAATACCAAGCAAAATAGTGGTTGCCTCTATCCCCAACATGGAGGGAAGTTACAGGAAGATCCTTTGGGTACACCATCAAACAAAGAAGTGATATTCACATACTTCTGGTTCAGGGAGAGGCTCTGTCTCAAAGCAATAGGATGGAAAGAGATAGATAAAAATACCTGACATCTTACACACACACACACACACACACACACACACACACACACACACCTTAATTAGTAGAATTTATACACAATATAACAAGTATGTGAACTAATATTAATAATCTGAAAACTCTTTTTTATTCTTGTACCATAAACAAACTTAGAGACAATGGCTGTAATTTTGGAAATATATCTTGGGTTCACAATATTTAAAATATGTGTAATTTTATTAGGTAACCACAGTATATTGTATAAAAGTAACAAATTTTAAATACAACAAATTATAAATTAGATAATTATTAGTGTTACATTCACAAAAATGGATTTACTCTCTACTAACATAGTAACAATTATATATTATAAATAGTAAGAATGATGAATTTAGTGGCATTACAAACAGAAGAAATTTGTAAACGTTGATTTCTCTTATCGAGAATGACAGTAAATATAGAGAACAAAATTTACTTTTTATCTCATTCTGAGATTATAAGAACTTTGTTTCTTTGTTTTAATTGACACTGTTCTTGTTTCTTTGAAATAAATAAGCTCAGGGCACAATTCAGTGAATGTTTATTTTCTGAGGTTTTGGTGAATCCATAAGACTCACATTTGCTTAATATCTTCATTTAATCGATAACAATATGTAAAGGGTTTTTAAGCATTTTTCCGTTTTCTTCATTTTCTGTTACCTATTTTCCTAATTCCAATAAAAATCATATTTATTTCCATGAAATTGTTATTGTATCTGTCTCCTAAATCTGAAAATCCACAGTCTTAGAATATGATAAACTCCTCAATATCTTATGAGTTTAACAAGGGTGTTGCTTTTTGCTTTTTAAGAATATTGTGTCAATATTATATAATGTATAATCTAGGTAATACAACTGTAAGAGTGTTTAAACAAAATTGTGTCTTCTTGCTTTCATTTTAAAGACTGTTATACTGATAATAACAGTATGTTTAATTGATACTTAAAATGTACATGAGAGGCATTAAAAGTAATCACAAGATACAAAATGAAATCATCTGAAAACATTAATATTATTTTTTAAAGTAAGCAAACAGTATATTCTTTATTTTGTTAGAATAAATAAAGTGGCATTTTCTTTTCTCTTTTAATATTTACCATAAGATTAAGTTGAATTTGAGGAATTTATTATTCTTTGAATTGTTTGTTTGATTATTTTTTAGACAGTATCTCACTATATTGCTCTACCTGTCCTGTAACTCAGTATGAAGACCAGGATGGCTTTAAATGCACAAGTTTCTGCGTGTGTCTACACACTGAGTTTTGGGATTAAAGGAGTGCACTAATGTGCCATGACAGGAATCTATTACTTAATGGCCATATTTTCATTTATAAAAAATACCAAAACAAACCAAACATCCATAAAAAATAAACTGCTTGTATTTGTGCTGCATCGTTCTGGGTTGATATACAGTTTGTCTTTTCTGTCATCAACTAACAGGATCTACTATTTCAGCTTGGAGACTGTGCTTTACAAGGGAATCAAAAACTACTTGATAACAAGTTTTTATGATATGTTGATTGCAAAATTGCTTAATTATTAAATTTACCTGTTTTTGTTAGATATGCACAGTACCAAATGTGCATTAAAGTACTACCTCAATAATAAAGTTTATATAATTTACTGTACACAAACATGCATAAAAAGTTATTAAAGAAAGTATGTGCTCTCCCTCCAAATCCATTGATAGACTCTAAATCTAAAAATACATATAAATTTACCATGTATATTCATGGTTTATTTATTGAGAAATATTTGAGGTAATTTTATTGAAAAGAGATACATAAAAATGGTTCAATGAATTGAATAAAGATTAATATTCTATAAGCCAGCTAACCGCATACCAGTATATTTCTACTTATGATAATTTTAACCTTTGATATTCCTAGTGATTTTTTGTATTTTGGTTAAGTAGAAAATATTTCAGTAAAAAATGTTTAAACAAATATATTACTCAAAGACTGGCTAAGCCAAATAACCTTATTGAATTATAGCTTTATTATATATAATTAGTACATATAAGTAGATATTTCAAATCTCATTGATAATAAATTGAAGTTTTAACACGTGTATGGCCTCAAATCACTATTCCCTAAAAAAAAAAAAAATACAATTTGATGTGTGTTTTTTTTTTTTTTTTTTTCATGCACTCTTTTGAAATGAAGAGGTCATTGGAAGGCTTTAAAAAAATTCTCACATAAAAGGGAGTGAGAGTAAGACCCAACAATGGAGGTAAATCAAAATAAGCCATAAAGGCTGGAAATATCAGTAGGGCCAAGGGAGAGCTCATGAACTTAAAAATTTTCCCCATTGAAAAATAAACAAAACAAAGACAATTTAGGATCAATGGAGCCAGGTTAAATTGGCTCGGACCATTGTCCACTGGAGAGCAATAGAAAGGAAAATCAAAGCTGGATGTTGGGATGGTTTATTCTTAATTATTTCTTCTTTCTGGAAACCAAACATTATTTCTCTTAGCTCTTTTTGATATCGACAAACTGCATTTTAAAATATTCCACTCTACTAAAAATGATTTCTCACAGGAAACAATAAGTTGAAGCAAATCCCATGATTGCTGTTCACCAAGCTCTGTCTAGACTTTGCTTTTTATACAGTCTGATGTTTTGGGTTTATTTATTTTATTTTATTTTATTTTATTTTTATTTCACAAACTTTGAAATATTTGTTCTATATTTGCTGCCTGGCTGTTGTGATTTTCTCTTGATGCTGCACTGGCCTTTGTGTTGCTCTATGTAATGATGGTTTTGGTTCTTACATTTTCGTAGCTGTGTCAAGTCTTCCTATGCTTGATTCCTCATCACTACCTTCAAGATTGTACTTCCTCTGTGTCTCTCTCTCTCTCTCTCTCTCTCTCTCTCTCTCTCTCTCTCTCTCTCTCTCTCACACACACACACACACACACACACACAGTCTTTATTTTTTCTCAGTCAGAAATGTTAGTTAATAGCTTTCAAATTAATATTGCTAAGTCAGAATTTACCCAAAACTCATTAACCATTGTTCATCATTTCCCAATTAATTGTAAAGTAAACATTCTCAGGAATGAATATGTCTAGTTCATGAATATGATTTCTTTTCTATTCAATAAATTACTCATAAAATGATTATGTACTGATGAATGTTATATTTCTTTTATCCATACCAACATCATCTTATTTGGAGCATCCTTTTTTGTCACCTTAATATTTTCAAAATTGGATCCTGTGTGTCTAATCTTGTTCTTCTAATCCTTCCCACATTCTGTTCACACTGTTATAGTCATACCACATGCCCAGTCTGCTTTAAAATTTTCAGTGTTTCCTTCAGCAATCAAGTACAATCTTATAAATATGGTTGGAAGCACTCTAGTGACCCTACTCCACATACCCAACCTCTTCTGACTCAAACATAAGATACACTACCAGGAGAAAGAAGTGTATTTACTATTCATTTAGAAAAGAGTCAGGCAGAAATATCTAGATGGCCACGAAAAAAATTAATGGATAAATAAAATGTAGTATGTCATACAGATGTATTAATCAATAAAAGTGAGTATGTTGCTTGTAAGAAAATGAGAGACTGAACATCAACATTTTCAGTTAAATAATCAAATTCAGAAAAACACATACTATATGAAGTATATGATATACAAAACATCAATTTAAAGAATATTTGTACACATACAAAAAAACCACACAGGTATTTGATCAATTATGTATTTCTATCTGTGATTTTTATTGACAAGCCCCTGTTGAATATGTAGGCTGCACTATTTCTGACTCTCCTCTTTGATATATTTATTACTACTAGAATTACTTCATGTCTGAGTATGGTTCTAAAACACAATAATTTTATACTTACTTCACAAACTAAGAATTTGAAACATTAAGACATGGTTGGTTATGCAGTATATGTGTTAGTGTCCTGCACATGATATGAAACTATAAAGATGAACTATTTTTTTTTCTAGAAAGGAAACCATGCAGATGAGAAATTATGGCTAACAATATGAGCAAAGTACAATGATGCCTGTGAATGAAAGTATAATTCTTTTGTTTAGGTGATAGATTAACAAAAAATTATATGTTATGTTTATAATCTTCCCATTTTGAGAATTATATTTATATATGCCAAAATTCTCATCGATAGAGTAATATGTTTTTAAATGAACTGATAATTAGATTATGAAAACACAAATAACTATCATCATACGCTTTTTGAGGACTTCTTTCTGCCTATTTTCATCAATTTATTCCAACTTTAGCTCTGTTGTTTGACCAGTGAAGTATTTTTGTTTGTTTGTCTGTTTGGCTGGCAGAGTGAGTGGATTCTCATACCATGGTTAGTAGAGAATGATGCTGAATGTTCTGCTCAGATTCTGGCTAATGTCCTTGTATCTTGCTTCCCTCATTTAACTGGACAGTAGGGTGCTGCCATAGGGATGAGTGTCCACACATGTTTTCTATGCGTGTATTAGTGAATGGTGGTTCACAGGTTCCTGTGCTCACCTGCCAAGTCTACTTACACACTGACTATCACATCTGACACTTGTGCATTTTTCCACTGTTAGGACTACATTGAATCTATAAATGGAATATATAAATATAAAGATTAATCTACAGTGTGCCTTGCTGTTATTTTACTACTGCTACATCTTTAAATAGGAACAATTTTAAATAGATTTAAAGTATATATTCTTCTATGATCTCATTTGATTTCAATAAAAATAGATTTAATGAGTTAGGAATTTTAGACTTATTTCAAATGTGTGAACATGAATCACAGAGACATTTATTTTATTGAGTTGCTGTCATTAAGAAGACTCATTGTTGCTCCAACCTAGTGTAATTGGCTGTCTGGTCCATAGCATCTCAGAACAAGGGCTTGAACACAGAATGTCTTTGTATCATAGGCTACTGAGGATACCACTTGTATCTGCAACTAATATAGATTTATACCTAAACTTCTTAAATTCCTGCTTTCAATAGTTTTCTTACTAATTGCATGTGACTTGGCAATAGCTTAACATATCCTAATTAAGTAAAATTCACGAGTTCAAAATTACTATTTTTTAAGTGAAAATGAAATGTTCATTAAATTTAACTGCATTAGATACACAGAGTAGTATTTGAACATCTATACATCAAATTCTATATTTGATATGAAAAATAGTTGCAGTTGTAAATAGAGCCTACAAAAAATAAGTTAGTGAAAGAACAAAGTGTTTCTTCACTGGGTCCTTGATCCTGCATCATTCATCAGATAAAAATTAATGAAAACCTGAGAGGATGCACAAGTATCATGAAGAGATAAAAGAATTCTGCTATATGATTAGAAATAGTATCAAGATTTAAAAAAAAGAACCACAAGTAATTCAAAATTAACAATAAATGAGCATAGAATTTAATTTAGGAGGAACAAAATTTATATTTAGAAATGTGAATTATTTTTCTTTAGTATGTCTCAGAAGAAGGTATTCACATTTAGCCCTCTTACCTTGCCCATTAAATATCTTGTAACATAATTCACAAATAGGGATCTTGCTCATTGCCCAGCCATAAAGGTCTCTTTACCTTGATCCTTGGTCATTTAATATTTTATAGTAGGATATGATTATTCTCTAGTTACTGTAGTAAGTCATATGCTCATGAAGGGAAAGTGGAAGGTGTGTAAAATAATTTACATATATTTTTAATTCACTTAAATGAATATACCCACTAGTCTTTTGAGCACAAATCAATATCCAATGTATACGTATTTCTGTGTTGTGTATGTGTGTATGGTGCAACTTGTATGATTGCTTCTCTGTGTTTTTCACATCTATGAATAACCTTACCAGGACCCAAAATTATAATTTACACTATACAAAGAACTCACTAAATTTAATAGCCAAAGCAAATAACCTTTTAAAATAGGCAACATGTGTAAATAGACATTTATCAACAGAATAGATGGAAATTTCTGACTGGTATAATAAATGGTGCTATTACTAATCCATCGAAGAACAAAAGCCAAATCCACAAGGAGAGCCCATTTGGCACCAGCAAGAATAACAGCAAAAAGGATGGATGAAGACAGCAAGTAAAAGGAGCCTCTTGGCACACTGTTGTGGATTCTTAATTAGTGCAGCCATTAAGGGAAATAATCTACTAGTTCCCTAAATTTTTGAGAATATTTATAACATGAGATCCAGCAATTTTATTCTATTTGCTACATCCCAGTAATGTAAAATTACAAAGCATATGATAACGGACAACTAATGATCTCTGCATTAATATTCACAATAGCCAAGAAAATTAAATATTATATGCATCTGTCCAAGATGAAGGAATAAAGAAAATGTGATACGCATACATAACCAACTACTACATATTCCTGAAAATCAATGAGATTTCCTGACAACATGGATTGAAATGCAGACAATAATGCTTGGTGATATATGTTAGACAGTAAGCAGCAAATGTTTCAGGTTCTCATATGAGAAATTAGAAAAAAAATGAATCTACAAAAGTCAAAGCTAGAATTGTTATTACTAGTAATTTGAGAAAGCAATCAAGACTAAGAGGCTAGAGAAGGTTAACTCCTGAGCCTCAAGTTGAATGTAGATACAAGCCTGAAAGATTTAGTGTGCTGAACATCATGAAACCTATGTCAAAGTCTGCTATATTGTTTTTAAAAGATAGAGTAAAAGATTTTGAATGTATTTTACATTATAAATACAATAAATGAAAGGACTTACCACTATTTGTGAAGATAATATATTTGACTTGATACAAAATGAGTACACTTGGAAACACTTAACAAAATACACACATATTGTCAATATAAATAATTCTGTGTTTTATGCATCATTTATGAAATCTTAAACATAAACACAATTTTAACTTATTACAGACATGAATGATTTTTTTAAAGTTATTCCTTTTGTTCATGAATGTTCTTCCTGATATCAAGGTGTCATGATTCACCTTCTTAAACCCCATGACATTAGAGGTGAGCAAGGCCAGATGTACCCTGACCAACAAATGCTCTGATGAGCAGCAGTTAAAAGAAGTAGAATAGTCACTTTGCGTGTGTGTTGTTTTGCTAGTCACACTTGTTATGCCACAGACAAGAAAAAAATATTCATATTTAGTGGTGGAGTTTGATCACAAATCAACATACTTTCCTAGGTTTTCAGCTGGCACCCTTGCTCTCAGAGACATACTCACATCCTCATGAATGATTTCTGTTACGGTCAAATATTTCAGTTGTCTGAGACGATATGCCTCAGAGAGCCTGACTGCGGATGGCAACTCCGTTCTTCTCATATTGCAAAGTATATTCCTTCAGTAAAAGAATCTATGCCTTTGCCTCTATGTAGGTTGCATGTCATCTTATCCACGATGACAGAAAGAAAAAAAAAAAACTAGGATCCCAGAATATCTGCAGTAAATTCTGCTGAATGCTAACAGCGGGCTCAGATGCGTTTCATTTCTGACCTTGTGCAATGCTTCTTTGCTTATGCAACGCTTTGTATATCAAACACACAAACTGCCGCGAAAGCTTTGGCTGCTTGCATATGGATACATTTCAGAAAAGAAATGTTGTTCAGGTCAGTTACATTAAAGCCATTTTTCTTTCTTTTATTCCATGGCATGAGACTGCATGATATATTTTATTGCATTTTAATGACACACAGAGAAGTCACACAGTGATTTGTTTCACGTGAATGCTTGTTGATCTACAATGGTAAGGAAAATTCAATCTAACTCTCAAATCAGCTGATGTTTCCAAAGGATTTATAGATTATGGAATATTATTTATAACTTTCATCAGCTTGTCACCATTCAGTGTGTGTGTGTGTGTGTGTGTGTCTGTGTGTGTCTGTGTGTGTTTGTGTGTATTTGTGTGCTTGCCTGTCTATCTGTCTTGTTTGCTATACTATGTGAGTTGAAAACAGAATGCAAATATCCATAATTCTAAAGCTACAAGGTTTTTTCTGTATACATATCATTTTGATATTTATGTAATTCTTAATCAGGAAAAATATGGGAATCAAAAAGATACATAAAACGTTTAGTTTTAAATCTTAGTATAAAACCAATATTAATGAAAAATCTGAACTTGATGTATGTGACAAATGGCTTCATCACGTCTTTAATTGTATTCTCCAAATTTATCTAACTTTTAAATTATCTGGCTTATGATCATAATCTGTGTGATTTGTTAAATCAGTTATCGATTATTTCTGACTAGGGTATGGCATATGATACATGTTTGCTTTATTTTTAAGAATTATTCTGTAAAAGGCTTAGTAAATTTTTATAACAATAAGAGTTTATAACTTTAAATTACTTCTTTATTTCAAATAGTATTGATCACACACAAACAGAATTCAGGCACAAAGAGCTAAGCCAAATTTTTCAAAAGAGAAAATGAGCTGAGTGGAAATGAGGTTCATGTCCACATATAGTATAATGATTTTTTTTTTTTTTGCCATTTAGTTCTGGGAAAAAGCATAATCAATCTGTATGGAGTAATAAATGTACTGAAATCACTATTTTTTTATGTTGAAGAAACTATAAAGGATTCACAGTGGGCAGGAACTTCTGATAGGATGCAGGTAGAGGGTTTTTATTTCATTCAATCACTGTTTACATTGCCCAGCTGCTGCAAGATTCTCTCAGGGTATGTACAATCCCCTCTTAAGGGCTTCAGTGAACTGGATCACAAACTTGGTCACCAGGGATAAAGATGGTAAATAAAGAATTCCTGCTCCAACTGTCTGCTGAGTCACCCTCTTCCTTAGATCTTAAGGCAGTTAACATTCTTTGGAAGAGAATGCCATTGGTCAGAACAATTATGTTAACACAGGCTCTTTAAGCAAAGGAAAACTTGAACCATGACTTGGGACATCTTATGTTCATTTAGAATCCTTAAGTCACAGAAAATATAGTCAAACAGTAAAGGGTATAGTTAATGCATCAATTACTTCAATTTTAATTACATATAATTCTTTAATTAAAATATGAACAATGGCAATTCTATATAATATTATCTTGTTCTTTTTATCACAGTACAAGTAAACGCTTCTTATTTAGGAACAATTTTAAAGTTGTCATTAGGCAGGACATAATGCTGAGCCACTAAAGGCCAAGCTTTATAATCAAAAGAACAGTGTTTATAATGTCACTTTTATAAACAGTAGCTAATGTAAATCTCATTATAAACTAGCTAACAATAATGAATTGATTTGAGCTAAGTTCTGAGAGGTTATGCTTCCCTTTATACAGTAGTTACTTAGGTTTATTCTTTTAATTTAAAGCTGTGTTAATTAAATATAGAACATCCTGCTGACGACACTCACCTGCCTCTTCTTGAGTATCCCTTCCAGACTTTTTCACACACTCGTCCTTAAAATTTCCCTTTTTATACTTGTGAGTTTATCAAGGATTATGTGTGTAATTACAGGTTTAGAACTATTCTTTGGAGCCTGGGAGACTCATTGGTGGGCATGTTAAAAGAAAAAAGGGAATTTCTTCATCTGTAATCTATCAGTAGTTTACAGTTTAGTATTAAATGTTAGTGTACTATGAACTCTCTTCCTCAGCTCTTGACTAACTGCTGACAAGCCCAGTGTATTCCAGGCACAATACAAATATAACTGCAGAAATTATAAGTTCTTTATTGTAAGGTTTATGTTCTACCCAGGGCATGGCATTTGCCAGTACCTCTTCCCAAAGAGACTAGTATTTAGCACAAGATACACCAATACCAAGTTCTCAGTACAAAGCTGATATATTTGTCCAAGAAGGAAAAAGGGCAGGGAATAAGAGATAAAGACAGGAGATAGAGAACAAGGGTAAAGAGGAAAGCAATAAAGAAGAACAAGGCATATTTGCTCCAGGACAAAGGACTGCCTCTGGATACAGAGGAAGCAAACTTAGCCCATAGGTAAATGGCAATTTATAAATGTACAAGGCAACACTCCATGTTAGAATGAGTTGATTTGTTTTGATTGGGTATGTTAATTACAGCATCCAAAAGAGGTTTTCTGACTGCTGAACAACAGTACTTTGATTGCTGAACACCATCAGTCTGTCTCACGAGGAGAAAGTGGACAAATAAGGGATATACTTGGGGACTAGCTTTAGGAATATAATCTAATGATTTTTGGCAAGGTAGAGGGAATGGGAGAGAAGAACAAGGTCTGCACAAGCAGATTTGCTAGGCTCAGACTGGCAAGGGTCCCTTTACTCTTTATCTTCCAGCTTTTACCTACTTCTTGCTTTTTCCTATGCCATGGTTATGAGTGTACTGTATATGCCGTGTTTAACTCATGACATCAACACTCATAAATGTTGCGGCCCGAGCTGCCCTACATTGGGCGCCAAAAATGTTGCGAGCCACTCTATCCCAGGTTTGGAGGCGAAAATGTTTGAGACCGCTCTACCAGTGTTGGAACCCGCACTGCCAAAAGCCTTGGGGGCTAAATTGTTAGAGCCCATACTGCCCCAAGCCGCTCCAGTCCGCAGGTCAGGGTTCAGCAAGAGAGAGAGTGAGGACGGATGAGAGTGAGGATGGACATGAAGAATGATGACCAGACAGAGTATGATTCAATCCAGTTTATTCTTGAGTCTCTCTTCCTAGTCAAAAGTCCCAAGTCTTGAGTTCCTAGTCCCTAGTTCCTAGTCCCTAGTCCCTCCAAGTTCCAAGTTACTTCTTCCAAGTGTTAAGTGCCTAATGTCTAATGCCTACTACCTAGTTCTCTGCCTCAAGTGTCTAATGTCTAAATCCAAGTTCTTCCTCCAAGTACCAAGTGCCTAATACGTAATAATCTAATAACTAACTAACTCTTCTGTCTGCCTCTCAACATTTATATGTCTCACTTCTAAGCCACACCTCTAAGTCACGCCCTTAGGTCTTATCTCTAAATCACACCTTTAAATCTCACACACCCAAGGGAAGATCCTGAGTATCTAAAACAAGATGTTATCAGAGTGTAGGCTTTGTAGGCTGTTGTAATCAAGTCTCTTATCAGGGTATATGGCTCAAGATGGCTACAAGGATTACAGCCACCTTCTGTTGGCTCCCCACACATAAATCATATATTCTCATCATTTTAGGACAACTTTTAGTGTCTGCGTTCACTGGAAAGTGTTGCTATTCTGATTTTATCTGAGAACAGTATTCGCTGTGGGTATGAATATAGCTATTTAGAAGGGAAAATGATGATACATTTATTTATATACAATTCAAGCAATTCTCTTGCTACATTAACAAATAAATGAAGAGATCATGTAATAATAAGAATAAAAATTATCCAGTCATAAAATATCTACGTATTTTCACATTGAATGGTCATTTTTCTTAAAAGAACAAACCTGTGTCAATTTTTTTATTGATTAAAACAAAATAATTCAAAAATGAAGAAATTGAGATAGACATGGAAGGTATTATCCAACATATAAAAAACATATTGCAGTATATATATATATATATATATATATATATATATATAAAAATATATCTGTGTGTGTGTGTGTATACATAGTGTACATATATAGGTATGCATGTATACATATAATGTGCATATTTATATATGTACATATGTATATTACTTACAGAAAAGTAGAACAGTAACTAAGAAAACTACCAAATATACTACTGTTATTGAAGAATACATTGTACATTGTGAGAAACAGTATCATCCTATTTGATGGATATTGTTGAGTTAAATTATTTAACTCATATAAAATAAAATATTATTTAGGCATCTTTATACAATTTTACCATTTTGTATTGATATTTTTTTCATCTGAGAGTTATGATTACCTGTTTGTAATAATTCAAGGAGCAAAATTAAGTAGTCACCTCTCACACAGATCTAGCCATTAATTTAAAAAAATCTGGATACCTCAGGGTGATACTAAACTTGGAAATATCGCATCTTATTCTCCAGAAAGCCATGATCACAGATATGGTCTACCACGTGTGCCACTGTTTTAAAATACACTTTTTCATAGCACAATATGAAACATGATGATATAATCAGCTTTTCAGGAACAATTTTGTTAACTAAAATGTTCTAAAAAACAAACAAACACACAAAACAAAACAAACAAAAGAAAACATAAGAAAAAACCCACAAACAACAATGAGAAATGAAGAGTAATACCTCTGTGTATATTGATTTATAGAAATTTTATTAGATTTGGTTCTTATAAACAAACTTACAGTTTAAAATACTTTGTACATTTTTTCCCCTCTCACAATATTTCCCCCATGTCCTTTTCTTCTCCTCTGAGAAGGTGTCTCCCCCCCCATATCCCCCACCCTGGCACTCTGCAGGGCTTAGTGCTATCTCTCCCAATGAATGCAGACAAGGCAGACTAGCTAGAAGGACAAATTCCATGTACAGACCACAGCTTTTGGGATATTCCCTGCTCTACTTGTTCAGGGCTTACATGAAAGTAAAGCTTCATATCTACTACATATGTGCAGGAAGGCCTTGGTCCAGCCTATGAATGTTCTTTAGTTGGAGGTTGAGAATCTGAGAGCCCCAAGAGTCCAGGTTAGTTAACTCTATCTTTCTGCGGAGGTACCTATCGCTTTCCATGCTCACAATTCTTCCTTAAGAGTCCCCAAACTTCATACACTGTTAAGGAGTAAGTGTCTGAATCTGTCTGAGACAGTTGTTGGGTGGACCTCTCAGAGGACGACATCCTTTTGTATGCAAGCATAACAGAGTGTCATTAAAAGTGTCAAGAATTAGCCCTTGCCCATGGGATTGGTCTCAAGTTGGGCCAGTTTTTGGTTGGCCATTCCCTCAGTCTCTGCTCCATCCCTCATGCTTCCATTTCCTGTAGACAGGACCAATTTTGGGTTGAAAGTTTTGTGAGAGGGTTTGTGTATCTTTCACTCCAGGGAGAGTCATGCCTGGCTACAGGAGATAGCCTTTTCAGGTTCCATATCCCCAGTGTTGTAAGTCACATCTAAGGTTACCCTCCATTGATTCTTGTGTGCCTCCCTTACACCAGGTCTCTGTCTCTTCTTGGAGATAACCCCTTACCTACACTCCCATCAGTTGTAGATTTCCAACATTTTTATTGCCATCTAGTTGTGTCTACTCTCCTTCCCCACACCTGATCCCGAACGCCCACATCACTCTCTCTACCTTCTTCCCCTCCCAGATCCTTTCCTCCATTTTTTGTCTTGTGACTGTTTTATTCCACATTCTAAGTAAGATTCAAGTATCCTAGCTTGTGCCTCCCTTCTTGTTTAGCTTCTTTCAGTCTGTGGAGTGTACCATGAGTATCCTGTATTTTATGGCTAATATCGACTTATAAGTGAGGACATCCTATACTTGGCCTTTTGGGGCTGGGTTACCTCACTGAGGAAGATACGATCAAGTTCCATCCACTTTCTTGAAATCTTCATGATGTGTTTGTATTTAATATCTGAATATTAGTTCACTGAGTAGAGGTACTGTATTTTCTTTATCCATTCTTCAATTGAGGGACATTTAGGTTGTTTCCAGTTACTGGCCATTATGAATAAAGCTCCCAAAAATATAATGAACAAGTGTCTATTGGGGATGTTAGAGCATCTTTTGGGTATATGCCCAGGAGTGGTATACCTGAGTCTTCAGGTAGAACTATTACCAGTTTTCTAAGAATCTGACAAGCTAATTTCTGACATGGTTGTAAATTTTTTACACTCGTCACCAATGAGCAAGTGTTACCCTTGTTCTACATTCTTACCAGCATGTTCTATCTCTTGAGTTTTTGATCTTAGCCATTCTGCTGGGTGCAAGACTGAGACTCAGAGTTGATTTGATTTTCATTTCCCTGATGACTAAAAACTTTGAACACTTCTTTATGTGCTTTCTTGGCCATTCTACATTCCTCTGTTGAGAACTCTCTGTTTGTCTCTGAACCCCATTTTTAATTGGATTATTTGGGTGGATGATGTCTAACTTCCAGAGTTCTTTGTGAATTTTAGATATTATCCCTGTCAGAGATAGAACTGGTGAAGATCCTTTCACAACCTGTAGGTTGCTATTTTATATTATTGACAGTTTCCTTTGCCTTACAGAAGCTTTTCATTTTCCTGAGGTCCCATTTATCAATTGTTGATCTGTGAGCCTGAGCTACTGGTGTTCTGTTCAGGAAATTGGCTCCTGTACCAATGTTAAAGGATATTTCCCACTTTCTCTTCTATGAGGTTTAGTGTATCTGTTTTTTTTTTCTTTTTTCTTTTCTTTTTTTTTTTTTTTTGGATGTTCTTTTTCCACTACTTGAACATGAGTTTCTTTCTTTTTTTTGTTTGTTTGTTTGTTTTGGTTTTTTTTTGTTTGTTTGTTTTGTTTTTTGAGACAGGGTTTCTCTGTGTAGTCATGGCTGTCCTGGAACTCACTCTGTAGACCAGGATGGCCTCAAACTCAGAAATCCAACTGCCTCTGCCTCCCAAGTGGTGGGATTAAAGGCATGCACCACCACTACCCAGCTGGACATGAGTTTTGTTTCATTCTTCTACATGTAGATAAACATCCAGTTAGACCAGCACCATTTGTTGAACATGCTTTCTTATTCCATTGTATGGTTTTGCCTTCTTTGTCAAAAATCAAGTGTCCATAGGTATATTAGTTTATTTCTGGGTCTTTGATTAGCTACCCTTGATCAATAAGTGTTTTTCTGTACCAATAAAATGCAGTTTTTACTACTATTGATCTGTAGTACCTCTTGAGATCAGAGATGGTGATTCCTTCTGAAGTTTTTTTTTTTATTGTTCAAGATGATTTTGGCTACCTTGTTTTTTATTTTTTTATGTATTGAATATTGCTGTTTCAAGGTTTATAAAATGTGTTGAAATTTGATGGGGCATTAAATCTATAGATTGCTTTTTGTGAGATGGGCATATGCATTATATTAATCATACCTATCCATGAGCATGGAAGATCTTTCTATCTTCTGTTATCTTCTTCAATTTTTTTTTTCTTCAGGGACTTAAAGTTCTTGTCATACAAATCTTTCACTTGCTTGGTTAGGGTTACACAAAGATATTTTATGTTATTTAAAGCTATTGTAAAGTGTGCTGTTTCTTTAATTTATCATTTAATTTATCATAAAGAGGGCTACTGATTTCTTTGAGTTAATTTTATCTCTAGCCACTGTGCTGAAGTTGTTTCTCAGCTGTAGGAGTTGTATGGTAGAATTTTAGGAGTCACTTATGTACATTATCATATCATTGGCAAAGAGTGATCATTTGTCTTCTTTCTTTCCAATTTGTATCCCCTTGATCTCTTTTCATTGTCTTATTGCTCTGACTAGAAATTCAAGTACTATTCTGAATAGGCACAGTGAAAGTCAGTAGCCTTTTCTTGTCCCTGTTTTAGTACAATTACTTTATGTTTCTCTCCATTTAGTTTGATGCTGACCTTTAGATTGTTCTATAGTCCTTTAATTAAGGTTAGGTATGTGCCCAAGCTTCTCTAATACCTTTAAGATGAAGGGGTTTTACATTTTATCAAAAGATTTTTCAGCAACTAGTAGTATCATGGGATTTTTTTCCTTCCTTTTGTTTATGTGGCAGATTATGGTGATGGATTTGCATATTTTAAATCATCCCAACTCCCCTGGGATGAAAACATTTTGAAATTGATGAATAATGTCCTTAATTTGTTTCTGGATTAAGATTGGGAACATATTATTGAGTATTTTTGCACCTATGCTCAGAAGATAAATTAGTCTAAGTTTTCTTTGTTGAGTGTTTGTATGGTCTAGGTTCCAAGGTGACTGTGGCTTCATCCAATGAATCTGGCAGTGTTTCTTCTATCTCTGTTTTGTGAACTTGTTTAAGAAATACAGGTATTAGTTTTTCTTTCAAAGTTTGGTAGAACTCTGCATTAAATCACTGGGAGACTTTCAATGACTGCTTCTATGTCTTTAGATTTTATGACTGTTTAATTATTTACCTGATCTTGATTTAATTTTGGTAAATGTTAGATGACTAGAAAATCATCCATTTCATTAAGATTTTCAAATCTTTGGAATACAAGGTTTTGAAGTAAGACCTAATGTTTTTGTTTTTGTTTTTGTTTTTTAATTTTTTCAGTGTATGTCTCCCTTTTCACTTCTGATTTTCTTTATTCTGATACTGTCTCTTTGTCTTTTGGTTAATTTGACTATGGGTTTGTCTAAGCTGTAGATTTTCTCAAAGAATCAGTTCTTGGTTTTGTTGATGCTTTGCATTGTTTCTTTGTTTCTAACTGATTGGTTTTAGCCCTGAAGTTGATTGTTTCCTCCCTTCTATTCCTCTTTAGAACGTTTTTTGTTTGTTTGTTTGTTTGTTTGTTTTATCTTTTTGAGCTTTCAGGTGTACAATTAAATAGCTTGTATGAGAACTTTCTAATTTTTTTATGGAGTCACTTAGTATTATGAAATTTCTTCTCAGCACTGCTTTCATTGTGTCCCCAAAATTTGGATATGTTGTGCCTTCATTTTCATTGATTTGATTTCTAGAAAGTCTTTAAATTTCTTTTTTTTTCTTTTCTTTTTTCCTTCTCTGACCCAGAGACCACTGAGTAGAAATTTGTTCAATTTCCTTGAAAGTGTTTGCTTTCTAGTGTTTCTGTTGTTGGTGAAATCCAGCTTTCATTCATGGTAGTCTGCGAGGCATTATATCAATTCTCTTGTGTCTGTTGAGGCTTTTTGTGACAGACTATATGTCAATTTTGGAGAAGAATTTACGAAATGCTGAGAAGGAGGTACATACTTTTGTGTTTGGGTGAAATATTCTATACTTTTTGGATATTGGTTAGGCCCATTTGATTCATTATGACTGTTAGTTTCATTGTTTTTCTGTTTACTGTTTGTCTGGATGCCCTGTCAATTAGTGAGAGTGGGATGTTGAAGTCTGATGTGCAATTTAAGCTTAAGCAATGCTTTGTTTTGTTTTGTTTTGTTTTGTTTTTCTTTTACAAATGTGGGTATCCTTGTGCTTGGGTCATAGATGTTCAGAATTGAGATGTCATCTCGGTAGATTTCTAAATTTACAAGTATGAACTATCCTTCCTTGTCTATTTTGTTTAAATTTGGTTGAAAGTCTATTTTATTAGATATTAGAATGGTTATTCCAGCTTTTTTTTTCTTGTGTTCCTTTGCTTGGAAAACGTTTTTCCAGCCCTTAACTCTGACACAATGCTGTCTTTATTGGTCAGGGTATTTCTTTTATGCCTCAGAATGATGGACCCTGTTTTTATATTCATTTTGTTAGCCTGTGTGTTTTTTGGGGGAAGTGAGAGATATTAATGAACAGTGATTGTTAATTCCTGTTATGTTGATGTTGATGGTGTGTGTGTGTGTGTGTGTGTGTGTGTGTGCGCTTTTTTTGTTTTTGATGAAATTTCTTGTGTCTTGTGTTTTCTTCAATGTAGTTATTCTGCTTGGGTTAGAATTTTACTTCTGTAGGGCTGAATTTGTGGATTAAATATTGTTTAAATTTGCATTTTTCTTGGAATATCTTGTTCTTTATCTGTATTAATTTAAAGTTATCCTGGGTATAGTAGTCCTGATTGGCACCTGTGGTTTTTCAGAGTTTGCAAAATATCTGTCCAGGCCTTTCTAGCTTTTAGTGTCTCTGTTGTGTAGGTGGGTGTAATTCTGTTAGGTCTGCCTTTGTATGTTACCTGTCCTTTTTCCCTCTCTGTTTTTAATATTTTTCTTTTTTTGTAAATTTTGTGTTTTGATTATTATGTGACAAGATTTTCTTTTCTTCTCCAGTCTAATTATTGTTCTATAAGCTTCTTGTAGGTTTATAGGCATCTCTTTCTTCAGGTTGAGAAAGTTTTCTTCTAAGATTTTGTTGAGAATATTTCTGGGACTTGGAGCTGGGGACCCTTCAACTTCTTCTATTCCAAACATCTTAGGTTAGGTCTTTTCATGGTATAGCAGATTTTTCTGGACATTTCATTTCAAATAATTTTTAGATTTAACATTTTCTTTGATGAATCAATTTCTTCTATTTTATCTTCTATGTCTAATATTTCTCTTCCATTTGCTGTATTCTGTTGGTGATGCTTGCATCTGTTGATCCTGTTCTTTTCTCTAGCTTTTTCATGTCTAGGATTTCCTCAGTTTATGTTTCTTTATTTCTTCTATTTCTACTTTCAAGTCTTATGTACTTTTATTTATTTTCTTTATCTGTTTAATTGTATTTTTTCTATGTGTCTTTAAGGGATTTGTTTATCTTTGGATGGGAAACTGGGAAGTGAGACATTTGACATGTATAAAAATAACCAATAAAAAATAAAAAGACATATCTGGTTGCCTATATTTTTTTAAATTTCTTTAAGATATTCATTCATTTCATATTTAAAGGCCTCTATCATATTTATAAAATTAATTAAAATATTATCTTGTGTTTCAGTTGTGTTAGGTTAACTTGGGCTTGTTGTAGTAGGGTTGCTGAGTTCTGGAATTGTCACAATGCCTTGGCTTTTGTTGATTACGTTCTTTCCAGGGTCTTTAGCGGTATAGATGGTTTTCATCTCTCAATGTTCTTGTTGACAGTTGGTAGGGTGATGAACCTCTATGGTCCTGGTGTGTCAGTCCTCTGATGGGTATCTTTGGATTGTATGGTTCAAGACTTACAAATCTGTATGGGTCTGGACCTGCAGGTCTGTATGGTTTAGAAGCCACAGGTCAGATGAAGGTGGGCAGAAAAGGGGCAGGAGAATAGAGGTTCTCTTGGGGTAACAGGCTGCTCACAGTAGCTTGGTTTGGCCCAGAGGACTAGGAGAGCAGGAAAGATATGTTGGAGAAAGGAAGCTTACCTGGATGGTTCAGGAGTCACAGGTCTAATGAAGGTGGAAGAGAGGTGGTGGGAGAATGGAGGTCCCCTTGGAATATAGCAGGCTGCTCAAAGCAGTTTGTCTTGGCCTAGAGGGCTCAGAACTCAGGGAAGATGGGTGGGGGAAGGAAAACTTACCTGTATGGTTCAGGATCTGTAAATCTAATGAAGGTAGGGAAGAGGTGACTGGAGAATGGAGGACCCAGGAATAAGAGTGATATCTCATTCAAATACTGCTTCAGTATTCATTTTTCTTTTTTTATCTATGAGAGTTTTAAAGCAAAACAGAAAATTAAATAATTATATAAATTATAACTTTATGTTTTACATGAGAATTGAGTTTTTTATGACTATATACATATCTTAAAACTGGTTTGATGCTCAATTAGAAGGTCAATTCTTATATTGGCTGGCAAGTTCTTATAACAATTATCTGATAACTAGAATCATAAAATGTAAGATAAAATCCTACAAAGTTCTCATGATACATGTTTATTTCCAGTAGAAAATCAATGTGATAAAATTACATTATAATCTCATTGACTTCTAATAGATGTGACACAAGGAAAATAACTAATCCTACAGAAAAAGCTCTGAGTATGTATTCTATGATTTCAATTGCAAAGTACATTATTTACTTTGAACATGATGACGTCTGCAAAGTGTACTGAGGCCTACATTTAAAAAATGATTTTGTTTTAAAACTACTGTTATTAATTTGTAACCTGGCTTTTCACTAAATTCTGTTATACTAGTAATTTAATGTCCAAAAATCTACAATAACAGTGGTCTTGAGGTATAGGGCAACAAGCAAAGTGAAAAGCAATGATTTATTACGTAATGTTTCAGGAGTCTTGTACTTCCTGCCATTTTTGACAATCATAGTATAAAAGAACATTAAATAATCACTACTCATTTAATTTCAAAGCAATGTTATGTAAAGTATAAAAATAATACAATGAGTATAATCAAAATCAAAACCAAAAAGAATATTAAGGTGTTCTTATACATACCTGAAGTTCATTTGAGATTTTGTAATTATTAAAATCCCTGTTTTTCCTTTCTGATACATAAATAGCAGTTATTAACTGTTCTTATTAATTTCAGTTGTTTTGAACTACATTAAGTACATTATAAATTGTACATATTTAATGTTCTTATATTGAAAACTTCTAATATAAGCCCATCCCTGAAACATTTATGTCAAGCAGGAAAATGAACATTCTGCGTATTCACTCATTCATTAATTAATTGGAATTTGATGGCTTATTTTGACTATTACTTGAAATTAAAATAGTAAATTCTAGGTGTTCACAAGACATTGTAATAAAAGGAAAGGTGTCTTCAGGGAAACACCCCACCCAGCTAAGCTTCTATCTTTAAAAACATAAAATAGTTAAGGAATTTTCTGTTTCTAGACAGAAACAACAACCAGGAGCTGATACACATATGAGCGAAGGAGAACAATGTATGCCACAAGTTGGTGGTTGAACATGGCACTGTTGTCCAGATGGTGGTGGCATTAAAGCTATGACGTATGTAAATAAAGGGATTCTGGAATCCCCCTGCACATCTCAGAGATCTCATGATGCCAAGCTCCTGCCAGTTGTATCTCTGAGTGGAAAGACTGAGAGGCGATTACATGAAACTGTGAAAGTGAAGCCTGAGTTGTATTGGAGACTTCTAGACACTGGAGATGACAAAGCTATAGAATATCTGCCAAAGAGAGCTACACAAATATAATTTAACCAGTTAGAAGTAGAGCTGCATATTGCAAGATGCATAGTCAGATAGCCAGAGGCATCTAAGACCTGCGACACCAGACATAGAACTATAGGATTTGGTGTTTATACTGTCTTGCTCTGGTCCAGTATTTCCTCAGGATGACCTCCGTTACTGTTTTGGAATAGTACTGGTTATTTTATATCATATCATGTTGGAACTATGTAATTTTACTTTTAGATTTTACAGATACAAAAGATATCCCTTTGCGTCTCAGAAGAGACTGCATTTTAAATAGTGTTGACACTGTAAAAGATGACTGGGATTTTAGAAATGAGGCTAAATGTATTTTGTATTATGATGTGCTGTGCCCTGCACCCTATAGAGCCATGGATTTGGAAGTAGAATTTTGAGTGAGATGTCCTCCAGAGACTCTGACATTTGAATACTTGTTCCCCAGTTGGCAGCACTATTTGTATAGGCTTAGAAAGTGTAAATTTGATGGAGGAACTATTTCCCAGGGGGTGGGCTTTGAACTTTTAAAACAACTCACAATTACCTGTTTGCTCTCTGCTCCATGCTTTTGCTTCAGGATGTGTGTTCTCAGCCATCATAAGATATCTGTAATGCATATAGCTATGGTTCACTGTGGGATGGTAATAGACTCTTATACATGTTGAGCTGAAAGTCCAACAAACTCTCCTTTCTTTAAGTTGTTTTGGTCATGGTATTTTGTCACAATAGTAGAGTAACTGTAATAGTCTCCACCTGCTCCAAAACAAGCTTCTTTTATGAGGAATCAGAGCTGCACTCATCTGTGAGTAATGATGCTAACTATAAAGCACCCAGATATATGAATTGATTGTTATGGCTCTTCTTAAATGTCTGAGTTTAGTTCACAGAACTCACAAATAGTGTCTCTCAGGGAATCCTAGAGCTGCTTCTCACCACTAAGGATATGTACCCTCATGTGCATATTTCCCCACACAGACACACATACATAAATATAAGGAATATAACAAAAATAAATCTTAAAAAGAGCTGGATAGTCCATTAAGAGACTAACAATAATAAATGTATTATGCAGTTACTACTATGTGTGTGTAATAATCATGATTAAATTAAAAAAAGTCACAGATTTGTGAGGGAGCAATGAGATAATTGGAGGGATTGGGAAAAAATGATGTAAATATAATGTCACATTTATATTAGTTATACATACTTACATATATATATACATATATACATATATATACATATATATATTTTCAAATACATTGGAGTATATACTTTTTTGGTAACACGGCTGTAGTAAATTTTCTTCTAAGATCTCTAGTCTTACTAGACATGAGTAGTTAGTTTTATGGTACCCATAAATGCCCTCCAATTGAGTGGACATTATATCCCATGAGACTGCTGTTCATTGTTGCAAAGATATGTGTCACTATTCCACCTTTGGGGATATCTGGTCATATTTCTCATTGTAGTTCATACCTGTCTTAGGGTAGAATTTCAATTGCTATATATAGATGTCTAAATATCTATGTATTTATTTGTTTTACTTATAAGCTTAGGTAAACATGAAGTAACATATTTATTTGTAGATTTTTAAAACATCATTGGTTTTGGTATTCTTCTATACTTCTCCATCAGTACTGCCCTGTCTACTTTTTCCTCGGTTAACGACCATACATTTTATATCCCATTTGTCACTGAATATGTATCCTATAATTTTCATTTCCTCCCCTCCCTAATTTCCGTTTACTTTTCCTTGTTTCTGTGATTATTCCAGGTTATACACTCAGTCTGAAGATTTGAAGTTATGAGCCATAGATGAGTCACAACAAGAAGCACATGGGTTTAGGTTCCTTCATTCAACATAATCCATTCAGTAACTTGCAAATTTCTTTTTCTATAGAGTCAAATATTCTACAATGTATATGTCACATTTTTCATTATACATTCATTTGTTGAAAGATACTAAGATTGTTTCCATTTCTTAGCTAGTGTAATTAGAGTGATAATGGACATAGCAGTGCATATATCTGTACAGTGTGATGTTGTGAACTTTAGGCATGTATGAAGCATTGGTTTAGCCAGGTCATATGGCAGATACATTTTTAGCTCTTTGAGGGTTCTCCGTGTAAATTTCAAAAGTGGCTACACCAGTTTACACTCCAATTAACAGTAAATAAGTTTTTTTTCTTTCACACACCTCTGTAGCATTTGTTGGCAGTTGTTTTGCTATCCACTACTTGAACTGCAGACTATTATGTCTGAAGTCACTGCAATTTGCATCCCCATTTTTTTTCCAGAATCTTAAATACATTTTAAAATATTATTTTATGTAAACTGAATGTTAATCTTCTATCTGATGTATGTGATCTTTTCATATTCTGGGCTTCATCTTCAGCCAGTTGATCCTTTCCTTCTAGATAGAAGCTATACAATGAAATTTCTCCTGTCCATTTATAGCCTTAATTTTTGAAAAACTATAAAGGCCTTTCCTGTTTCAATGTCTTGTAAAATTTTGCATTTTTTTCTAGTGGTTTCAGCATTATATAGTGGGCTCTTTGATATACTTGACATTAATTCTTGTCAGGGTGTTATATTGAAATGTAATTTCATTCTTTTCCACATGGATGTTGTGTTTACCAGCAACATTTGTTGAAGACATTGTCTTTTCTGCAGTACATGATTTTGGCATCTCATGATTTTGTGAATCTCACCAACACATTTCTCCCATAATGGCATAAAATGTGTCCAATTGAAAATTCATTATTTTAATTGCTTCAGTTTTTCACAGAAAAATGAGTCACTTTGTACAAACTATTTTGGAATGCACCTAATTGAACTCAACTGAACTGAACTGAATTCCTTGAATTCCCAATGAACCACAGTTTTTTAAGTTGCGTCTTTTTCCTAGCTGTTCACATGAGAGTTGGATGTATCCTATCTCTGATTCATTCAGTCAAGTCTTTCTCTGATTTGTCACTTTGTCAGCCTCTCCACTAGATGTTATTGTTTGGGATTAAAGGTATGTATTACAGTCAAAAGGATCAAAGGTGTGTGCTAAGGGTCTGTCTATATTCCAGGGAGATCATATCTTTGATTATGATACCTTGCCAAAGAAGCCAGGTTGTTGGATTAAAATTCCTGTACAGCTTGAAAACTGAACATACTTCAAATATATAAATATAATCTATTTTGTTTCGTATGACAGTAACTATTTAGTGTATCTAAAATGGTGAACCTATTACATGACATGCAATATACAGACACCTTATATTTCTCCTATATGTACTACTATACAAGCAATACTTCTATATTTTCATCATCTTTTAATGAAAATATTTATATTTATTATATATTTGCATACTATTACTCTTTTTTGCTGTGAGACCTTGTCAAGATAGTAATGCACACTACAACACCAGATAAATCAATTCATAGTTTTCTTCTCTACACATCACACAGTCATTTGCTTTTCCTAAAATCAGCCATGAGGATTCCTAGAAGAGCATAAGAGCTATATGTACATTTCCCAGTTTCCCTTACAGAATGTGGAAGGGCATACGTATGCCCAAGCAGACACAGAACTTAAATTCAATTGTTATTTATTTTAATTTTCTTTTTATCTTGATTTTTTTCTTTCTGTGATAAAATTCTGAATTTTGAATGTTAGGTTTAGCATTAATTGGCTGATTTATCCTATACAGCTAGCATTTTAAATTTATTATTTTTCATAACATTTAAAATTGTATATGTTAATGATATTCTTCATGATCTTTTTGTTAAAAGCAGAAGTAGTAAAATGGAGAAATTGAAACCAGTATCTTTTCTTTACCATTATTTTTGCCCTCCACACTGCTGTTAAACAGAGCCAAGATACACTTTTATTGTTAAAATATATTGTCATCATCTCCTGACTGAAGCAGGTATCTCCAGGGTTGAAGGACTGTAGAAGTTTCTCATGAAAGAAATTTCATATGCACCATTGTAAATACTTTAGATTTTGTGCAAGTATATTGTATGTGGATAAACAAAATAAAATCTAAACTAACTATACAACTAAGAGATAATTTTTCAATGAACAAATTTATACATAACATGATTACAGTACACAGCCTCACATCTCTTTTTCACCATTGTGAACAAATACGGATGAGAGTTCTCCTGGTCATTTCTCTGTGAGCCTTTTATGCCAGGGCTACTAAATCATTGTCATTTAAAAACATAATTAGCAATCTCATTAGCTAATGAAGATAATGACCATTACAATTCTGTCCCAATTTATGGTTTCTCCTTTATCACAGTTTAACAACAATGTTGTCAGAGGGTAGTAGCAATGTTATCATACAAATGACCCTTACAATAATGAGATATCATCACCTTGTATCAAGGACCAATGATTATTATTCACAGCATTCTTCATTATACTGTGAGGTGGAGTAGGGTAGCTGGTAAATTTTCAGTGAAACTCAATCAAATAATTTTGTGCTATTGCCACAGTAGATATAATACTACATTGAAAATGACTATAAAAATGAATGTTTTTATTCAGTGATCATAAATTATAGAATGTTACATAGTTAATTATTACACAAGTGACAAATAATGAAGGAATAATGATCATTTTTCCAGTTTATGTAATGATCAGAAAAGCGAAAATTTTCTGTAATGTTTCTAAAAATTAATTTTCCTGTTTTTAAATACAAATATATGTAAGCATATATGAGATAATCAGAGAAATTTTTATAATTTTTAACATTTTAAAAAATACCCTTAACTCACAGTCTAACCATCTCAAATCAGTTAAAAATGTTAAAGAAGGACTTTGTCTAAGCCTTGTATTCCTAACTGTGTTATACAGGCACAATGCCCACGAGAGTATCAATATTCATCTCACTTTTATATCAATAAGAAGCTCGTACCAATGAAAGTCTTAAATTTGAAATCAAAGTAAATTTTGTACTGTTTAAGAAATTGTAACTTCATCTTGATAATAATTATACACATTTCTACCAACAGGTTATGGCTATGCAATGAATCCTAGCTAATCCTCCCTGTTCCAACAAAACCACTACTTTTCCCTAGAAGGACAGCCCAATATTAACCATCTTAGTCCCCAAGCCCAGGGAATAGGGCCTCTGATTCTTCTTTAACTTCTTCAAGCTGATTACGGGCTTCGAGATATTAAAAGAGGGGTGGGTGGAAGAGTAGTTGATAAGCCTCTGACGCTGTGTCTTCACTGCATCCAGAAGGAATTCCAGGACATCGGAGATTTGAGCAGGTCTGCTCAGTTTGCTTGATGAGTAGATACACCAAGGCTGTGTATTCTGCAATATACAATTTTCAAGTTTTAGTAACAAGATCATTTTTTTTTCTAGAGGGCTGACATTTTTTAAAAGATGTTGGTTCTAACAACTTTCCCCCCCCCCTTTTTAAAGTTGGTT
>JANHMN010000014.1:57592677-57627677 GCA_030674055.1 Rhabdomys pumilio
TCTCTCTCTCTCTCTCTCTCTCTCTCTCTCTCTCTCTCTCTCTCTCTTTCACACACACACACACACACACACACACACACACACACACACACACACTTTCACTCTGTGTTTCTCTAAAGTAGCCCTTCCTTCCTGAATTTTTTTCTTGTGAGTGTTTGCTGTATCCTATCTTGGCTTATTTTGTTAAGTTTTTCTCTGATTTGTCACTTTGTCTAGCCAGATCAGTTAGACATCACTTTTAAACATGGCTGTTCTCTTTTACAAGCCAACTTTACTCTCATTGTTCAGGATTACAGATATGAACTAAGGGCAGGTCTGTACTCAAATTAGAGGGATTGATTAAAAGTGTGTGATGTGTCTGCATTCCGGCTAGATCACACATACCCAGAAGGTCTTTGGATATGATCTCTTGCCAGAGCTGTCATGTTGCTGGATTAAAATGCTTCTAAAACTATGATCCTTGTAATATTTATTCTAAGCACTATTTTAAAGACTGTTATGAGAACGATACCATTAAATTGACTCCATATTAGGTGCAATGCCATATACTGTCCACATTTGCTACACTACACTTATAAGTCTCCGTCAGGTAAAGTAACACTATATATAAGCATGAAACTAAGTAAATACATCTGAACAGGTAACACCTGAAGCAGCTGAGATTCTCTCTTGCCATTGCATAGTACATAATCTAAGCAAAAGTCTGCGAGTTTAAGTCTTTTCATACATCATACATATCATTCTCCCATTGGTCCTCTTTTTTCTTTTCATTGTATCTTTTTAAAAATTATTCCTTACAAATGTATTAAGTTAAGCTATACCTCAGCTCTACAATTTCTTACACACATGCAGCTTTTCGGTTACTTTCCAATACTGAAATAAATCAATCAAACTACATATTTAAATTACTTCTAAATGTTTATTACCTAAAGCCACTCATCTATCACTTGTAAAATACTAAGTTTTATTTTAGTAGTAAATATGTAAGTACACGTAGAGAGTTAGCTTAGATTTCTTTTCCTAAGGTGTTTCACTTGTCCTTTTGTTTTTCATTTTTCTTTTCCATGTAGGACTCAGCCACTAATACTTAATGCTCAACAACTTCTATACCTAAGAAGAAATCTACCACCAAACATTCATAGACTGAATTGTAAGGTAAAATTTGTACTATTTCCTACACGAAAATGTTACACAAATGTTAGGTTGTTGGCATGTAATTAGTCACAAATTTAGAAGCTATGCTTAGTGCTTCCCATAACTTCAGTTAACTCAGTCATTCTGGATTTCTGACAGGGTTGAAGACCTATAGTCTCATAGCCAATTCTGCTTATTTACTTTGAGAGAAAAGATCTGAGTAGATGGTTCTTAGCTGACATTCATTCTAAAGCCAAAAAAAAAGCCAGTTTCAAAACTAACTGTTTTAGTCAAGAGAGATGACAGAGGTTCTGGTTAGTCAACAAAATGATGGACTGGTATTAAGACTATCTTCACTGGTATAAATAGGAATAATTATGCTCTAATTGTATTTTGAGAGAAAAGTTTTATTTTAACAGGAAGGGTGATATGTAGGAGGAGCTAAGGGGGAAGGAGCACCGAGAGGAAGAGATGGAGTAAGGAGAGCAGAAGATGAAGGAGAAGAGAAGCAAGGTGATGAGAGAGAGAAAGAGAGAAAGAGAGGGAGGGCATGGAGGCAGATGTTCACATGTCTCCACCAGTCAAAGATAGTTTACATAGCTAGGTTGGGTATTGGGTTACACTTCTGATTGAGCAGTACCACACTTATAAAGCCTTTGATTAACATTTAAAAAAATTGTATAAAAGCAAAAAGGAAAAGGGGGCACGGGATAGGGGTTTTCTAGGGAGGGGAAATGGGGTAAGGGGACGGCATCTGAAATATAAATAAAATATCCAATAAAAAAGTAAAAAAAAAAGAAAAAAGAAAAAAAAAGAATGAGATATATAGAGATATGGCAGGACCAGAGATCATTTGCAATTCAATTTCACTTCACAAATCTATTTTTTACTTACTAACATTAATCAGTTATTTTACTTTTCTCTCTTTCTCTTTCTCAGTCTTTCTTAGTTGATCTCAGAAATAAGGTCTTATGACACAAGCTTGTAATGTAATATACACCAGGTTAGCTTTGAACTCTTAATCTTTCTATTGAAGGCTTCTGAGCCACTGCTCAGAAGCTTATAGCAGATTATAACACTGCACCATCATGCCTGGCAGATCAGTCTCTACTGGTATATTATGTATTATGGTATTTTCATGATACATAATACTGCACACAAAGATGCGCAGGCTCTTTGGTAACTTCATAGGGTACCAAAATTTCTTTATACAAATACATATAGAGTTACAGTGTTTCTTTAATCATAACTACCACATGGTAATCTTTTATACTAAATATTTGTTTGAACAAAATTACTTGTATTTTAATAATATAAAATTGTAATTCTTATGGAGCTGAACAATTATTGTTAGCAGATTATAGTATAGCTGTTACTGTTCTAATTATTAATGTATATAGTACATTTTTGTTGAGCACTAAACTCTCTCTTCAAAACATATATATGTGTTTGTGTGTATGTGTGTGTAAAGAAATAAGCATGAGATAAAATTCAGTCTTTTAACTTTTTTTCTATAAATTGCATCTTTACCACATATTCTATATAGTACCTGAATATTTAGATTACTAATATGTCATAATCATTTCTTTCATTTATATAAATTGAAAAGATGATATTGTAAATAAGATATTACTGTATATACCTCTAATCTATTTCCGGGGAAGGGTGTTGAAACAAGAAAATTTTGATGAACTGTGAATATATTAAGCTACGTAGTGAGTCAAGTCTACCCTTACCTATAATGTGAAACTCAGTCTCAAAAGAACAGAAGTAAAAATAAGTAAAATTCAAGTTAAATACTCTCATTTCAAACATAGATATATTGTAGTAAGTTATTTGATTTGGTGTATCTGTTATTTTTCAACATCTGTAATAAATACAAACTTGCTTTGTGATAAAATCCACAGAATATTGTATTCAGTTCTGAGACAAGATGCAAGGGCAGACACCAGTCTGAAGTTCTCTTTCACTTTATTCATATCATACCTACAAAAGCAATCCTTTAGAAACACTTGTGTTAATACAACATTGAGCTAGTTGAAAATTTTAAACAAAGTACTTTTTTTTTGCTATCAAATATTTTAGAGTTCACATATATTGCAAAAATATTTTACATGTCTCTTAAGATATCAGATAACATCAGTTGAAAACTAACAGGAAACATATATTGTGGGTGAGTTTTGCATTATAAAATTTAAGTAACGCAACAAAAAGAAAATCCCATTATTACTAGTAAGTACAATTTTCATTTATTTTACCTACCATTGTGACTACCATAGACACAAGTTTTGATTTGTTCATTTGCTTTTAAAGTACATTTAATGTGAAAACTTAAAGATATTTTTATGTCCTGCAATACAAATTCAACATAATAAGTTTGAAAGTTAAACGATTATATCATATTTTGTGACAAATGGTTTACTATGATTAAATTTTAGAGACATACTCTTTGGACAAAAGGTCACCTAGAGTGATGTTAATAATATCTTTTTTGTTGAAGCTATGTTCTTGGCTTAATTATAGAATGATTATATTTGACTCAGAATTTTCATCTTCATGGAAACGATATGTCACAAATTTAACATGGACTCAATTTTTCATTTGAGGAAATGGGGTTTTGACAAATGGAGAAAGATTATTATACTTTTTAACTATTAAAGTCAATAGCTGTTAGATTTCACAATTGAAAACAATGGAAGAAAATGAATCTGAGAGGAAAATTTTATTCTAGTTGTAGTTAGACACTGGGGTAAGGTCTTATTTCTTGTTTATTTTAAAATAAATTCTACTTAATCTCTGGTTTTTCTCAGGTACTCATGAACTTTTATAATAAATTTAAATATTAGGTGATTTTCAAAAGTATGATAGATATGACAATAATTAGTTCAAAAAGAAATTTTCCATTATGCTAGTAATGTTTGTAAATAGTTGATAAATTTATCCTTAGTAACAAATTATATGTGGTTTAGTCAGAAGTTTCCTAAGTAAAGAATAGACTTATGTTTCAGGAAAAAAAAAAAAGATTTATCTTCAATTAACTTTACAAAGAGGTTTTCAACACAGCTGTGTTTCTATTTTAAATTAATGAGGTCTTTACACAGAATAGAAAATATATCTGCAAATTTTTAATTTACAAATCTAAAAACTGAAGTAACAACCAATAGTTGGTTAATTTTAAATTTTCTTTTAATTAAATAAAAGTTAAAGTATTATGAATAATATTAGAAAAGTTTGCCTAAACTCAAAGAGAATAAAATTAATGTTTGCTCTCATATGTGAATAAAAGCCTAGAAGTATGTGTGAGTGTGTATGTGTGTGTGTGTGTGTGTGTGTGTGTGTGTAAACAGCTGTATGGGTGGGAAGAGTATTAAATTCATTAAGATTAAGAAAGGGTAATTTTAGATAATGAAGACAGGTTGAATTGCAGACAAAGGATACAGGACTCATAAAGACATAAAATGGATTGATTTTCCAGTTTCAAATCTGTCAAAGTTATCTTTTTTGTGGTGATTAAATTCATAGAATTGGAAATGACATTGAAATACTAAAACCCTAGAGAAGCACTGTCATTACAGAATGGTTGTTCAACCTATATAGTTTGTGACTAAGAACACATTTAATCTAGTGGGTACCTTAATCTAGTTGCTTGAATATCATGATTTTGGTACAATAATATATCTTTTTTAAATCCATAATTTGGCACAAGACAGTTTATATTTTAAATGAATTAATTTTAGTAAATTATACATGTGTATTTATTTACTTCTAATTTATCTCAGATCATGTTTGCTGAATTATATCTAGTTTTCTGTAATTTGCATTCAGTATTTTGATTGAATATACTATTTAGTATTTAGATTTTCTTCTCTCAAAAATGCCAGTACTCATATGTGTTAGAAAAATGCACATTTCATTTTTAATATTTACCCAAATGTATTCTGGACTGAAGTTCTAGTTTACCTTTCCATGTCTTCAAATCCACAAGTACATTTTATAACAAACCCACAGTACCATTAAAGCTCTTTTATAAAAAACTGAGTAAATTTTAAATCATTAAACAAATGGTTTACATTTGTAAAAGAAATCAATTAAATCTAAAGCCACTAACATACATGTGCATCTAGTACTTGTAGTTGGTCCACGGATTTACCACTCAAATCATCGTGTCCTATGTGCAAGTTATTGCTTTACAAGACATGTGACTACAGAGGAAATGCAAAAGATTCCTAAGATTTTATAGAGACTGTAATCTTATATAATGGTCTGCATTTGTCGTGTTTATTTTCTTGAAATACTCTTCATATTTGACATGAAAGGAATCATGGGTTACGCCTGCTCAAAGAATTGGCAGCCTGTCTGTGTTTCTTTTGACTTTACCTGGTTTCTACAGTCACTTGCTGAGTTGTGCATGCCCTATTTCTTGTAGAAATTTTGTAATGACAGCAGGTTCTTCCTCTTTACAAACAAGTGTCTTTCTACATTTCCTTGTTGATGCTGACACTTGTCTGGCTACCAGATTCTGGGGTGTAGAGGGTTGTGCTTGAATCTCTGAGAAAATTTTTCTCTCATCGTGAGCTGAAGATTTATAAGTATGCCTTATCCTCTGAAAGACAGAATCAAACAGTTTATGAGAAAGAATATGATTATGGACTATCAAGCTTTTTGCACATTTCTTGATGGCTAGCGTTACTCATGCCACAGAGAGTCAAACATTTACTCCTTTCTCTTATTCAGTAGTGACAGCAGTTTGAAACATGTCTCATTAAAAAAATAACTGTCATTCAGAATGCAGTAAGTCTTAACTCTTTGCTCACCATATCACCAAAATTTCAGCTTTCTAAAGCATAAATATTAAGAAAATAAATTTTTTCTTTGCAATGAAACATCAATGCTCATTCACTACAAGTGTAGTGTGTGTGTATGTGTGTGTGTGTGTGTGTGTGTGTGTGTATCTGCATCTGTATGTGCACACACACAATGTTGCACATTGGGATATAAGAGTGGGATTTATAGAAGACAGTGTGCGTTTTTCACAATGTAGACTTTCTGGACTGAAGTACTGTTTTTGGACTTAGAGTCAAGCACCTTATCTACCCTATCACTGCCCTATCTACGCTTAAAGAGGTGGTTTCAAATTTATTAGTTTATTGTTGATCTCTGTATTTTCAAATGCCAAGGTGAACCCCAGACTTTGTACATGTAAGGCAACCACTGTGTCATTGGCTAATCTGCAGCCCCCACTAGGGGATATTTCTATCAAGTTTTGGAAAAAGGTACTTTACTATCATACGTATGTTGTGTTGTGTTCCATACTTAAATGGATAATATACCAAAATGATTACAGGCAACAGTTTATGGTAAGCACTTGCTTAATCCAATATCAATATTGCATTTTGTACTGTTTATAAAAATCTATGCATGTTTATTCTCCTTAAACATATTGTCCCACTTACCAAAAGTTAAAAGGTCATACTTAGCTTTAAACATCACAGCCCTTTGCTATATCAGGATGAGAAACACCATGGTATTAAAATATCATTGTGCTATATGTTACTTAAAATATTAATGCAAAACATATCAGTACAATTAGCTTTGTCTTTATTTATACATTCTGAAAATGTGTGCTATTTCATGTAAATTTCAAAGCTATTTAGCTATTTCCAAGCATGAACATAAAACACTTGTTTCAGGGAATACTCAGTAGGTTTATCAAATTTTTCATTGTGCTTTATATAGTGATGTTTTTCTTCTATCTTTTGGTGTTGTTAAGGGGATGGGTTGATTTTCTGAGTTGATCAACCTGACCAGTAACTTACTATTCAGTCCAAGTAGTCTTTTGACACACAGTTTTCCCTCACCTCATTAGTACTATCATATCTTGCTAGTTTGTGTTATTTTTTAATATTTATTGTTATTTATGATGATGTATATAGGTGTATCTTTATGTGTAGGCTTGTGCATGTGAGTATTAGTGTCCATGGAGGCCAGGGGCATCAGATACCTTGGAGACAGAGTTAAAGGAAGATGTGAGCCACCTGTTGTAGGTGTTAAGAATCAAATTACATCATTACTTTGACTCTATATTAGATGCAATGCTAAGTATCTTCTCTGTTATAGCACCCTACAATTATCAGTCTTGTTCAGATGATGTAAGAGTGACTAGGAGAATGAAACTAGGTAAATCAATTTGTGCAGGTAACAATTAAAGCAGCGGAGTACCTTTCACAAGTGAGCCATCTCTTCACTGCTCACCTGTCTAATTGTGTTAATGAATGGTATGCATTATTTCAATAGGGTGCAGCTACATGGCTCCATGGTATTAGTCATTCTTATAAATGCTTCTGAGTAACTGTAGTGTTAGGCATTGTGATGGGCCCTTCTACATGAGGATGTTGGATACACAAAGGCTCTCAGTAATCTAACATGACTTCAACTACACCAGCTTTGTCACAGAGGGAAAAATAATTAGCAAATCCATCTAGATCATGTAAGCATCCATACAAAGATCCTGCTATCTTACTGCTTTTTTAATTTTTTATTTTTTGTTTTAAGAATTTCATACATGTATACAAAATAATACGATCATTCCTGCTGTAAAATTATTTTCTTCAATTTGTCTCTTATTTTCCAGTGTCCTCACTGACAACTTCATGTCATTTTTGTAAAATTTTCATAGCTCATTAGTTTATGCTGCCCGTAAATGCATGTATATGTGCTATCTCTCAGCTGCCCTGAGGGCATCTCTTTTATTATGTTCATTAGTGTTTTCTTTTCTATTTTGTCTCTGAAACATAAATTATACTTAGCAACATTTGTTCTTAGATTCAAATCCAGGCATATTTATGTTTAAGAGGCTCTTTGATACAGCTTCAAACTGTAATATATTTTAATATATTCCATTCTACAAGTTTCAAACCAGAATATATTTTAATATACTGCCATGTACCTCAATATCATCAGAAAAATATGTATGCTCAATGTTATATGTCATTTAAAACAGTGTCTGAATACTGTCCGAGCAAGAAACTGTTTTATTTATTATGCCTGTTCTGTAAAGACAATGAAAGTCATTGTGCAGAATTTCAGAAATATCTACTAACAAAATGACATTAAGTTTTGATTTAGTATAATCCCTAGGCACCAGTAAATCATATGAGATTGAAAATCAAAGCATAAAATCCTTGTTATGAAGTTTTCTTTCTCCAAATATTAGTTTATGCAGGATAAGATATCAAGTCTATTGCATAAAGGCTGAATATACTAAAGAAAAACATATATTCTATTTCTCCTTCTCTGTCTTTACATCTCTCAGTGTTTCTCTTTCCTTTCTCCTCCTCTTTGCTCCCTTTGCTCTCCTTCTCCCCACTTATTCAAGAGATTATTCCTTCATTCTTCTTTAGTCATGCTAACATACTATTTTTAAATATTCTTAAAGAAAATCTAGTTGAAAATACATTTTGATAGGAAAACTATGAACAAATTAAAAAAAAAACCCTTTTTTAGAAGAAAACTTAAAATCACAAAGTGTTTAGAAAATATGAAATTTCATGTGTTTATCACAAAAAGTACATTTTTCTACTCCCATTCAAATTATAAAATCGCAGCAATTCTTTAACCCCAATAATTTCCCGAAATTCCTTGAACTCTCTCAAAATATTGGTTTCTCTGATAATTTTTGAATGGAATGGACTCTGCTTTTATATGTGTGGATATTGTTCTGTTGTCTTGAGGACTCAGTCTAATGTGGTCATGCAAGAAAATTGAGAGGGAGTGAGCTATGCCAGGTTTGACAGACCACAAGTCTAACCCATTAGCAGGTGAACAAAATGTGGGGTTAGCATTTGTGAATTATTACTTTTGTTTTTACATTGATTGTGGAATTTCCTTAGTTATATTAGATTAGGTATTAAATTAGATTAGAAAATTTACATGTAGGAATTAATGTCAGTATGTTGTCACTGGATAGTTTGCAGGTGACATTTTTGTGGTAAGATTATTCTTTTGTTTCTCTCAATTGCTCTGCTGAAACAGCAGTATTTGGAATGAAAATATGTAAATACTGCATGGTGCTCAATATTTCAGTAAGCTGTAATAAATTTTTAATTGAACTATGTCAAATGTTCAACTATGAGTCGAGAGTTCCAGGCATGATTGGCAGGTCTGTTTTCGATGCTTACTTCCTGCATGACCTAAGATAATTAGTGCATCCTTTCTGAACCTACCATATGTGATCTGATAACCACAAATAGAGTGACTCCACATTGCTTTTCCATTATAAACTTATAGCAATCTTATTTAAGTATTCCTAATTTAGGAATTCTGCTACATTTCAATGTTTTAAGGTGTTCAACTGAATTATTATTTTGAGAAATCATCCTTATTAAATTCAGTGAGTAGGCTTATAATTCTGTTTTTAATGAAACTCATCACATATGTCATTGAAATATTTCTATTTAAGATAGTTTGATAATAACCAAAGGTGTTGGTTTTATTAATTCTAGTGATGATCACTCGTCATTGTTAAAATATGTAGAAGTAAATATCTTGAGATTTATAATTTATTACAAAACAATCAAAGATTAAGATAAAATACAATATGAACCAACCAGAGCTCCCAGGTTCTAAACCACCAGACTGGGAACACATAGGGAGGGACCCATGGCTCCACCTGTATATGTAGTGGAGGATGGCCTTGTTGGGCATAAGTGAGAGAGGAGGTCCTTGGTCCTGTGAAGGCTGGATGCCCCAGTGTCGGGGAATTTGTGAGTGAGAAGGTGGGAGTGGGTGGTGGATTGGAACACATCCTCATAGAAGCAGGAGGATGGAGGATGGAGTAGGGGGGTTGGGTTGGGGTAAATGGGGGGATAACATCTAAAATGTAAATAAAATATTTAATAAGAAATTTATTTTAAGAAAAAGATAAAATACAAATTTTTACTCAGAGTAGATGAAGACTATGTGACTGTTTACCAATATAGAGTCATGTACAAATGCTAAGAGTTAACTTTGCATCACATAGTAGGTAACTTTGTAGACAAAAGTCCTAAAACATGGAGAGTGAGTAAAAATGAACTTTTTCCTCTCAACCCAGCATGGACATTTCTCCTTTTTTTTGGCTCATTCTTTTAGCATGTATTGTATTCCATGTGGATCCCATGGAGATGCCAACCTTGGAGACCATGGTATCACATCAGTAAAACACAAGTGTTACCATGATGGAGTTCTGAGCTGCTACAAGAAAACGGCCTCCTTAGGTCCTACGACATTACCTCATACTTTCATGTGAGCAAGACTTGAATGTGAATTGTATTTTCAGTCTCTTCTAAGATATAGATTCAATTAGACACCATTGTCACGAGAAAAATAGGGATGTTTGTTCATTTCAGTTATTGGTTTCAGTGAGAAATTCAATACACAGGTTCATGGGTCAGTTTGAGCTTGAAAGCAGAAAAGCAAGACATAAATAATGTTTATATGTATTTGTTAGTTTGATTCTCTGCCTAAATTCTTTGAGATTTTACATTCAATCTAGTTTAGATAAAATGTAACTTTGATAAAATACATATCTCTCATGAAATGATTAATAAAACAACAGGTCAGTAATTATTTCATGACATTTTTGTTTATAGCCAATCCTCTTTCCAATAAAATTCATGATCAAATATTAAACAAACTTAATGATTTTTCTTATTAAATTACATCTTTAGTTCCTTAGACAAAATTAAAGCTAAAACATCAGACTAAGAAAGTTATTGCTTTCAATTTTCTTTATACTTCCTCTAGGTGATTAACTAACACAGCATTCATTTTCACAAATTTTGTTTAATTTTTCACAAGTATGATTAAGCTAATCTTAATATACTCTGAATGTGAATAATGCCTTAAGCTAAATAAGACTTAAACATCCCTCAAATTTTGTGAACTTGTATCAGGACTGAGGTTCAGTGCTCATTTACTCAGAGGTAGTTATGATTTAATTTTGAAAGAGTACCTTTCTTGTATCACCCCTTAATCTCTGAGAGCTTCTTATGCAAAAGAACACACAGACACACACACACACACACACACACACACACACACACACACACACACCTTCTGTTTTGTGATCCTATAAATTTTCTCATCCGTTCTGACAAATGACATTGATTTTCCCATTGAAGTTAGAGGCAGACGTTCGACGATTAAAGCACATTCTTGTTGTTTAGTAGTGTCAAAGTTCCCAAAGTCATGTCTTTATATTGCCATCTGTGCCAAATTAATAATTAATAATGCACCACACAACACATTTAAATTTTCAGTAGACAATGCTAAGATCCCAGCTCTAGTATTTATATACATATATTTGTGTGCGAGTAACGGTGTTTATAGATTTAAAAAAATACAAATGAGTCAATGAGAGGGGACAAGAAAGCTTTAAGAAAGAGAAAGAGCCAGTATATAATACAACACTGAGGTCTTAAGTAGGTTTGTATTGCTGTGATAAAACACAATGACCAAAGACAACTTGAGGGAAAAAAAATGTGTTTATTTCACTTCACCCCTTACAAGTTCATCACTGAGAAAAGCCAAGGCAGGAAAGCAAGGCAGTAATCTGAAGACAGGAACAGGAGTAGAAGCCAGAGAGGATCACTGCTTACTGCCTTGTTCTCCACAGCTTGCTTGGCCCACGTGCTTATACAAATCATGACCATTTCCATGAGGAGGCACAGAATATTTTTGGACTAGACCCTCTCACATTTGTTATTAATCATGAAAATGTCTTACAGACTTGACTGCAACAACTGATAAAGGCATTTTTTCAAAAGATGCTCTTCTTTCCAGATAAACCTAGTTCATGTCAAGATTACAGAAATCTAAATATGGAGACATGTAATATAGTAGTGTAAGAGGGAATAGTGCCGGAGAAGAGCTTATGTATTCTATAAATTCACATGTAATTTAAAATAATATTAGGTCTGAAGCAAACTACTATCAAATGGGAGATGAGTAGGTTCAGAGACAGGTCAAACAAAAACAAAAAACCTACAACACATACATTATAGCCAGAGAGAGAGAGAGAGACAGAGAGAGACAGAGAGAGACAGAGAGAGACAGAGAGAGACAGAGAGACAGACAGATAGCAACAAAGGAGGATTTTTTAATATGTTATCAAAAATAAGAGTGTGAAAGCAATATCCTTTGTTTTCTCATATTTCAAAATAGTTTCAACTTACTCTAACTTGATGGAGGGTTACTTAAATAATGAAAAAAAAGTCTCTTCTCTTCATTTTATCAAAAATAAGCAGCCCAAAATAGAAGTCAAAGGTTGAGACTAAACTTTCAACCTTAACTCACATTAGATAAAGACTTTAGAAATGAAAACTAATATGGATTTAATGATGCTTTACATACAGATGTTAAAACGATTCCAAGTATAAAAGAGTCTAATTAGATGCTATTGTGAGTAGCTTGCTTCAGAACTAATCTATTTTAAATTACATTTGAATTTGTAAGAATGCATTCAAATATTGTGACATTGAAAATCTTCAAGCAATTTATTTAAAATAGAGAAGTAAAATAAATCATAAAATTGTGTACAGAATGGGAGTTGTAAAAGGTCAAATCATTAATTAGATTTTTGTTCTTTTTATGGTCCTGAGAACAGAACCCAAGGCATTGCAGGCTAGGCAAGCACGTTATTCCTGAGTTACTGCTGGCTGGCTGTTCTGTTTCTGAGATAAGGTCTCTTTGTAAAACTCACTGTGACTGCAACTTAAGATTGTCCTGCATCAGTATTGCAAATGGAAGAATTTCAAGCATACCTGACTCAAACATTCATATACGTATGTGTAAAACAGTCTTCAGTTTCAAGAATCTACCTCACACGTACAATACCAAACCTATAATGAGCACACACACATGTTGATTATTTGATTTTCACATTTCCAGTGAATATGCATTCATTTTCATTGGCTTCTAGACTTTAAAATCTAGGACCAAGGAATGTAACATAGAACTATCTCTCTACCCTCCCACCCCCCACCCCCGTTTTCATGAAAAAATAATCCTAATAGAGTATAATGGAACACTAACATATAGAATCTTCAGTTATAGACACACTGTTAATTGTTATTATTTGGAACTTTCAATTAAATTATTATTATAAATAATAGAAATGAGAGTAAATAATTGTAAATAAGAGAAAAAGGCATGCTCTGTTTTTTGTTCTGAAACACTAGGAATCAGCATATTTACACACCTATGTACATTTTTCTTCTTTACCACAGTCTACTTCACTTAAGCTTCTAATTTCAGCTTCTTTATAATTTTTTCTTCAATATATATTAATCTTGGCTCTTTGGAATCATGCACTCACTTCTATAACTCTTGTGATTTGTGTATATGTTTACTTTTAATCAATGTATACATTAGTGGTTGAGAGAAGACAAAATTATATAACATCTAAAGACCACACATTATATTTGACCACTGAGGAATGATTTATATAACAAACCTGCACACATTGAAGGTTACATTTTGATAGGACATGAAATAGCTTCTCAGAGTGTATCTATGCAATAAAGACAGTAGGCATGTCTGGTATCTGGAAAGCTTCCTCCCATGTTATAACTTTTCTCATACTAACCATTTCTATCTGCCCTTTATCTATTCTAGATATTGTAGATAAATATGGAATTAGTAAAATTTTCATAAATGGAGTGATATAAAATAAAACAATTTCACCAGTTGATTCGTTAACAACAATTCATGTAAGTAAATAACAATTCCTATAACTAAAGGTTAAAACTTTCTCTGTTCTTGTCGGTCACTTGGTAAGGTACATTTCAGAGGTGTATAGCACATATGGAATTCTTACAAACATTCATACAAATCTCTGTATATACTTTAGTTTAATAAAAATCATGGGATTAATTAATAGCACCTTGGTTCCAAATGACTTAGCTACTTTCAGTGTGAATATTTATTCTTACAATGCACCTGGTAACGTATGAGGGTTGCATCCTCCACAGATTTGCAAGTGCTTGCTCTGGCAGATACTCAGCAGATTTGTCCAGTTTGATCATCCTAGTAACAATATCTCATTGTTGTTGTAGTATATATTTCTCAAGTGATTCAAGTGCTGCATATATTTTTCTGTGCTTATTTTCCATCAGATACTTTATGTAGTTAAATTTCTATTCAAAGTTTTCACTAATCTTTACTGGGCGGTTTGTTATGGAGCAGGACAAGTTGATGTCTAAATCTGGAGAGACGATATAGTGAGTAACAACAATTTCAGCTGGTGGATAGAACCTGCATCCTGCACTCAGCAACAATGCTAGCTGACTCACAACCAGACATGAGGAAATTTCAAACCATTTTCTAGCTTTCATGGGCTCCTTTACTCACACAAATATTCAACATCCCACTTATATAATCAAATATGTTAAAGACTTAAAGAATCAACATGTGTACTGCCAGTAAATTTAAGATAAAGTATCTGGCAAGGAGTTTATCCCAATTTGCCATTACCAATTTTCTTTTCCTATTGTTTACCTTTAGTGCGATGGACAGAAAGATATATATAAGAAATAGCATGACCTTTGATGCTAAATATCACATATATTTGCTTTGAATAAGTTCATGATTATTTCTTCATAAGGGTATTTATGTTAGCATTTTAAATTTTAAGTTTATGATTGCTTTTTGCTGAAGGCCGGCTTCTAAAAGTCAGGCTTACAGAGAAGAGGCATGGAGTGGGTGGTTACTCACTCAGTTGACTTCTCTCTGAGGGAGCAAAATTTTGTTATCTGGGGCTAGCAATGAAAGGGGAGAGCTGGTGAAAAGCTCTCTGGGATGAATAAAAAGAGGAAAAGCCATCCATGTATTACACACACACACACACACACACACACACACACACACACACTCACTTGGTGGATGAAACAAAGCTCCACCAACGTTATATTTTTCTTTTACGGCTTATACACTCCAGCAAAGTCTTTCAAGAAATACAAAAATTACAATGTAGTTACATTCTATTTTTTTTCAAGTGAATTTTTCCAAATAGTGTATGTTTAAAAACAAACAAGCAATATGTTTGCAATACTCTTACATGAATAAACATAACACAAATGAAAGCCACATTGTTCCCCCAAATCCACATACATTTGTGTCTAAGCAACTTTTTATAGATTAAAGTATAAACAAGCAGGGTATTTATTTTTCAGCTAGTTCTCTTGTAGTTACAAAGAAAGGATCAATCATATCATTTATCCTAAAAATTAGTCTTACAAAAAAATCTTAAAAGTATCACAAATCTTAACTTTTATATTAAAAAATCACTTTTGCTTTAAACACTCAGAGTGTACTGTATTCAGTACTTTAGGATAATATAGCATTTATTATTTTTAGTTATGAATATAGCTAATATTTTTTGAGCTAATTTTAGATTCTGTATGTCAGTTTTAAAAAAACAAGTTTTAGTTATGTTTCACCAGAATCATGTTGAACCCATAGATAATTTGGCAGGAATTTTGACAGTTTCTGGCTTTGTTTGTTTGAATATATTGGTTTTGTTGACACATGAGAAAGATATTTTCATATTTTCTCTTTGTTTCATACTTCATATGGATTTATAGTTTTCTTAATTCATGAATTTGGACTTTTAATTTTTTTCCCTTTTATTGAAAATGATTTTTCTAACATAATATATCCTGATTACAGTTTCCCTTCACTCTACTTCTCCCAGCCTCTCACCATTTCTCCTCACTTCTGAATTCACTCTGTTTTTTGTCCCTCATTAGAAAAGGACAGGATTCTAAGCCAATTGTAACAAAAATATAAGATAAAACAAAAACTAGCACATCAAAGTTGGACAAGACAAACAGATGGTAAACAACCCAAGAGAAGTCGTGCCGATCAGGAAGCCCTTCACTTGTTCACTCAGGAACTCCATGCAAACAGTGAACTGAAGCTCCAGTATACTCGCAGAGGACCTAGTGTATACCTCTGCTGGCCCTCTTCATGCTGCCTCAGTCTCCGTGAGTTCATATGACCTCTGATCATATCCATTCAAAGAGCATCCTTCAATTCTCATAGCTCTTACACTTTCTGTCTTCTCTTCTCTTGCCTCTGAGGGCAAGGATTTGGTAGAAAAGTCCCATTTAGGGAGGAGTATTCCTAGATATCTAACTCTGCATAGTCTCTCCCTGTGGGTCTCTGAATTTGTTTCCACCTGCTGCAGGAAAAGGCTATACAAGTGATGGCTTGACAAGGCAATGCTTTATGAGTAGAACAGAATGTCATTAGGAATCATTTAATCCCTACTTTTACGCTTTGATCAGTAGTAATATGAGTTTGTGGACAGCAACATATAAAACCAGCAACAGCCTTCATTGTTTGGAAATTCCCATGGCGATTCCTATGGCAAGCAACTCAGCTAAATGTAACTAAATCACAGTACTGGAAACTTTATTTGCTGAAAAAAAAATGGTGCCCAGTTGGGTATTCATTCTTTTTCATTGTTATTTATTTATTTATTTACAATACAAATGCTTCCCCTTCCTGGGCCCACCACAAAGATACTCTTCCACTCCTTTTGTTCTCTTCCAGGAGCATGCCCACCTCCTTCATATCCCTCCACACTGGCACATAAAGTGTCTGCTACTGAGTTCAGACAGGTCTACCCTTTGGGAGTACAGATACCACAGTCAACCTACAGCTTTAAGGAAAGCCTCTGCTCCAGTTGTTGGGGGTCCATATAAAGACTGAGCTACATGTCTGCTATGTATGCACTGGGTGGGGGCGCATTCCAGTTTATGTGTGTTCTTTTGTTGGTTTTCAGTCCTTGGGAGTTCCCAGAGGTCCGGGTTAGTTGACTCTTGACTCTTGTTAGTTCTCTGGTGAGGTTCTTATCCCTTCAGTAACTTCAATCCTCCCCCCGCCCCAACTATTCCATAAGAATCACCAATTGTCATATAGTGTTTGGCTGTGTGTAATTGCTTCTGTTTCAGTCAGAAGGACTGAATGAAAGGACAGGGATGCTAGGCTCCTGTAGGCAGCTACAGAAGGTTATTGGATGATTGACTCCCATACTGGAAAATGAACTCATTGTTTAAATGTACCACATTTTTATATTGATTCTTCTGTTGGGGGAATCTAGATTGTTTCTACCTTCTGGACAGTATGACTAGAGGAGTAGCAATGAATAGAGTTAAACAAATCTATATGTAGAAGGCTGAAGTGCCTTTTGGGCATATGTTGAAAAGTGCTTGTCCTAGCTAGGTTTTCATTAACTTGACACAATCCAGAGTCATCTGAATGGGAAGAACTTCAATTGGGAAAATGCCTTAGTATGACCCAGCTGTAGATTTTTTTCTTTACTATTAATAAGGGAAGTGCCATCTTATTGAGGGTAGTGCCATTGCTAGGCTAGTGGTCCTGGGGTCTACAAGAAACCAGGCTAAGCAAGCTATGATGAGCAAGCCAGTAAGCAGTACCCCTCCATAGCCCATGGATCAGTTCTTGCCTCATGGTTCTTGTCTTGTTTGACTTCCTGTACTTTGATAATGAAATGTATTTTTGGAAGTGTAAAGGAAATAAACTCTTTCCTCCCCAAATTGCTTTGGTCATAATGCTTTATCATAGCACTAGTAACAAGTGATATTATTGTATCTTGAAGTAAATAGAGTTCCATCTTACTGAAGAAAAGTCACATTGATTTCCATAATGGCTATACAAGCTTCTAGTCCTAGCTGCAATGCATGAGTGTTCTCTTTCCTTCACATCCTTGCCAGGATTAGCTGGCACTTCCTTTATTTATATTAGCCTTTCTGAATGGTATTAGATAAAATCTCAGGAGTTTGTATTTGTGCTTCCTGATTGCTAAAGATGCTGAACAATTTTAAAAATGTTTTTGCAATTAGCCTACCTGCTGGCACAAGTACCTTGTGTTTTCCTGGGAAATGCCAGCTGGAATTGGGGTATGGCATAAAGCAATGACTCATCTACTTCATCTTCTCCTCTCCTTTCTCCATCTTTTCATCTCGGTGCTCCTTTCCCCAATGAGAGAGTAAAAGAGAGAGAAAGAGAGAGGGGGCATGGAGGTAGAAGTTCACATGTCTCCACTAGTCAAAGATAGTTTACATAGCTAGGCTGAGTATTAGGTTACACTTCTGATTGAGCATTACCGAACTTATAAAGCCCTTGATTAACATTTAAAAAAATTGTATAAAAGCCAAATGGAAAAGGGGGGAGCACGGGATAGGGGTTTTCTGGGGATGGGAAATGGGGAAAGGGATTGGCATCTGAAATGTAAATAAAATATCCAATAAAGAAAAAAAGCAATGACTCAAGGGAGGTAAGTCAGGAGTGGCTGGCTTCAGTGGAGTCTTATTGTCCTGGCTGTTGATTATATTTTTATGCTAGTGTCTGTGCATCTGGTATTGGGAAGATTGTTTTTGCAGGTACTAATATCTTTTCTTCTTTTTGATGGAAGTGTGCTTTTACTTTTGAATTCTGTTATCCTTATGGTTCTAAGAATATTATGGTGGCAGTGTGTTGTCTGGCAGGAAATTCTACTAGGGTCTTGATAAGTAAAAACACTGAAAGTTTCATACTATAATATAAGTTCTATCTTCTTTTTTTTTTTTTTTCCCGAGACAGGGTTTCTCTGTGTAGCCCTGGCTGTCCTGGAACTCACTCGGTAGACCAGGCTGGCCTCGAACTCAGAAATCCGCCTGCCTCTGCCTCCCAATTGCCGGATTAAAGGCGTGCGCCACCACCGCCCGGCCTAAGTTCTATGTTCTTGATATAGGGATCTGACTCTTAGAAATAGAGGTGGACTAGGAGACCGGTTCTGAAGGATCCACAAGAGGAAGAAAAGCCAGGCTGTTCAGCAGGTTCTGCTTAGTCTCCTCACAACAGAAAAATAAAATGAATAGAGACAACAAAACACATTTTGCTACAAAGCTGAGTAGGAGACTGGAGAATGAACTTGGAGAAATGGAGGGAGAGATACAGATCTGTAGGTAGCCAATTTTCTTTTTTTTTAAAATTGGGTATTATATTTACTTTCAGATTTTATCACCTTACCCCACTTCCTCTCACCACCCAGAAACCTCCTATCCCATCCCCCCATCCTCAAGCTTCTATGAGGCTGTGCCCCCACCTACCCCCCCACCCCAACTACCCCCTCCCCACCTTCATATTCCCCTCCACACTGTGTTCATTTTTCATGGGACCAAGAATCTCCTCTCCCACCTATGCCTAACAAGGCCATCCTCCCCTACAAATGCAGCTGGAGTCATGGGTCCCTCCCTATGTGCTCCCAGGCTGGTGGTTTAGACCCTGGGGAGCTCTGGTTGGTTGGTATTGTTGCTTTCCTCATGGGGTCACAGACCCTTTCTGCTCCTTCAGTCTTCTCTCTAACTTCTCCATTGGGAAACCCTTGATCAGATCAGTGGTTAGATGTGAGCGTCATCCTCTGATTGTGTCAGTCTCTGGCAGACCTCTAAGGAGACAGCTACATCATGTTTGTGACAGCATGCACTTCCAGCCGTCCATATCAGTGTTTAGCTTAGATGACTGTACATGGGATGGATACCCAGGTGGAATAGTCTCCTTATAGCCCCTCCTTCAGTTTCTGTCCCATGTTTTGTTTCCATATTTGTTCCCTTGAGTAATTTTGTTACTCGTTTTGAGTAGAACTGAGGCGTCCCGACTTGGTCTTTCTTCTTCATGAGCTTCATGTGGTCTGTGAGTTGAATCTTCGCTAATTCTACATTCGATATAGGGCTAATATCCAAGATATACAAAGAAATCAAGAAATTATACTCCAGACAACCAAATAACCCTATTAAAAATGGGGTACAGAGCTAAACAAAGAACTCTCAACAGAGGAAACTCGAATGGCTGAGAAGCACCTTAAGAAATGCTCAACATCCTTAGTCATCAGGGAAATGCAAATCAAAACAACCATGAGATACCACTTCACACCAGTCAGAATGGCTAAGATCAAAAACTCAGGTGATAGTAGATGCTGGCAAGGATGCAGAGAAAGAGGAACATTCCTCCATTGTTGGTGGGATTGCAAGGTGGTACAACCACTCTGTAAATCAGTCTGGTGGTTCCTCAGAAAACTGGACATAGCATTATACCACTATACCACTCCTAGGTATATACCCAGAAGATGCTCCAACATATAACAAGGACATATGCTGCACTATGTTCATAGCAGCCTTATTTATAATAGCCGGAAGCTGGAAAGAACCAAGATGTCCCTCAACAGAGTAATGGCTACAAAAAAATGTGGTACATTTACACATTACACAATGTGGTACATTTACAGCTATTAAAAATAATGAATTCAAGAAATTTTTAGGTAAATGGATGGAACTAGAAATTATTATCCTGAGTGAGTTAACCCAATCACAAAAGAACACACATGGTATTTACTCACTGATAAGTGGATGTTAGCCAACTTTCTTCTATGGCCAAACTCTTCTGTGGATTCCCATAAATTGCCTGATGGAGTTGATTGCTAAAAGCAATTAGTGGCAAGGAGAAGGCTAGGAGGGGAAGATCTATGTGATACATTTGAGTTGGTGAGCAGCTGAAATGTAGGCTGCAGCAGGTGTTCTGAGCAGGTATAGGAATGAAAATGGGTGATTGGATTTGGAGGAGCAGAGAGACAGATGAAAACCTGCAATCAGCTTCCCTGCTTACTTACAGAATTGTATTTGCAATTTTTCATAAATAGACTTCAGTGTTTCTATTTTTTTCTAAAAATAGAAATAATTTTATTAAACTTTCTGATATTTGTTGAAACTATATAAACTGGTTTATTTTATTTCATCTTGCAATATTTTTAAACAAATTATGTAGTATTAATTTCTCTTGGTTTCTTTTGGTTTTCCTCATAGTGAATCATTTTATCCAAAGAAAATCTGAATACATCATGACTTATATTTCATTTTATATTCCTTTGTTTTTCACATATACTGAGTGAGCATACATCTCTTTTGCAAGACTGAAAACACCACTTAATGTTGAATTTCACAATTTTGTTCTATTAGAATAAAAAGAAACAATGTATTTTAGATACCTAAGAAGGTGACTAGATTTTGGTGAGATTTTCAATTCATTACATAAAATCTTCAGCTTATCATAAATTATCTTATAAAGATATACCGTGTAGGATTAGACTTACTACATGTTTGAGATTATGGTGTCTATTTTACAATATTATGTTCATGTTCAGTAACTAACTAAATATTACAAAAGGAAAGTGTTAGCCTTTTTTTTATTTTACTGATATTCTATAAAGTTAATTTAATTTCTCCTTGAATTCATAATTTACCACTGAAAACATCTGTTCTTAGATTTTTCTTGTAGTACAAATTCCATTGGTTTTATGGCTGCTGGGCTGAATGATTTTCTTTTTCAGTGTCCTTTGAAATTTTGTGCATTTTGTGAAAAAAAATATCTCTTTTGAATACATTGTTCACTTATATATATCTTCTCTTATTTGACTGTGTTACCTATGAATAACTCGACCAATGTTAACTTCTTAAATACTCTGGACATTACGCAATTTATAAAGTAATCTCTCCCTTATTAGTTTGACTCTTAGACATCAAATTAATCTTGACTTCAGTTTAACTTCTGAAAGAATAGCATCAGCTGGGTAAGAATTTTAAGTATCTAATGGTCTGTTTTATAAGAAGCTGACTGCTGTCCTTACACTTGTTTTCCACTTAACTGCCTCATATGCTTTGTTTCAGTCCCTTATAAGTCGCCTTTATCATGTAATTTCTTTGGGGGTCAATTCCAGCACATTCTGTACAGGCTTGTCTTCTGTCCTGAATTCTAACAAAACAATGTACACCAAGAGTTCTACTAAAGTGTTATGTTCTTAATATTCATTTTGCCTGTTCTTTAAGGCATCATTGTGCATTTCTTATTTAACCATTTTTATTGCTTTAAGAGCCCTTCTACCATTTTTACATCTTCAGTCGCTACAATTCTCTCTGCCCCTTCTGCTATTGGCTTTTTTTCCCTACTTGGAGAAGAGTTTTTGCATACTTCTGCTACACATGTACTTTAAAACATATTGCTTTTGTTTTTAGTTTCTGTAGTTATTCGAATGCATTTAGGTTACTATAAAAACTTAAAATAGGTGGGAAGCTTCAAACAGAAGTAAACAGGTTTCTTTCTCAGCATCCTTGGAGCCAAGAAGCCTAAGATAAGTTCTTCAAGTATGATTTCTGATTAAGTAGTGACTACTGGTTTATAGAGGCCCATTTAGTATTAAACATTCACACGGTAGAAAAGAGAGTCCTCTTAATCATGTCTTCTTTGAGGATCCAGGCCCAGTTTATATTAACTCATAATGGGAAACATAGATTGAACAGTTCCTAATGTAAATAAATAATGGATATTGTGTAATTGCATTTAGGTAAATAGGCAGGCAACATTGTTAAGTGTAGACATTAACGGTTGGGAGTGGGAAAGAAGATGTTGGAAAGAATGTGAACAGTCGTATCTGGGTCAGAATAATCACCATGAGTTTAAGACTAATCTATGTTACATGGCTTTTAAGGCCAAAAATCATTCTTGGACTACAGAAAGATGTTGTTCTATAAAACAAAGCAGCAAATAGACTAAAACCAAATGGTAAGAAACAATGGTAACAAACAGAATGAAATATAGATATTTTATGCAATATGTTGTAATTGTGAATCAAGATGTAACAAGAAATTAGAACATAAAATGGTATTTACAAAATAGCTGGGCTCTACACACCACATTTTAGCTCTAACAAAACAATAGAACATATTTCACACTAAAGTTCTTTATCTAAAAATATCTGTCTTCTCATCCTTGTAATATTCATGGATGTGACACGTCTTTGCTTCAACATAACTCATAGGCATAGGGCAGACGCAAGTTATATCACAATTGACAAAGCGACAGCTACAAAGGAGAAATGACACCTACAGAGGAGAAGAGAACAGGGTACTGGAGATGCTTGGGATGAAGACGGCTTCCAAGAAAATGTGATGGACTTTCTAAACATAATCAAAAAGTGCTTTAGACAGCACTTTGTCAAAACCTAATAACTGTAATTTAATGCTAATTACAGGGTGAAGTTTTTCTTTTTTATTTTCCCCAACATAACATAGCTGTGTGCATCATAGCTGTGGTTATTTCAAATAAATATGTTTAGTTTGTACTCTATTCCAGAATGCTTTGCCTGAGGATTTAAGTTCACAGAGTAATGAAACATATGGATCATTTATGACAGTAAAATAATTATAAAAATAAATTCTGAAATGCCTTCTTTTTCTAGCAAGTCTTCAAGCAAAGTCACTTCTTTGTATGTGTTTCTGTATGTGTGTGTGGGGTGTTTAGAGTGTTAAATGTATACAAGAGGAAGACAAACATTTTTATATCAATTTAGAATTTCAGTAAATATATTAAGACAGTGAAATATTGATATTCATGTTTGGTAAAACAGAGTCTTGTATATTTGAATCTTGCATTAAAATAACATATGGTTGCTATTACTCATTAAGAAGTAGCAACAGTTGTTTTATGGCTACTAGTAAGTTTTTTTGCATCAGTATAATTTTAGTTTTTAATCACACCGTTAAATACGTTAAAATTAATAAACTAAAGTTTATGACTATTTTAATCTGTTGTTGAAATCAAAGGAGACTAATTTCACCATGACCAGCAATCATTGACCTAGAAATAAAAACCAAGTCTTTCCTTCTAGCATGACTTTGTAATCTATGCAGAGGATGCATACGATCGATTGAAAAATGTGAGAAATGGAGATCTTTTTGTAAATATAAATTAAAGTACTTGTCTTAGTGCTTCATGAATTTTGTAGAATCTCAACCAATTTCCACTAGGGGGAAGTAGACCCACTAAAGTTTGATAGTTTTATTTTATAAAAATTTATCCAGATATAAAATTCATTACTTATTATGTAATCTTTTTCCCCCACAAATTCGGAAAATAGTTATTCTGTATATAAAGGAAAGCTTTGACAATGACAGTAGTAGAATTAAAACAACATATTTTTTTGCTTAACAAGATAAATACATTCTAAATAATATTTTGGGCCTGCTTTACTTTACTGAGAACATTTTAATATCATTTCACATAAGGGCAAAATCCCTTCCTCCTTCTTTCCTTCCTTCCTTCCTTCCTACCTTCTTTCCTTCCTTCCTTCTCTCCTTCTTTCCCTCCTTCCTTTCTTCTTTCTTCTAAATTTCAAATTTTGTCACTCATCCCTGTCTCTCTCCCCAGTGTACTTTAACCCATCTCCCCTCCCCTTTGCCTCCGAGAAGGTGTTCCCATACCCAGCCACCGACCCCCACCCAACTAACACTCAATCCCTGATTCACCTCACTGCACCCTTCTCACTGCACATCCTCTCCCCTGGGACTTCAAGTCTCTACAGAATTACATGCATCCTCTCCCACTGAGGCCAGACAAAGCAGTTCTCTGATATATATGCGGGGGTGGAGGGAGAGAGGACGGGGTGCAGAGTAGCCAATGTATGCTCTTTGGTTGGTTGCTTATTCTCTGGGAGACTAATACTACTACTACTACTACTACTACTACTATTAATCTATTTTCTATTTTTTCAATTATTATTTCCCATTTTGATTATCTGTGTCTACCTACAAGAATTTCTCTCTACAAACCAGGATTGTTTTAAGGGTGGCTTAGACACTGATTATGAGGCTGATGGATGGGCCTTTCTTTCCCTTAGGACTCATCTTCCTAGAGCCCAGTGAGTGTTTTTAAAATAATGTGTAAATCATTAAGAAAAGTCCTCAGCAAAACTTTGTGCTGCACGTGTACTGTCTAATTATTTCTATTTTCTCTGTTTCTTAAGGAAAGCTATGATGAATATTTAATGGTTGTACTATATTTCAGTTGAAGATCATATATAACAAGCAGTAACAGAACTGACTTGAAATATTTAGAAAAAAATCAAAGTCACCTAATTAAATAAAAACTAGCAGAGTCCGTATTAATATAATTTTTCTGCAAATTAATAATTACTATAAGAAAAATATCAATAAGGAATACCGTGCATATGTAAAAATGGCATCATGTATATGTATGCATATATTACTCATATCTCCTGTTGCTATGACTTTATAAGAGGCAATATCAGGAAGGAAGAAAATATTTCCCTTTACAATTTTGGGGAAACAGTTCATAATCCTTCAGAAGACATGGCAGCAAAAACAGGAAGTTGACTATTCATATGTATATAGAGTCAAAAAACAGATAACAGACAGGAAGTACAGCACAGCTATAAAATGTTAAGGCTTGTTTCTCATAAGAGACTATATGAAAAAAGCCCCATCTCCTAAAAGTTCTATGACATTCTAAATGGTACTACAAGCCTGAAACCAGGTGGTCAAACAGATGAGTACATAATGGTCGTTTCAGATTCAAACTGTGACAGCAAACATGGAAAATAATTAACAAGGCTATATCATGACTCAGCTATGGAGAATTAAGCAGACATATTTAGATTGAGGAGCCCAGAATCCCAGTAACTGAAATTGAGATATTGAATCAAATTCTGGTTAATGTTAAATACAAAGGACAAATATGATTTGAGAATGTATTTTAAATTGATGTCCACAATGTCTATAGACTCATCTGGGCAGATTCTCCATCTCTAGGCTATGAACATTCTCAGAAGACAATGAGTACTCTACACAAACACTCTGGTTTGTGATTCAATGGACGGCTCAGTGTTCCATGCTGGGTGATAGAGGATTTCTCATGTTCACATACTTCATTAGGTGAGGCATATAAGGAAGGTGTATTCTTTTCAGAAGAACATGACATCACGTGTATCATATAGCAATTTATTATTTAATGAACTTCAAAAAACTCATCCATTTTATTTCTCATAGTTAAGAAACTTAATGATCTCTTGCTTTCTTGCTCTTGCTCTGTCCTTTCCTTCCTGCTCCTCCTCTCTCCCCACCTCCCCACCCACATACTCATGGCCAGCCTCTACTCCTCTACTCTTTGTTCTCTCTCTCTCTCTCTCTCTCTCTCTCTCTCTCTCTCTCTTTCTCTCTCCTTTTCTGTACTTACTACCCTCTCAACTCCCCTCTCCATGCCCTGAATGAACAATCAGGAGGGGACAAGAACACCACAAGAAGACCTACAGTGTCAAATAACAGAGTCTGATCTTCCAACTACAAAGAGTATAGAGGAACTGGACCTAGCCCACTACATATTTATAGCATGTATGCACTTGGTCTTCATGTGAGTCCCATAAAATTTAGAGAGAAGTCTATTCTGACTGTGGCACCTGCCACTGGATCCCCTTCCCCGAGCCGAACTACCTGTTTGAGCCTCAGTGGGAGAGGATGAGCTTAGTCCTTTTGTGACATGATGTCCCTTTGCAGGGTGGTACCTACACATTGCGGTCTTTCCCTTCTTTGAGGAGAACGGGGTGGAGGAATAGGGATAGTGGCTTGTGAGGTGGGACTAGGAAGAGAAGAGGGGGCTACAATTGGGATATAATGTAAATGTATTTATACATTTTGAAAAATTAAAAAAGAAAGCAGTAAAATGGAAAAAAATCATAAGAAATAAATGGTTAGAAACTAAGTAGACACTATCCTAATTCACAGATAATTGCAGTGAGTAACAAAACAAAATGTGCTGGATTCTACAGGTTAAAAACCGCAGAAGTAACATGGTGATCACATTATTAATTTTAACATTCACAAAAAAACAATCTGGGACAAAATGTGAAGAATGAACAAAGCCTGGGAGAATCTGGGCTCCCAGCCCAGAAGTAAAAGCACATGAAAATATATAAATAAGAAGAAAAATGATGTATTCCATAGAAAAGACAGTTGGAGTCTCAGAAAAAATAAAGACATGATAAGTATACTGAATTTGAAAGGAGAATAATGCCAAATTTAAACATGTTAACAAAGCTAATAGGCCATATTACTATATTGTCAATAAGAAACATACATGGAAACTGAGAAAGGGAAATAACTCATAGGAAGATAAAAATTGTAAGATCATTGTTCAGAGGAAAAAAAATAAAAGATTTTTACAGGATACCAAAATATGTTAGTAGCGCACTAGGTACTGTATAATTTCTGGCATTGTCTTCTAGGTGAAAGTTCACTCATCTGGAAGAGCCCTAGAAACATACCAGCTATATTTGTTAATCAGGACCTTTTCACTGCAAGGTTTGTGGGTGAGATAACTAAGAATTTTAACTAAAACAATATTAAAATGCTTAAATGATTTTTATCTGAAGTTCACAGTTTAATCATAATTTACATTGCTGAGTCTATTAAGTATAGGAATTAAGTTCCTAAGCTAACGTCCTAATAAATAATCTAGTGCTAACTGTTTCTGAAAGAATTTATGAATCAAAACCTAGACACTTGTTTAATATGATCAAGACTTATTTCCTGTCATCATCACATTGGCCTTCTACTGTAGCATAAAATTGAAGTAGCAAAGACATATTGTAAGCAGAGTTTGATCAGTTGTCAATCAAAAAAATTTACCAAAAATTGCATATTAACCCCAACATAAGCTTCCTTAACTATTAATTTTAGAGAAAGGTTTTTCCACTGATCAAAGAGTACTATTCCCTTCCTTGCCCTACAAAGAAATGTGACTGGCATATACTGATTAAAACAGGTATTATTTGATGAGCTTTTATGAACCAATACTATATAACAAGCAAAAAGGAAAAATTCTATCTTGTTGACAGTAAAGTCAAAACACACACACACACACACACACACACACACACACACACACACACACACAAATGGATTGAAGGCTACATTATTCCCACTAAAAATCAGAACTACTGAAAGCAAACATATTTGCTATTTCTAGTTACATTAGATAGAACTAATCACTGCACACTTAATTATTATAGGTATAAAAGAGTCAAAGACAATACAAAAAGAAAAAATACCTACTTTTTAATTGTGGAGATGCAAATGAAAATTATTTTATGTAAAGTAAAATGTTAGACATTAGAAGGTGTTGTCAAGATAAAGCAAAGATCAGAATAGACATTATTAAAATAAAGTGAGGATCAATCGTGAATGTTGATGGTTTCAGAGTTTCTATGAAATATATAAGCACAACTATGGACTGGTCATGTCGGAACCCCGGTAGGATGAGGGCAGATCTAGAAAGTGCCTAAATACACTGTGTAAAAGATTGATCATAATTCTGTCAAGGAAATAACAATTTGAGATTGATTTAGTATCTCACCAACACTGAGATTTTATATAGAAAAGAATAGAAAAGTGATGGAATGGAAGAGTCTGGCATCCTGGAAGACGCAGTTCTATCAAGATAGAAAAATTTGAAATGGGGACATTGCCTTGAGATGAACTTGGAGACTGATAATATTTCTGTTCAGCCAGTAACGTTATTGTAATAATCTTAAACTCTAACAATTAGAGGAGTATAAAGAGGTAGAATGTGGGAAGGTGTTGTGGTCAATGATTAATTACATACTAGAAATGAAAAAAGCTTGATTAAATAAAACTATAGTCAGCAATAATGTATCAAAAAGGAGAGACAGAAAAATCAAAATATAGCATGTCTGACTAAGTGGTAAATTTATATGAGTAGTTCCCACTTAACTGTGAAGCAAGGAACACCTAATTATATCTATTAATATCCAGCAAAGAATTAGTTACATATATAAAACAAAATTATTTGTTGATAAATATTTTATAGATGTTTAAAAGGGTACAATTATAATTTTTGCATATGATTATTTTCTTGTTTGTGGGAGTCTCTGACTCAGAAAAAATTATAATAAGACATTTGAATATTTAATTTATAATATTTAATATTATACAAGTAGTAGTTGATTGAGACCAGAAGAGTCTTGGGAAACAGTGTCTTATTTAAAGGAAATAGTATGTCCTTCCAAAGAAGTGTCATGGTGAGATATGTGTTTCTTTTCGATATATAGGCTGCCTACACACTGTTACGGTACTCCTTTAGGGAGTCAATCACATATTTTCATAAGAAAAGCATGTATAGTATCTAATTCAGAATAAAAAATAGGCTACGTCTGCTTTCTCTTTCCCAACACTAACAAGTAAAATCTATTTACAAATGGTAAGAAGAGTCGGAAAATTTAAAGTATAGGAAAGCAGGCAGGAACTTAAGAATCAATTTTTGGTAAAATTATTCAATTAATCTCAATACATTCTTACTATATCATAAAGGAAAGATTCTTCTTTTCTTTTCGTTCTTCTTTTATACAATAAAAATAAGTAAATGAAAGAAAAAAATAGCCAACTATATACTAGTAGATCAACAAACTCATTAAAAAAAATCATCTGTTAACAACCATTCACTGTTTTGGTAACATTAGAGTATTTTTTCACAAATGCATAATTTAAATATAGGAAAAAAACAGTTCAACTATTCATGCTTTTTTTTAAATTATATTTTCTCTCTCTTCTTTTTACACTCCAAATTTTATTCCACTTCCAGTCCACCTTCCAAATGTTTCACATTCCATACCTCCTCCCCGCCCCATTGTCTCCACAAGAATGTTCCCACCCCATTCCACCCCACCATACCTCTAAACTCCCTGGGGCCTCCTGTCTCTTCAGACTAAACCCAGACCAGGCAGTCCTCGATAGCATATTTGTTGGGGGCCTCATATTAGCTGGTGTATGCTTCCTGGTTGGTGATTCAGCGTCTGAGAGGGTCTCAGGGATCCGGGTTGAGACTGCTTATCCTCCTACAGGATCACCCTCCTCCTCAGCTTCTTCCAGCCTTTCTCTAATTCAGCCACAGAGGTCAGCAGTCTCTGTCCATTGGTTGGGTGCAAATATCTGCATCTGACTATTTCAGCTGCTTGTTGGGTCTTTCAGAGAGCAGTCATGATAGGTCCCTATTTGTGATTGCACCATAGCCTCAGTAATAGTGGCAGACCTTGGGACTTCCCCTTGAGCTAGAACCCACTTTGGGCCAGTCACTGGACCTTCTTTTCTTCAGGGTCTTCTTTATTTCCATCCCTTTGAGACAGGAAAAATTATGGGTCAGAGTTTTGACTGTGGAATAGCAATCCCATCACTCACTCTATGCCCCATCTTTCTTCTGGAGCAGGACTTTACAAGTTCCCTCTCCCCAGTGTAGGGCATTTAATCTAAGGTCCCTCCATTTGAGTCCTGAGAGTCTCTCATCTCCCAGATCACTGGTATATTCTGGAGGGTCCCCTCAACCTCCTACCTTCCGAGTTAATGGTTTCCATTCTTTCTGCTGTCACTCAGGGCTTCAGTATATTTTCCCCACCCAATACCAAATCAGGGTCCCCCCTTCTCCACCCTGTCTTTTTTCCTTCCCAGATCCCTCCCTCTTCGTTTATGGTTGCTTTCTTCTCCCTCTCAAGTGGGACTGAAGTATCCTCACTTGGGCCCTTTAGCTTATTGACATTTTGAGTTCTGTGGACTACATCTTGGGTATTTTATACTTTTTGTGTGGTTAATATTCCCTTATTAGTGAGTACTTACCATGTGTGTCCTTTTGGGTCTGATTTACCTCACTCAGAATGATATTTTCTATTTCCATCTATCTGACTGCAAAGCTCAGGATGTCCTCATTCTTAATAGCTAAGTAGTATTCCATAGTGTAATTAAACCACATTTTCTGTATCCATTCTTCTGTCGTGGGACATCTGGGTTGTTTCCAGCTTCTGGCTATCACAAAAAAAGCTACTATGAACATAGTGAAATATGTGCCTCTGTGGCATGGTGGGGCATCTTTTGGGTATATTCCCAAGAATGGTATTGCTGGGTCTTCAGGTAGATCTATTTCCAATTTTCTGAGGAACCTACAGATTGATTTCCAGAGTGGTTGTACCAGTTCACAATCCCACCAGCAATGGAGGAGTGTTCCTCTTTCTCACATCCTTGCCAACATGTGTTGTCACCTGAGGTTTTGATCTTAGCCATTCTGAGTTTAAAAATTTTTAAACAATTATATATAATATAATAATTTCTCATTTTCTAAATAATTTTATTTAAGAAATAAAATAATATCGAATCTTTTAATAAGTGATTTAATGTACCCATATTGAAGTTACTTATTTTGTTTTATTATTAATGTGACAATTCCCTTTAACTATGATTTTTATCAATATTAAAGTGGCTTCACCTGCTTTTTTCAGGAGATAAATATTCAAATTATTCAAATGGTAGTTTATATGTGATATAAGGGTTAGCACCATAGACATGATTCAGTTTTTCAAATAGTATATTAGTAAAGTTAACATGCTCTTTTACTTTTAATTATGATAATTTTTCTAGATAATTTTCAGTTGATACTTTACTTGTCAAATAGTTTGGTTCTCATTCATGGAAACAACAGCTCTTTCAAACTTTTCATTTATAAACTTTGGCTTAAATAATTCTTTTCTCTCCTAGTTTCTTGTGTGTTTACACTTGTATATATGTGAATGCACAATCCCATGCCTATGAATGTCAAGGCCAGATGTCAGTATCCCTTGCATTCCTAAGTTACTCTTATCATGTTTTGGAGACAGGCTCTCGTTCTCATCCATTTGTAACTTCCTCTTGTAGCTGACTGGCTTCCAGTGAGCACCCAGGATCCACTCGCCTCTGTACTAGCTCTGCATACAAAAGCATGTACGTTTATTTGACCTGGGTACTAAAGATATGAACATAGGTCTTCATATGTGCACAGCCATGCTTCCTGAGCCATGCCATCTAAAAGCATAATTTTAAGCTATACATTTGACTTAGCAGAGGTCAGTTTACCTTTATGGATGTGTATAGGCATGCCTTGCCTTTTCACATGTTTTACTTCCCCCTTTGAAATTAGAACTCAGTTAATATTGAATCTTAGTATGTTATAAATATAAGAATAATGTACCCCTAGGGACAAAATTTCTTTATTTCCCCCATCATTTCCTTCAAACAATTTGCTCCAACCAATGAATGGCCCTTCTACTGAGATGTGGACAGTTTCATTCACTTACTATTAGATTACTTTATATTGGAATATGTACTTAATAAGTACTCAAGAGCCCTCCATATTATACCCCATGACTTTCCGTTTCCCATGCGGTCCAAAATTTCTTGAAAAGTTAGTTAATGACATAGCATCTACTGGTGAGTCCACTCTGCCCTGAGGGATCGCATTCGTTGCCCACAATGGTCTTGTGCTTGTTTGATATTTTGTATCACTGGTGATTCCAACGTCCCTAAGATATCAAGCTTCAATTTAATACTACATTTCTGCCTTCTCAGTATTCTTTATGCAACACTCTTGCAAACTGTCTTTCAATATCTTTTCTGCTTCATTATTCATATCAATACCTAGGAGTTTCTGAAGTATAGCTAATATTGTGTGTTTGTGTGTGTGTGTCTGTGTGTGTGTGTGTGTGTGTGTGTGTGTGTGAGTTGTATTTCCAGACAGCAGCTGAGACATTCTGAAAATGGAAATGGTATCCTTTTTATCTACGACGCTGTTAACATTGAAAGTTGAGTTTTCTTATATTTCTCATTTATCCAATCAGCAAATATTCAGCAGATTCCTCTTTACTTAGGCATCTGTCGTCAACTGCAGGTCACAAGCCATTCAGATACCTTAGTCAGTGTTGACACAGTACAACAGAAATTACCTTATTGCTAGAAATAAGCATAAAACATAGTAGACAATGCAGACTCAAACTTGAGCTAGCACATCCATGAGCATACAATACACTAGAATCTTCAGTGATTTTCCTTACAGGGTAATTTGAACCGTGAAAGAGATCAATTAAAGAATGGTGTTATCCAGTCAAATAAGGAGAGTATCTTCTTAACTGCCATGTTTGCCAGTGATAGCTAGATTCATTGCAGGATTCTTAGAAGGAGAACAAGGAGGAAAGAGAGAGATCAAGTGTATCTTCACATACATGTATATAAGGGACTCTGTTCATATAATATGGTGAATATTTATGGCTCAATTTAATATTCAAGGGATTAGCTTTTTTCAAATAAATATATAATCATTTGAAAATCAAATGGTATAATTTGGAAATAATAAACTTACCATGAGTCTTTTCTAGCACGATTCTCTATTATAATTTTAAGGATTCATCAAATCTATAAAAATAAATTTTGTTTTTTCTTTAATTAAAATAATGCATTTTATCTTATCAACAAATGCTTCAAACAAAAGGCTTGTGAATAATATTAAATTAGCTGAAAATAGCAAACAAAAATTATGAAAGATAATGCAGTCCAAATTGATTTTGAAATAAATACAGTTTTAGCATAAATTGAGAAAGTACAATTTAGAACATTGCCTTGCCAAAATTCAGGCTATTTAAAGGTATTGACTAACATAGCCATTATTTAACATATTCATTCTACAAACTTTGTAAAATATGCAAAATGTAAAAATCAATGTTAGTATTATTGATATAAAACTCCCTAACAAAAGATCCCCAAATATCCAGAGTGTGGTAATATTTCACATTGACTTCTATTAGAAAACTGATAAGGTCTTCTGTGGGAAAGCAGCACCATTGTTAACCATAATTATGCAACACATGATCCTGTTAAATATAGTTGTTTGATGATTAAATTATTGACCAATATTTCTTGAAACAAGAGAGCAGAAACTCTCTACCAAAGTAATTTTATATGTTCAAATTAAGACTTAGATTTCAGAGCATCTGAATGTCTTGGGGCATTGTTAAAAGACACCTTAATTTATGTCTTGTGGCATTTACAACTTCTGCAGTTTTGGTAGAAAGTAGGTATTGAACAGGCATTGTGTTTTAAATATTAATGAAATATGAAGTGTAAGTTTTTTTTCCTAGGGGATTATGATGCTTATCATTTAAATATTTTTTGACAACTATGTTTTGTAAAAAAAAAATCACATATAACATGCAAAAAATTTATAATATTATTCTATGCATGGCCTTTATTAAGTGTGAGACTGTCAATGAAATTTTAATAGAAGCTACTTTTATCAAATGAATTACTTATATAAGAAGAATAAATAGGACAAACATGATTAAAATTTTAGTGAAATCTGAATGCTTGTACCTGATATTTAGATTAATTAGCATATTTTCAAATGTGAGTTAAAAAGTAATTTGATTATTGTGAACAGGAATGAAGATATATGAAAGATGTTTATGAAATGATCATTACCCCTGCCCCAGTTGAGAAGTTGTTGGCAGTTGATGGTTACTGATCAAGGGAAAGTCACTTTTCTGTAAAGGGACTGCTGGTAGATCCCTGATGCCCTAATAGATGAACCTATGCCCATAATTATATGGAAAGTAGTAACTAGATTCATTGAGTTAATAAAAGAAGAAAGAAAGAAAGAAAGAAAGAAAGAAAGAAAGAAAGAAAGAAAGAAAGAAAGAAAAGAAGGAAGGGAAAGAAGGAAGGAAGGAAGACATGAAGTTGGCAAAATGTGTAATGTTAGGAGTCTTCAAATGAGCTAGAGACAGAAGAGCGGGTAGATACAATCAGTTGCATTGTACATATATATGAAATTTTCTAAGAATAACATTTTAAAATTAAAATGTTAAAAAACTGAGCATGTAGTTGCTGTTGTTCTAGTACTTAAACCAATGAACCTACAGACAATGCATGTTTTTCTTTCAAATAAAACTCTTAGAAAACAAAGATGGTTATGATTACTAGACATAAGATGTAACAAAATACTCAAGTGGGGAAATATGGAGACAAACTGGAACAGAGAGTGAAGGAAAGATCTTCCAGAGATAGCCCTACCTGGGGATCCATCCTATATACAGTAACCAAACCCAGACACTATTG
>JANHMN010000014.1:57632677-57673350 GCA_030674055.1 Rhabdomys pumilio
TTAGATATAGATATAGATATAGATGATATAGAGATAAACTTAGATATAGACACAGATATAGATATAGATTGGATATAGACATAGACATAGATATAGAATTATACATATATATAGATATATAGATACAGATATAGATATAGATATATATCATGATGAACTTAATTAAATTAAATGACAGTTTTATAATTTAAAATAAATTTGATAGAGGTTGAAAACATAGGTCTGCAATTAAGATCACTTAACATTCTTGAAAAGAAGCCAGGTTTAATGCCCAGAAGTCCTATGACAGTTTACAACTGTCTGTAATTTCAGTATCAGGTGATCATTATCCTTTCTGGCTTGTTCAGGCAAGGTACACATGTAATGCAATACATAAATGTACACAAAACTGTCACACTCAATTAAAAAAATAGTTTAAGATTTTTGAAAAAATAAGTGAATTAACTGTAAATCAGGGCAATGTAATAATATATTGCTATTACTATGTAGTAAATAGCAGTTTTGAAATGATGACTAGAGACGTCATTGTTATAAATTATAGACAAGTATTTAGAAAATAAATGCACTAAAATAATGTGTGGATACATGTTTTTAAAGGATCTAACATTCTTTTTTAAATAATAATAATAGTAAATAGACAATTACAAGTAACTGAAATTTCTGGTTCAATGAGTGCTTAACTGCTCAAAAAATATGAGGTAATGGTGTTGATAACTGTATATACACAAAGTCAGTGACTTCTGATTAAGTCATTATTTTTTGTTGAGTTATGTGTATTATTTTAGATTTTCCTTTTAGCTACACTATCGAATCTATTTCTTTCTACTATACCACAAAATAGTCTAAAAATGGAAACCCTTGACTTATTACCCAGACATACACACACTTTGAAAAGAGTCAGAGACGAATAAAATTTTGAAGCTAAATCTGACAATTATATCTAAGGACAACAAGCCTAGAGGGAAGAAATTAAATCAGGCTTGAAGTTATGGTGATGAAATGCAAATATGAAATTGCCTTTTGGTCTCTCAGGAGAAGAAATCCAGGTAAAAGTGGTGAGGGAGGAAAACATAAATCCCTCTTAGCAACCAGGTCAGATGAATCAACTCTGCTATTCAGAGACAAGCTCAATTTTGCAGAAAATTTGCACCTTTCCTCCTTATCACCTTGGCTTTCTGCTTCCCTTGTGCAGTTAAGGATCCCTGGTGATTTCACCAATCAACAATTAAAATCATTGTGTATGTATGAGCTAAGCTGCCTGATCTCTGTTTGAATCACTCTATGGTGTTATAAATTTAAAATGCCGTTCTAGTTATATTAACCCTGAATCAAATTGGTGTGATTCTCAGAGTAAGTCAGGATGAGGGATTATCTCTCAAAAGTTGGGTGGGTTAGAAGAAGAGGAAGAATTTAATTTCTAGATCCAGGCTCTTGAAGGGAACCAAAGCTGTAGCTGAAAACAGTAGATTACCAAATAGAATCTCTTGAGTATTCAATTTCAGAATTTTAGGTATCAATGGTTATTCATTTTTAGGCACTGTGTAAAAGAAATAGTTAAAATAGAATGCAAAAATCAAACAAAAGGATTGCAATTATTCTCAATCTTTTCTTTCCACTTTTAAATGAATAACTAAGAAAATCATTAGTGTCATTGATTTGTTGAATAAATCTATTTGAGTATTTAAAGTAGTCTATGGATTCATAGGCTTGGTAAGATAGGAAATCGCAAAAATTTGTGAAATTCACAGAAGCCACAGCAAGTTCATAGGTTAGGGTACCATGTGAAGAAAATAAGGTAATGCGATTAAAATTGGGAAATGAGGATTACATGTGGGTAAAGCTATTAAAGATGTGTCTTTGTGACAAGGCTCTGACCAACTAAGAGGAATCAAAGTCTCTGAGTGTGTCGCTGTAAATCCATTACGCAAGAACTGGTAATAGTAGTTTCTGCTGTCCACACAGAGGCCTCCAGTGAGTCTTGGCAGACTGGCACATTCATCAAACGAACCTGGACCCTTGGGGTTCCCAGAGACTGAACCACCAACCGAAGAGCATACAAGGGCTGGAATCAGCCTACCCCATCATATATGAAGTCGATGCGCAGCTTGGTTTTCTTTTGGGTTCCATAATAACAGAAACAGGGCCATCCTAGACTGTTGTCTTCCTGTGGTACCTGTTCCTCCAATTATGCTGCTTTGTCTGCTTTGTCCATTTATGCTCAGTGGGAGAGGATGTGTCTAGTTTTGCAGAGATTTGATGTGCCAGGGTATGCCAGATGGAAAGGGGAGAGGGGAGGAGCTGTGTAAGGGAAGACCTTGGAAATCAGGGAGGGGCAGTGATCTGGTTGTAAAGTGAATAAATAAATTAATGGGGTAACGTGTGTCTTTGTGATTGGTTGATTGAGGAATGACTAGGGGAAGAGTCAAGAAACTTGCCTTCTCTGGGAGCTAAAAAGAGATACCAACAAAAGGAGGCAGGTGATAAGGGAAAAAGTGGGACGGGAGGGGAGATTATTACTGACACAATAGAGGTGAAGGAGTCTAAGAAATATCTTACATTACTATATAGCTTCTCAGTGGAAATGTGTATATCACATAAGCAAATAAATGGTATCTTTTGTATAAAACAAGATTGGAATAGCATGGGGCTGAAATAAAGTGGATTTGGAACAGGTCCATAAGTGAGGAAGCAAGGAGATAAAAGGTTCTGAGGACACTGTAATCAGGCAGACAAAACAGGTTTGAAATGTCAGCTCTGCTATTTACCATCTGCTTAATTTTCAAAAAACCATTTATCCTTGCTGTGACAAAAAAAAAATACGGGATAATTGCGTCTTTCTCGTAGAAGCATATAAAATATTTAGTAGAGATCTTGACACACGTAATGAGGAACTCAAGATGAGGTTGATGGAGATGGAGATGATGATGGTGATGATGATGATAATGGTAATGGTGATGATGATGATGATGATGGAAACATAGTCAGTCTTAGTTATCATTTCGGCTAGGGAAAGAATGCCCAACCAGACAGATTCATAATAAATACTTGGATTGATCAATGTGACAAGGGATATTTTATTATATCAATCATCCCCTAGCATGTCTGACGACAAAGCATGAAACAAAGTCTTAGCCGTATCTCTTCATCTACAGCCTCCAATCTGAAAGACTTTTAAAAAAATTAGCACCAAGAACACATTACATAATTAACTATAGTTGTTTTATTTAGGTGAATAGAACTTTAAAAACCTCTTATGAGTAATCATATCTACTTGCCCTTCCTTTTTACTTCTAGCTCCTCCCAGTTCCTTTCTGTGGAGTCTCCCTGTGTGTTCATATAGATAAATCAGTATGAACCCGCTGAGTCTTTTTTGGTGATCCATGTACGTGGCTTCAAGACAGACCACTATGCACTGAACAATGATGGTCTTGTTTCAGGGAGCGGCCAGTTCCCCCTTTCTCAATAATCAATAGTTTCCTGTAATTCTTTGTCTAAGGAACCCTGTAAAAGTTTCCCCTTCAACATTAACAAATTCATGAATATTGATAATGTTCTGGTTTCATTTATTGGCAGGCATTTCTAGAATTGACTGTTTAACCACTGACTTCATGGTATTCTGTCTCTTAAAATCTTTCTACCCCAACTTTTTTGAAGTTCCTTTAGCCGTAGGTACAGAAACTGTGAAGTACATGGATCTATTCAATTTGGACTGCCACATTCTCTTGATTTTTATATTTTGTCCAGTTAGAGTTTTCTGTGATGATCTGCAAATCCTGTAAATGTAAACTTCTCTGAGGAGATGTTGTAGGTACAAATTCTCTGTGGGTTTAATAATGTGATTTTTGAAGTAAGAATTTTGCTACTCTGGAAAACTACATGTAATAAACTATGTTTTAAGTTCCATGATGTTGCTAGCTAGAGATTGTTACATTGTCAGTACCAGGCATGATTTCTCTTCTGATTATTTGACCTTAAGCAGCATTAGACAATGCAGGTTACTTCATGTATATGTGAGAGTCATTTCTTGTGCTGTTAGTATATCCTTTCGCATGGGTTATGTTTCACATTTTCCAATTGGGAAAGTGAAATTATCTCAACATTCATTTTCAGATTTTTTTTTTCTGATATCTAGATTAACAGAGAAAATATTTTATCATCTTAGTTTTGATTTTTATTTTTTCTATTATGGTAATATCCAGCATATTTATATATTCATTGGCTGTTTTAATTTCTTTGCAGAAATGTGTGTTAAAATCCTTATTTTGATTACTGAGTCATGTTTTCTGGTCAGTATCAGATTATAAGCTATTTTTGTTGTTGTTAATTTTCTCATTTTTTTGTAGTGCTAGGACTGACATTAAAGGCCTGTGACAAGCACTCTGGAAATACTGTATCACACTCCTGTCAGCATAGTATTTGAAAATACATTCTGCCATCGAGAGGTTTTCCCTTTTAGTCTATTAATGGTGTGCAACGTGTGTGAAAAGTAATGAAATTTACATTCTGTATTATTTCTTGCATTTTTATTTTGATTTTTTGCAAAAAAGCACTGTAACACACAATGTATTGAGCTGTCCTCTCTGTGTGTTTCTAAGAATATTTTGGTTTTAACTGGTAAGATTGAGGCTTTGAAACTGAGGTGATTTGATAAATCACAAGAGTTTTCCACTTTCCTTTTTACATATTGATATCAAGTTTCCCAATAATATGCCTTAAATAATTTGTTTTGTATCATTTTTAACTTCATCCTGTTTTCTTCTCATACCTTTCATCTCAGCAGTTGATTTTAATTGTTTGATTATTTATCTTCTCTTTGACAATTACTTATTGCCTGACAAAAGAACATTGGGTACAAGTTCAAGCACTAGGTATAAAATAGAATAACAAGACATTTTATTACTACAATGAGTCTTCAAACTAGAGGATAATGGGATGAGAGCTGAAAGTATGTGCTTTCTTTTAATATATATATATATATATATATATATATATATATATATATATATATATGCATACAAGATAAAGAAAAAAAGAGGTCATACATCTCTCTTTAACATTAGGAAAATAATCTTAGTGCATAAAGCATATATCTATGCAATTGAAAAGAGAAACTTGGGTTCTCCTTATATAAGAGACTGCTAAAGCGTGATCCTCAGATAAGAATGCCACCATATGGTCTTCTGAGGAGGCTTCAGAACGATGGGCATGAAGTTGATTAAAGGGTGTGAATATAGTTAGACAAATTCAAAAAGGTTAAGACATCAAAGGGTTTTGTGTTTTTACTTATAATACACATTGGATTTTCTTTTAAAGAATATGAAGAAGCAGAGGACCTGTTCAATATTTATTGCATTTCAAGAAAAATGAGTGTGAGTGCTACATTGTAAATATACTAGAGCTTGTGAGCAAAGGTAAAGTGACCACAGAAGGTGTTTTGACAGTCTTGAAAACCAAACATGACAGACTTTATACAGATATGCTGATAGATATGATGGAATGTAATTATCCAGTTCTATGTGCTTTGAAAACAATTCTTTCAAATTAGATATGAACATGAAGAAACAAATCTAAAAGCACTACCAGATTTGGTGACTGAAAGCTGAATTAATGTCTATAATAATGAGATAGATAGATAATAGATAAATATATAGACAGACAGGCAGATGGATGGAAGATAGATAGATAAAGACCTGAGATAGAAATCTTGTAAATATAGAAATTATGAGTTCAATTATGGACAATAATGTTAGCAAACTCCATCAATGTCTGTCACAAAAGTCAAGTTGGAATCTGGTAGGAACTTGAAATTTAAAACTGATTCTTTGGTTTCATAAAAGGAAAGCATTTCTTCATAAAGTCCACTGATGAATATAAGGATTAATATGTCTTAGGAGGTCACACTTTTATGAAAGTTGGACAAGAAGTCCACGGAGGGACTCATGCACTAGAGAATCCATTTCCACTCAACAAGTATGCCTAACACTGTGCTCTCCAGAGGGAATAAACAGATTTATTTCACTGACTGCTTCAACAATGAAAAGGTGCTGACAAAAAATAATCAAAAGACCCAGTAGCTAATAAAATGTAGAATTCACATAATGCTTGTTGTATTTGTATACACACAAACATATTTATATCTATATATACCTATTTCAGCTGAAACATAAAAAAATATTTTCTCTATGAGTTTAGACATGTTACTTAGTGAAATACAACATGCTGGTACAAAAAATAGAGTATTTTCACTATTTGCTATGACAGGAACAGTACATGTGTACAGGAAGAGAAAGTTTTAGCTATTAGTATTTCTGTCTTAGGTTAAAAGGCAGTATTTTCATGTGAATAGAGAATTGTAACAAGGCACAAAAATAAAACAGGGACATGATTATACAACTCTGTTATATAAAGGCATAATTTAAGACAATAAGAAGTATCTCATTTCATCTTTTATACCAGGGAGATCTTGTAGACCAAGCACAACACTACAGGTAATCAAGATTATAGCCAAGGAAAAAGTCAGAAGTGTACTCTATGAATTAGCTGTTTGTGACTGTTCACTAAAGTATTTTCATAAAACCTGAATTTATAAAAGTAACTTTTATGACTACATAATGTAAAAATTCACATATTTCTATAAGATAGAATTATTTGGAAAGCAAGTACATTTGTGAGCATTCCACTAATTCTGGGTTTTATATTTCAGTTAATTTTGGCTTACAAATTGAAAGCAACTTCTGTTTCTAAATGTCACTGAAGACAGAAAACATTTGGAATTGAGTATATATACCTCAATATGTCATTTTTATTATCTCCCAGAGCTATCATTGACACTGAATATTCTGAAAACAATTTATTAGATAAAATCAATATTACCCAAAACAATCATATGTCTAACATGAAATGAATCCTATAACTTACAGTTTTATTTGCCAATCTATTTCTAATTTGTTATAGAGATGAATTTAGTATATAAGTAATGAAACTAATTTTATTTTGTTTTGTTTTTATATCCAAGATCCAAAATTCTGGTTTAAAAGAATAGTATATGCAAATGAATCTGTATAAAATGTTGTACTGTCTTTAAAATAATAGAGCTTTTGAAACCAGAAAAGAAAATGGTACTTATCACCTATATCATATGATAGTATTTGAAATATACATTATAAAAAGAGCATTGCTGTATACACTTGTATTTCCAAGAGGAGAAAAATAACTCCATGGATCTTGGTGGTTAGTGACTCTAGCAGAAACAGTGAGTTCGACGTTCAGTGGGAGATAATTAAATGATAAGGTGATTCATAAATGATAAAGAAATACAGCATGAATTTCTGTGATCCAGACCTATTTACATATAGGTATATCTGTACCTAAAACCAAGCACACATACATACAAAGCATACATACACACACACACACACACACACACACACACACACACACACACACACAAAGAGAGAGAGCAATTTTTTAATTTTTAATTTTCACTATTTTTTAAACATTTCTCTTTTCTACTCTATTAACAAGTTCTTTTCACATGTCTTCACAGATGAGATGAAATAAATTGAGATAAATACAAGATACTATTTCTTCAAAGTCTATTAATAATATTTAATTATCTGTATAATTGTCTGTTTGAATGACACAACCACTTATTTTAACAAAATTATTAGAGTCATTCCACATAAAACATATATGGAAACAAACTTTGTGACCAGATTTTCTGGGGTCTGCATACGTGAACCAATGTTATTTTGAGTGCTAATTAGATATCATGCTCTTCAGTAGCAACAACTATGGTAACAGCACCTAAAACTCACAGTTCCATGTTTGGCATTATTTGGAACTCTTTTTATATGATAACTGTTTTAATTTCCAGAAGTAAAAATATGTTGCTTTAGTTGAGAATAGCAATATGAATTCAGTTAATAAGATTACTCTCATTATTCTGATGTTTGATCTAAGAAGACAGACAGACCTATGTTGAGAAGACTTGGGTTTCTTCTGGCAACATGGCCAGAGTATTGCTTGTGCTCTCTTCCTATAATGTACCATCCTGTTACTCTGAGTGTTTCTCTCTGTTCTTGCTCTCATGGAGACATAACTGATACATTTGGCAGTACACCTATTTTCTTAGTTCTAAAGACATTCCAAGACAAGTTGATCCCTGGTGCCCCCTGAAGGCCTCTGGCAGCCTTATCTGAAGGAAGTTTAGAAGAATTAGAAAGGGCCTAAGCTCTTCATAGCCTTGGCAGAAGGCAGGGTTCCAGCACTTTTCCCTGGCCCAAGGCATAATGTCTGTCACAATTTTATAAGTAGGTTGCTCACTCACATACCCCACAGAGACATCCTCATCATAACAACAAGGAAACTACATGTTTGTAGTTTCACACTGGTAAAATTTAACTTAATAAAAAGTGCAGTTTACCCCCAAATCTACCAAAAACATTTGGTTACTTTCCCTGATTTTGATATCAATCCTTAAATTAAGATTTTCGGTTATACATATCTTCAGATCAATTTTTATCAATTAACTTTCATTCCTAGATTAAATTAATTTCTTAGACATACCTGTGTTTATTGCAGTGCCTTAGTGTCCCTACTACAATAGCTCTAGAAGATACGACCACACATGATTCAAAAGTGATTTTTGTAACTATATATATATACATATATATATGTGTGTATATATATATATATGCCTGTATTTTCTATAACAGCAATAATTTAATAAGAGATAAATTATTTGAGAGGGAGTAAAAGAAGCATAGAAGCCGTTAGCATGGAAAGAGTAAGGGGTGGCAATATGTAAATATAATACAATACTGATAAAATAATCTAAAAGTAAAAGAAAACTTAAAATGTATTTCATCTCCGTCTCACTATCACAAACACTGCTGAACTGGGCTATTGCATTTTCTTGCCACACAGTTTAGGAAATTTCTAAAGTTTCTGGAAGTTTCTTTACACAAATCAGGTGCTTTGTAGTTATAGATCATTGGCTCTGCTTTGTTAACACTTGCTTTCACTTAAACATTTGCTGAAATGCAAATTTCCTTTACAAATACATACATCAAGGACCTCTCTATAATAATCTCCACACCACTGTACCCTGTGTTTCATGTTACTCCTTGTTTAAAATTAAAGCTAGTCTTGGGATATAGATACTTGCTGGATTTGTTTTGTCTATCTGTTTTGCGGGACGATCAATTTCTTACTGAACGATTTCATTAGCAACCTCTGTGTCCAAACAGAGCCATGAAATTGCAAAACAGGTCGACTCCTCTCCCAAACACTCCTGTTGAGATTTTATTCTGAGACTTCCTTTCTGAGATGCATCTTCTCATCTGGGAAGGGTGGCAGTATCTGCTCTATCAGCCCTCTAGTTATGCTGTGACTCAAATCCATAAAGAAATGCTTTGGGAATGGGACTCAGAATGCAGAGGCAGGCATTATTATTGCCTGTACACCCTGCTGTTACAAATTTCCCAGTAGCCATTTGCCACCTGCTGTGTGAGAAAAGCAGGACACTTAATGCTTTAGAAAAAATGGAGAAAGTCTATTTACACTAATTATTGAGAAAGGTTTTGTCTCACACCTGTTCTAGCTATTTTTAAAAAAATGGCAGTCTTAATTAGAACGTAAAAGGATCTAGTTAGTTTATCTTCAATCCTATAGCAGAGAAAGGGGAAATAATGCTGAGGACAAGAGACAATGGGGTTTGAATCTGGCCTCTCAGAAACAAGAGTCTGGATAGATTTCTGGGGAACTTGTGATCATAACTGTTGAACATTTTGTGATGCTAACTGCTGAACATCTCCAAATATGACAAACAGAGGTTGGAAGTCCCATTGCATTAACACCTTACTGCATTTCAGCAGGATTTGGATCACAGAGAAATTTGTTTGGGTTTCATGGCCAGTGCAAAAAGGACACTAGATCCAGGATTACCATTCTGGAAAGAAAGCAGTTTCCATAATGTAATGCGATAAAGAGACTAGCTGAATTTTCTCTCTCATCCAACTTTCTTTCTTCACACTGCTTGAGATATATGCACAGAAATTGTGAGAAACTCATAATGTTCAAATCCACAGTTCCTCAGGAATTCTCAGGAACAAACAACAACAGGGTATTAAAAACAAAATGTTCCATTTATTCAGACCAGGCACTCCTCAGAACCAAGATTGACCAAAGGAAGAATAATTATGATGATCAATGACAGACAGCAATGCAGATTAAGATGAAATCAAAGAAATAATGTATCATTAAACATAAGACACTGTAACAAATTATTAGCAAAGTTACTATTTTTGAAACCTTGCATGTTGGTCAGTCTAATTGTTTGATCAGAAACTAACTTTCAAAGCTTACGAACCTTAGGCAATTGCTATATATTTCCCCAATTTGTAATAGTCCTTGAGGATGTTATATTAACCACTTGTGTGATACAGATTCTGTGCTCTTAAAACTTTGAGGTTAGCCCTTGGGTTATCTCGATGACCAGCATTATGGCGGAAAGGAGTAGCTGCATGAGCTAGGGGACAGATAATTTGAAGTTGTCAGGACCAAGTGATAAAAACAATTGCCTTGTACTGATCAAGTTTAAAGCATATTGTAACAATCTGGATTTGGGGTTACTACCCAAGAAATCTCCACATGTAGTTGTTCATGTTTATATTATACACTCATATTTTATACATATGTAATCATCTATGTATTCAATTTTCATAACCCTAAATTACATGTGGATATTTTGACACAAGTATAAAAGCTATGTATGGTCAGCATATTCTCCTCGTTCTCATAAAACTCTACTTTCTATTTCTTCAACCCTCCTATTAGATCTTTTTATTCCCCTAGATATTTTCTTCTAATTTTGTCACACACACACACACACACACACACACACACACACACACACACAATCCCACATACACATGTATCTACATAAAAACGTTAATCTACAAAGAGAATAAATTTTGCAAATCTCTTTCAGCCAAAACTAACTTTCTTCTTCAATGGTGAGTGAAAAACCTTTTATTGTGTATTTATAACTACTTCTTTAGACCTCATTCTGTTAGACAGTATATATAGTTCCACATTGCTCTGTCATGGCAACGGAACATATTTCTCAAGTTTTTAATATGCTACTCATCTTCTACAATTTTATCCTCTTCCTCACCATCTTCTTCTTCTCCCCTTCTTTCTCATATTCTTCTCACACTCCTTTTTCTCCTCTGCACTCTACTTTCTCTACACACGTACAGTCCGATTTCTTTAATTCATAGTGCAGCCTTCTCCTGCCATGACTGAGTCTAGAGCATATTCTTATGAATCTGCAGCACATCTTTTCTTCATAAAAATGATTGTTTAGATCAGAGGGGGAAAAAAAGCACTGCTAACCTATAGCGTCATGATTCGTAAAATCTTGAAAAGTCTAGATTTGTTATATTCATTATACATGACTATAGCAGTTTAATTAAAAACATATAGTAGTGCATATTAGAAAACACATATAAGAGACTTTAAACTCAACACTCAGATTGTTATTTAATTGTTTTGTTAATGTCTGTATTTTCACTATATGTACATTTTTGCTAAATAAGTAGTATTTACAATTTTTTAAATATATTATTATTTTTTAACATTGACTATGATTTATCATTTTTGAATTTAACTTTATCAAAACTCTTTGACCCTCTTGTACTGCATCAACATATATGATACATAAACTGAATGACTGACTAAGCCATGTTTATTTATTGAATAATGAGATTTATAATTGTGCTTATTTCCCTCTCGGAACTTGAAGCACCTTTGAGAGTGCCTTGCTATATTTCATTTCACAGCATACTATAGAACTGCAGTCCTGTTCATTGACCTAGGACTGAGTGTACATGACTGGTATATTATTTTTTATTATAATAATTTCATTTGTAAACCTCTGAGATATTGCAATGTGCTTTTAGAATTGATTAAGTATTATGTTAAAAACTACTTCAGGAAGATTGCACTAATATTTTTTTTTTACAGAAATTCTTACTTAAAAAGCAGTTTGGAAGAGTGTAAAAGAAAACAAGACAGAAAACAGACTAACACCTCTAAAACACTAGATAGCAAGACATTCTCTTGAGTCTCAAAGCATAAATAAATTACATTAAACTTTAAGATCTATGAGACATTATCACATCAAGCACTGAGACCCATCATCATGTGTACAGTGGAAAACTTAGCAACCAACCTGATGAAGTCTCTGAAATTGGCTGTCATGGGAGTTAGTTTGAAATTAAAGACCCCAATTATCAAATACATGCAACAGGATACAGGAAGGTCAATGACAGTGAAGCTGTCCAAGTTTCTGGGTTATGAACCCTGGAGACTCATAAACCAACATGCACTCCCAAGTCAAAAGCATGAGGAGAATCTTAATGAGCTGGGTAGGATAACGAGAAAAGATGAAAGCAAGGGCGGGTGCAAGGATGTGAGCCTCAGCGAGTTGGATCCCACAGTTTTGATGTTGTTGAAAACAAAAGAAAGAAAAAATGATTTTCTCTAAAATCAACCCCGGAAAACTACCATTGATCTGCTTTTGAAAGCATGCAGTATTAAACACAGCACAGAACAGGAAAACTCTCTGCAGTTGAAGAAGCATATTAGAAAGCTGTGTAGATCACAAATGAGAAATGTGAAATACAAGTTTTAAATGAGCTAAAAGATAAGAGGGAAATGACAAGTGATATTTAATCACATCAGGATCTAAGTTACAATATATCAGAAAGTATATTACTGAAGAAAAGAAAGAGGGTGAAAACAGATGAATCAAGTGTATTTTATATTATATATTAAACACTAGCTGAAGGAAGTTATATAATTGCAGTAGAACCAAAGCTGGATGATTCAAATCCAAGTGAATTTATTTAAAGAAACACAAATGGGCATAGCCTTAAAACCACATGATTGGAAAAGAACATTTGGTGTTCTTCACAAGTGAAGGAAGAATTCCCAACTGAATTTAAAAAAAAAAAAAAAAAAAAAAAACTTGATTTAAAATTGATTAAATTTTCTAATAAACCAGAGTAAATAAATAGATTTACTTTTAGATAATTGGACCTGTTTATTAAACTGAGAGACAAAAGGTATATACTCATTTTTCCTTTAGAGAAATAGTATTAAATAACTGGTCTGTAGTGTGATATTTGATAGTTATTTGACAGATTTTCAGACTCTGCTCAAGGTTGCAAAGACTCTTAAGGTTGTTATTTTGGAATGACATTTATTTGTACTTTAAGATGTATGCTGAGATGTCCAAACACAAATTAACATTAGTGGATATTAGTGGATATAATCAGTGAATGGACTTGTAATAATTAACATTAATCAGGCAGTCATAATTATTGATGGTATGCCCAAGACTTGTACAGGTTCAACCCAGAAATAATCTCAGAGTTGAGAAGAGGAAATTGTCAAATTCCCACTACCACTACTAACCAAGAAAATATTTTCAACTGATATCCGGTAGTAAAGAGAAAATCGGTTTTCTCACATGAAGTGTAATTGACTCTATCAATTCATGTTAAACCTGATTCCCAGGAGTAGTTGGTTGGCCAACTTTTTTTTTTTTTTCCAAATTCAGGTCTCTTCTCATTTTCAGTCATAAGGTTTATATATTCTGGTAGTGCTGAAAAGACACAGTGGTTACCCTCAACCCACTCTACCCCCTTTTTGCTTAATTGGCAAAAGTCCTTAAAATCCACCCTTGATCCTCTTCCTACCTCTTCATCATCACTCTATATAATATCCAGTTTCAGTCCTCGAGCCTCAGTTGTTCTTGCCTAGGTTTTAGTCCTTTCTACTCAAGAAATCTCACAATTGTTTCACTAGTTAACCTCAGGGCACTCATCAGAACTTAAGTCTCACATCATTTTCTGATAAAATTCTTCAATACTTAATCTTACTTTTAAGCATTCTTACACATAATTCTGGATTTGAGAATTCACCAAAAGTTATGTTACGTGTATTGGTTATAAATGTATATGACTTACGTTAACCCTAAGCTTTGTGATGGCCACAGTTAGGGGTTTTCTAAATCACCAGGTTCTGTATTTCAGAGAAGTGTGTCTTGAAAAGCAATTTTTATTCTGACAATTTCAGTAGTCTTTGTCTTTACTTCCTGACAATGAATACATCTTTAAGAGACTCTTATCCCTGTTGTTCTTACATGACTTTTTTCATACATCACTTCCTATTCCTTTGTATCTATAATTATCCTTACTCACTGCTGAGTTTACATGAGTTTGTTTCATTAATTAAAAGACACCAAGACTGTTTAGAATATCAGTATAAAAGCATTTCAATAGTTAGTGTAACATATAAAGGCCACGATTAAAAATGTCAATTAAACAATTAAACAAGGTTAGCATCTCAGGTCAAAAAATTAATACTATCAATATTATAGATGCCATTGAGTTTTGGATGGATTTTTCATTGTCATTTGGATCAAAGTGTTTCACTTATATTCAGTGTGAGATAGAACACACCATTGTGTCGTCATCATGTTTTGTTAATATATAATAGTTATCAAAGACTTCTGCTTAGTGGATACAAAATCCCAGTTGATTCTTTAGAAACACTTTAAGAAATGTAACAATTTAATTTTTTCTTGAAAAACTGAACAGTCTCAAATCATCAATAATAATTTTACCAAATATCAAATGTACCACTAAAATTCAATTTAATAAGTTGATTCAAAGTTAATTGATAATTTGCTGATTTGTGTCATTTCATTAAAAATGAAATTATAAAGGTACATAATGTTAGGTACATAGTTTTATAATCAAAATCTAAAGTGATGTCATGAAAACATTGAGAGGAAACAGGAAAAGTAATATTAACACCTCTAACTCAATTCTTTTATATTTTACAATGCCAACTTATTCTGTAATCTGTACATTTTCTTTCTCCAATTAAAAACCATCCTAAATCTGAAATTGATTATTCAGAAAAACAGGATAAAATATGTTATCTGAGTTACTTTTATAGTGTTCACTATTTAATAGGATTAACTTTATAAATGCTTCAGGCAACTAAGCTCTATGAAGAGCCAAGATGTAAACTAACACAAAATATTGTGTGTGGGCAGAATGACATTTAGCTTTACTTTGTTTGTATAATTCAAAGTAGAAAGTAGCATCAAGAGGAGGCTGGAAAGATAATTGTTATTATTGCCACTTGAAAAGCTATTCTGTCGACTAGAATACAGATTATGGAAATATTTTATCTAATTATCAGAATGTTATCCCAATTAATGTTGCTTTGGAAATAGTCACTAAACATTTCAATAGCCTTTTGTGTTTGTTAATAACTCCATCATTTGAAACTGTCAGCTAGAATACCTTTCTTTTTGTTAATAGCATGAAGAAAGTCATGTACCAAGGTGAAACTAATCAAGTGTAATTTGTACACAATGTAGTACTTTAAAATTTATTGTAGGTATTGGAATTGAATATTTTGCAGGGATTTGACTTATGTACATGGAAGTGATTTTACATCTGCCTCTCACAGATAAATAGGACTATATATACGAAAGCGTGTTTTTGTTAAGCAAAACTTTACACACTTTTAAAGAGATGGATAAAATTTTCAACATCTCACACACATGTTTATTTCATTTGCTCATTTTAGGCTATGTTCAAAGAATGACTATAATTATCTATTCTAAAACGTAGTAGTGATATAATAATTAGGCAAGGTGAATCAGTATTGATAGGCCTAGCCAAGATAAAATTAAATAATATTTATATTTATGTAAAAATACAGCATTAATTTTTAATTTTAAGAATCCCTATTTTATTTGTTTGCTCATCTATCAGCCAGTCACTCAGCTTCATATGCTACGACCCAAATGCCCTAAACCTTAAGTCTTAAAGTACTCCATTATACTATAACTGTTTGTATTTTATTTTGTTGGTTTTCTGGTGGTGTGTTACTTTCCTGTACAAATCCATCATTTGCATTACTTGATTATTATTGATTTCTATATAACAATAAACCCAACTATGCTGACAGAGTAGTGGTACATGACATTAATCCCAAACCTCTGTAGACTGTGGCAGGAGTGTATTTGTGAATTTGAGTCTACCTTGATCTACATAGAAGGTTCCAGGCCTCCCAGTGCTATTAACCTAAAAAAAATTATTAAGGTGATTTTATCTCTCTTTGCAATAAGATTCATTTACAAGCCCATCTGAAGATTTTTGACTTCGTCATTTGTGTTAGGCGATATGATTATGCAGTACTTCGGTTCGCATTTCTCGACACTCTGGAACACATTTTCCTGAATCTATAAATGTATCTTCACTTAGGAAATGTACTTTCGGTCAAGTATTTTGTCCCACTATATGCTCGCTTTACCTTCAATATTCTCTAAGTTGCATGCTGTAGCTTTGAAATTTGTACTGCATTTCACTGCTGTTCCATTCAAGGTTTTACTTTCATTTGTCCAGACTTTGGATGACCTCCCTTCATCTAACTTCAAGGTCACAAATTACTTTTTGTTTTTCTACCTAAATTTTATAAACTTTGTTGGATCAGTTACATATGAGTGTCTCTTGACTTTTCCTTTGATTTTTAATCTTTCAGAGGTTCCTTGCATTACATATGTTAAATTTGGATTGTAACCCTGGATATTAGAGTTTGCCATGGATATTCTAAATTTTTTATAATGACTTTAAGATTATTTGACTAAGGAAGTAATTTGATCAGTGTTAGGCATCAGTTTTCTGTTTCTTCTAAGACATAAGTGTTTAAACAAAGAACTTAGTGTTTCTTCACTTACCTTTTGTTTCCCAATGTAATACTTTACTGATGTCTGAGGATTTTATAAAATGCATCTTGTTCTATTTTATTTAGACATTAAATACCTACCCTCTTTCTTTGCTTTTCTAGTCAAAATGGAGAGCCTCCTATAAGCGTGGCAACTCACTGTGACTAGTTTTCAAACAAAAACAACTTCATCCACCTGTAGGCACAATTGGGAAATAAAAAAAAAATTCAGTTAACAGATGAAAAGAAAATTTGCCTTGGATTCTAAGAAGAAATTGAGCATCTTTGAAGTTACTCCAGTTGTGGTGAGACAGCCACTAGGCAAGAGTTGCCTCTTTTCATCTACAGACAAATTACTGTCCAGAAAAGGACACACTTGTGGAATAGTCAACTGATTATATCTGCCAAGCAGAGTAATCAGCCCTTAATAATTCTGCATCACTAGGTGTGACAGATGATCCTGGGCCAGAAGGCTGAAGATCGGATGTTCCAACATTTTGTAGTATAGGGACTGTTCAGGTGTTCAGCAATCTCTATAAATTGGCTGTTTTAGAAGCTATGCTTTGTGCTTCCCATAATTTCAGTTAATTCAGTCATTTTGGATTTCTGACTGGGTTGAAGTCTTATAGTCTCATATCCAATCCTGGGTATTTGCTTTGAAAGAAAAGATTTGAGAGGATGGTTTTCAGCTGACATTCATTCTGAAGCCAAGAAAAAAGCCAGGTTCAGAACTAAGTCTTTTATTTAGGAGAGATGACAGAGATTCTGGTTAGTTAACAAAATGATGGACTGAGTAGTAGATTTATCTTGTACCTTGCTGATACAAATTGGTATGGTTATGTTCTAATTATATTTTGAGAGAAAAGTTTTATTGTAACAGTAAGGGTGATATGTAGGTGTATCACGTGTCTCCAAGAGTCAAAGAGAGTTGATATATCTAGGATGGGTATTGGGTTACACTTCTGATTGTATTAGCATCTTGTTATCGAGCATTACCAAACTTATAAAGCCTTTGATTAAGATTTTTAAAAAGTTACTAATAAAAAAATTAAGTCAGAACCTATTTGAGATACTAAGACACACTTTAAATGATCTTTTCTGTCTATGCAGACTAAATAGTTTAATAGGCCTATTAGTTCAAAGTGCTGCTTATAGATTTAAGAAGAGCAGCCTATGGATATGTGGTTTTCTGTGGTGTTCTAATAGGCATTCATGGTATGTGGGCTTCTGTATCTGTTTTACCAGAGTTGAATAGAATAATATGGTCACATAAAAATAAGATTAGATTTAAGGTAATTTTCTTGTTCTTCTATTGTGATAGAAAATCCAGGGCTTTTTGTAGAAGGATAGCTGTGCTTTGGAGGTGTCATATTGCCCTGACATTTGTTAATTATGCCCATTGGAGTATCTGTAGCCATCTGGATAGCTTTGGTTCCTGAATATTCCTGTTGGAGTAGGTACTGGGAGGAGATTTAACTTGATGGCCCTGATGTGGAAAAAAAGAAAGCAAGAAAGAAAGAAAGAAAGAAAGAAAGAAAGAAAGAGAAAAAAGAAATCCCAATTTTATTCAAGAGTACCATTAAAAATACTATCCTTGATTAGCAATTTTATGATAAAATTGCTTGGTTAGTAAAACAATTTTGATATTATTTTAGAATGAAATTTGGTTGAAAAAACAACAAATAAAGAGAACAGAAAGTAAAATATATGTATGACTTATTCTGTAATCTATATATTTCAAATATATATATATATATATATATACACACACACACACAAAATGAGTATATAAAATATACATACACGTATATCAGCATATGTCTACATACACATTAGTTATCGACCTACTGATTCATCTATCCATCCATCCATCCATCCATCCATCCATCCATCCATCCATCCATCCATTCATTCTTCAGAAATACCTTTTGTGTCAGTTATTTATTCTTGATCCTTGCATAATTGAGCATTACTGTCTGGAAATTAGCTTTCTAATCTACAAATGCTTTCTAATCTATGTGTATGTTATGCTAACACAGATGATGCCATATTTGGGCACAATCAGACAACACAGACAAACAGTCTCAGTGTCTGATGCACAAAACCTCATGGTTGGGCTTCTAGGTGGTGTCCTTTGATGTTCCCTGTATTATCCAGGTTTCTCTAGAATCATAGAATTTATGGAATATCTCTATATATTAAGGAAAATTATTGGAATGACTCACAGTCTGCAGTTCAACTAACTCAACAATGGGCAGCTTTGAACGGGAAGCTCAAGAATCTAGCAGTTGCTTGGTCCTGTGGGACGGTGGGCTGTGAGATGCAGCTGGGTGCCTGGTCGGGCACAGGCCTCGAACACCAGACCCTAATGGGATGGTAAGTGTTCGGCCTTACTCCTGGGCCCCTGGTTTCTTTCTCTTAGCTTCAGCCCTTCACAGTCCCTCCCACAGAGAGGTCTATGGCCATCAGTCATGTAGGAACAGTGCCTCAGGCTCTCCCACTTATAGATAAGGTATCTCTAAGCTCTCAGACCAAGCCAATAGGGGTTATCTGCTGCTAGACCCTAACCCATCCCAAAACTGTATATAAGAACCCTATTCAAGAGAAGTAAAGGTGTGCTAGAATCATCCAGTTGTCTGAGAGTTTCTGTCACAAAAGCTTTAACACTTGGGAAGAGATCTGCTCTCCCGAAGTGCTTTCAGGACCCTCCACTCTTTGCTAGCTAGCAGGCTTCTCACCAGCCCAGCCCTGAGGGGCTCAGCACAGAGAGACAGGTGCAGTACCCGGGAGCAACTGGGTGGCAACAGTGGAGACACCACGGGCAGAGGCAGCAATGGAGGAAATGGAGGCAATTACCTCTCCGTTCTCACACTATCATCCCCTTGGTATAGACCCCCCGCACCCGGCCAGGCTGGAGATCTTCTTGGGAAGCCCTCCAGAACAGGGACCCATGTAGTCCCAAGAGGTTCGGTATTTCATCTGATTTTCTGTATAAGCTGGAATTCTTAAGAAGTTGATTCCAACAGATTTACTGGCAAGTAAGTGCAAGCAGGCAAAGAAGGTCCCGTTCTCAGGAGTGCTGTTTCTGGATTGTAGTTCATCTCAGATATAGTCAAGTTGACAACTAAAAATAGCCAAACATGGCCCTTTTCACTCAAAGTGGTGTCTTATATCTCCTTTTATAATCCATCGTAGTGCTAGCAATGGTAACAGTTCAGTGATTTCTTGCCAAAGTATATCTTTAATAAAATAAATTTTCTTCATTAATTACTTCTTCTTATCAACTTGGTTAAAAATTACATAGACATAAATATCTAGGTGTATCTGTAAGAGCATGTCTAGAAAGGTTTAACTGGAGAAGAAAGACCTACCTATAATTGGGAAACCCACATCTCTTTGGTTGGGCTCTTCAAAGGAATTAAGAGCAGAAAAGAAGTTTAGTATTATCTAAGCCGTTGTCTGCCTTTCCCAAATTCTTGGCTGTTGAAGTAATGTTTCCAGTCCTCTTATCACTTGGATGTTATGCCTTCCTCACTACCATGGACTGTAATCCTGTATTCCTTCAAGTTCCTATCTTTTGGATATCATCTAATACTTTTTCATATTAATGAAAATTATAAATAATATAATGCCTAATAATAATTTCTAGTGTCACTGCTTTCACTTCCTTGATATTCCCCTAAGGCAATTTCTTCTTGTCAACATGTTGATCTATGCATGGATTCAAATTTTCTAAAACATTCTTTATTTTTAATGTTGTTTGCTGTATATAATATAGAGTTAAATTACAATTAAATTTTCGCTGGGCTATTTGTTTTTAATAATGAAGGAATGAGTGGACAGATGTAATTGAGACCAGTAGATTTTATTTTTTATTTCCAAAGTCAGTAAAAACATCAGATAACGCATGGAAACATTCTTCGTATATAAAAGTTCAACTTTAAAGAAATCATATTTTATGAAAAAGAGAAATCATTTGCCCTTGTTTCTGTAATAATTATTCTTAAATATATGAGAGAATCAAGTCCTAGATAAATTGGGAATTTTTGATGCATTCTTTGAGAATTATTTTATTCTTAAACAATGTACTTAATAATTCTAAATAGATTTCTCCACTAGACATGGAGCATACTAAAAGAGAAAATTATGAAAGTTATATTTTTAATAAATATTGGAGGAAAACTACACCATTCATGAAGATATTTTCAAAACTTAATGTTTTATTATTATTACTATTAGTATTAGTATTAGTATTAGTATTAGTATTATTTATCTTTTCATCTGGACTGTAAAACGTCCAGTCTTTATCCACTTCTAGGTCTGCCCTCTGACTGTTCCTCATCCCCTACCTCTTCCCCACCCTGTGTTTTCAAGAAAATGTCGCCGCCAGACCAGATGTCCTTACTCTCTCGGGCCTCAAATCTCATGAGGGTTAGGTGCATCTTTTGTCACTATGTCCATACCAGGAAGTCTTCTGCTGTATATGTGTTGGGGGCCTCATATTAGCTGGGGTATGCTGCCTGGTTGGTGGTTCAGTGCCTGAGGGAACACAGGTGTCCAGGTTAGTTGATGCATCTGGTCCTCTTACATAGTCGTCTTCCTCCTCAGCTTCTTCTAGCTATTCCCTAATTCACCCACAGGAATCACCGTCTTCTGTCCATTGGTTGGGTTTAAGTATTTACATCTGGCTCTATCAGCTGCCTGTTGGGCTTTTTGGAGGACAGTCTTAATAGGTTAGTGTTTGTAAGCACACCATAGACTCAGCAATAGTGTCAGGCCTTGGGGCCCTTTCTGCTTGATCCCAATTTGGGCCTGTCACTGCAATTTCTTTTCCTCAGGCTCTTCTCCATTTTTGTCCCTTTAATTCTTTCAGACAGGAAAAACTCTGGGTCACAGTTTTTGACTGTGGGATGGGAGCACGATCCCTCCACTTGATGTCCTGTCTTTCTACTGGAGGTAGATTCTACAAGATCCCTCTCCCCATATTGTTTTTTAATAACACTCTCATTTTGTTACTTTTAAATTTAATTCCTCTCATTGTATTTGCATATTTCTCTTTAAATTTATTAACATTTTGGCAAGATTGCCCTCATAGATTCCTTAGGGTTTTCATTGCCCCAAACATGCCCCCCAATTTCATTTGTCTCCCTCAGTGGAGGAACTGGGACACCAAAGCAGCCACAAAACCTTCAACCTACAATGTATCTTCCATGAAAGATGTACTGGGGTAAAGATGTGTAAAACTGTGGGAGTGACCAGACTGTAGAAAAGATTTTATCCAGCAACATGGTTGTCCTGGCAGTGGATCACATCCAATGACCTTCTAGTTCTATGTGACCAGGCAAGAATGACACATTTTTAATCTCTCTGGATAGAGTACATACCTTTAATCCATTAAGACTAGAATACAACACACCTTTAGTAGACACCTTTAATTGCAAAAAATTATGTCTAATTGAGATTCAAAGTGACAAATCAGAGAAAGCTTTGACAGAATGAGTCAGAAATAGAATACACCCAACTCTCATAAGAACAGTCAGGAACAAGAGGCTACTTAAGAGCAGAGCAGAGTAAGTCAGGGGGAGAGAATTTCAGCAAGTACAGTTCAAATAATGCAATGCAGTAGATTTCAGTCGACTTTAGTTTATGTGGCTCATGCAGTGTAGGTTGGCAGAGGCAGTTGAAGCCAGAGAATAAGGAGCTAGAAAATCAAAAAAAAAAAAAAATTCCATAGTTAGTTTAAGGCTAAGCAGAGCATTTCAGAAACAATCTCAGAATAGCAAGTTTGAATCAGTCATCTTGGAGAGGAGTTTGGACAAGAACAGTTAAATTGAACCAGTCAACCAGAGTTCAGGAAGAGCTGGAAAGGATGAGTTTATTCACCTGTGAGCCTTGGAGAGGACAACTGTGGTCCATGTCACTGGAGCGACCCCATGCCTGATACTTCTTGTAGGGGCAGGAACCAGAGTCCAGATAGTTCAGAACCAACCAACCAAAGAAACAAACAAAAGGTCAATAAAATTTTTTTAATGATACTCATATGCAGGAGCCTAGCACAATCATCACCAGAGAGATTTCGTCTATCAACTATTGGTAGCAGATACAGAGATGCACAGCCAAATATTAGGCAGAGCTCTGGAAATCCTGAGTAAGACGAGGAGAAAGGATTGCAAAAACACATTTAAACATGCCTAAAAGTACATGGGCAACAGTTGTAAAGCTTCCATGATAAATATCATTTATTATTTAATAAGAATATTGAGTAAATCAGTTATAGAATAAAAGTAAATCTAGAGACATAACATGTATTTGTGTAGATATAAACACTAATTTGAAAATCTAAAATATAATTTAAATATCATAAAGAAATGGTAACATGAATATGACAATATATGGTGTGGGATAATTTTAATATTCTTAAGAATAGAAAGTGAAGAGTAGCAATGGAAAAATACCTGCATACTTTTAATATTTACAAATATGTAGGATAAAACAAAAATAAATGCAGAGATTATTGTTAATCTACAAAAATATAGTGATGACATATTAAAAATAAAATCCTCAGAATAATTAGTTCTAAATATGAATGGATTATTTCTCTCTTGACCTTAATAATTACATTTAGGCATGGACAGATTATATCTTTCTTGGATATTCTTCTAAACATTTAAAACATTGCAAATTTTTTGAATAACATTTTAAATGATGATGTAATCTCTCTGATTCCATCATGATAGTAAACTAGAAAGCATTACCATCCTCCTGCTGAAAGCTATTAAAAATATTTTAAAATTAAACAGACAAAACTGACACTGTGATTATACCAATGAATGGTCATGAAAACAAGGCGTCATGAGAAAAAATAATTTAGAACTAAGTAAAAGTATAATAAATGACAGTAAGGTGAAACTACCCTCTCTTCCTCTAGGTATTGTAGAACTAGACTTGGGGAAGTGAACTTTGATTTTCAGAAACTTTCAGTACTCATCCCAGATGTCAAGCCTTGTGTTAGACATTCCAAATTCTTTTGAGGTGCTGAATGATAGTAACTTCAATATAAGAAGGCATTAAATAAAAGAGCAGTTTTCCTACATCCCATGTTGGGCTAAGAAGAGTCATATTGCCTGATACAAAAGCTTAGACATTAAAAAAAAAAGATTTTGAATTAACATGTGAATCACACTTTTAATATATTTTCTGCTTTAAGCGCAGATGATGTATTGCTTCAGAATATTCTGAAACTGAACGGATAAAATGCCGACTTGACAAATGTGAATAGAGATGATGATGAAATAGCGACATGCCTCATAAATGCTTCTGTATATACTCCATGAAAAATAAGTTACAGTAAAATAAAAAAGAAACACATGAATCATATCATTTCACTCAATAAATACAACAGGGAAGTAGAAAAAATAAATTAATTCAGATGCAAAATTAATTGACTTATAACTGTTGAAAGATATTTTATAAGGATGACATGATTATTGACAACAGAAAGCAACTTATGCTGAATGCTATAGACACACACTGGTCCTACTTCACCTCAATCCATACATTCTTGTTTCACCTCAAAGAACCATGTCTCTTAGACCCATACTTTGCTCAATTACTTCATAGAGACAGGGATTTCTGTGTATCTGTGTGGTAGATTTGTAATGACCATGTGTACATTGGTGGTCATCCTGTAGGTATGTGTTTATTTTTAAAATAACTACTCACATACAAAATGGCTTATGTTAGAACCCCAAATCATCATTCAAAGAACCAAGGAGATGATGTAGACACCATCTGCTCAACCATGAGCAGATGTACAACTTCAGAGTTCATGCAGAACTAAGTCTAATCTACACACGGTGTCCTAAGTACTAATAATGACAATTTAAGCAATCATATAATTTTTCTTTGTAAGTATTCATTACTTTGAGTGGTTTGTTATCATTGTTAACAAAAACTCAGTTCTCTAATAAGATCAAAATAACAACATACATTTTAAAATGGTGAAGACTTCTGTTCATGAACATTTTATGGAAACTAAATAGTGAACTAAATGCCATCTTCATATCAAAGAAAATACTCTTTTTTAAAACCATTTTATAATGTAGATGCCATCTTTAGCTGAAAGTAGTGCCAAAAAATGCTGCGATTGGTACTACAATCTATATATTCTCTTCACTACGGTAAGACATTAAAATTGATTAATATGGTTAATTTTCAACAAATAAATTGAACAAAAAGTGTGAACGGAAAGGTTGACCTGCTGTAAATGGCATTACTTGTTCAAGATCAGGCCATTAATACTTTATTTATGGTCATTTCTATTTGGACAATCTTTCTATTTATTAAAACAGTTCATAATTTTTTCTTAAGATAATAAAAATTTAATAACCTTGATTCCAACAATGATAAAAAAACGAACATGTTTTCTTTTATAATGTTTGTAAGATGTAATCCCTTGTCAATATAGATAATTTTATACAGGATACAATGTGGTATCTTTACAAGATGTTGCATAATCTTCTCACATAAATAAAATATAACAGTTTTGTGATTTAGGCACAATGAATTTTATTACCTTTATATTTTTTGAAAATATCAGATTGAACTCAATTAAACTTGTAGTTGTTGAATGTTAATTATTGTTAAAGAAATCTTTTACCTTATTGTAGACCTATCAAGTTGCAGTACATGAATATTGGAGAAAGTGTCTAGGGTCAATTTACCAATGAGGGTGATTTGTGTGAGTTACTTTTACACCACAAAATCAAAAACTGATTCACAGATATTATCAAATTGCATTTCACTCCCATCTTGCTAACTGTATACAGTTTGTAAATGCAGTGTTCAAAACAGAGTAGTTAAATACAGGATTATACTGCACCACTACCTCCTCACCCACTCCGTTATCAGAAGAGATTGCTTTCTGAACCATAATCTGGTGATATATATGCAGTGGAGTCAAATATTTAAAATTCAGAACAACAACAAAAAATAACAACAAAAAACCCATCCAACAACAAAAAAAGAAAAGCCAGAACATAAATTGAAAGAGAAAAATATAAAATAAAGATCCAAGAAGATCTAGCAATGCATTCTTTTGAGTTTGAATATTTTCAAAAAGAATAGTACTCTGAAAGTGTGAAGGAAATTTTATGTTATTATTAACATATTTATCTTCCACTTCAGAAGCATAAAATTAATTATTAAAGAGAAACTGCTTTGGGCATTGTAAATGTCACCATCTACTCTAGTTCAAACTCTCAGCCGTGGTCAGTTCCACTGAGCTCTTGTGTATCAATATTTATCCCAAGCCCTTGGGCAGCTTCATCTTCACTCATATATATATATATATATATACATATATATATGTATATATATACATATATATATGTGTGTGTGTGTGTGTGTATATACACACACATTGGTGTATATATATAAATATATAAATATTTTTATATATGAATAAATATTTATATATATTCATATATAATATATATATTTTGAATACTTCATATAAGCTAATTCATTTCTTGTTTGTTTATAATTTTTGTTTTTTCCAAGACAAGGTTTCTTTGTATAACACCCCTGCCTGTCTTGAGTAGAACATAGTGGACCCATCCTCACAAGGATCTGCCTTCATCTGTTTCTGGGGTACTGAGATTAAATGAATGATCCATCATCTCACAGATGAAGCTAATTTTTTAATCAGAGGATCAAAATTTTTTCAGAACACAATTGATATCTGAAATAATTCGTTAGATACATATTTATTTTAAAAAACTTATTTAAGGAATTATTGCCTCCTGTTTTCAATAAAGAACTCATATGTATGTAACTGACAGTTAGAGCTTCATACATCAGTGAAAAGGAAACTTTTCACTCTGTAAAATTAATGAGTCGGTAGGGAGCAATAACTACATACGATCATAGGCTTGCAAACAGAGGTCTCCAACTGAGCTAACAGAGACATCCTCATTTCCCAGTTCATCATTAATGTGTAAAACTGTCTTGCCTTTATTAAGAATATTTTACATTTAATTTAATTTACAAGAAAATTTCACTGGAGTATTTTTTTTTTTGAGAGACTTAGAAGTAGCCCTTTGTGAGGAGATAAAGCCTTATCTCCTTTTAACAAGCTTTTTAATTTTTGTGGGAATTGTGATTGGATAATAGATTATGGGGATTAAGCAGCTGCACATGCAGTGCTCACTCTTCCTCTATGAGAGAGAAATTTAATCTTTATGTCTACAAAGAAAGTGTCCCAAAACTCCAAGCAATTTAATCCATTTCTAATATTAGACTCTGTAAACACATGTGCAATATAATACAAAATAGAAGGGTCATAAAATGCCAATATTGACAGTTGAATGTCTAAGTAGTGTTTATCTCTTCCTAGTGTCTTGATTAGATATCATTCTTATGTGTAAGATTTCATACTTGTTCCAGTGTTCTTTTTCATTAAGGTTTATTTATTTCTAACATTCAATAGAGAGTCATACACATTTAATAAAATCACCTCAGTCTTTTCATATCAGATCCCAAAGTGCATACTAATCTGTATATAAACTCAGTGTCTATTAATGTATCTATTAATAATTAATCCTCATAGATATTAATTAACCATTGACATTTACCTGTATCCATTGTATTTAAAGGGAATGTTCACCTTGAAACTTTTAATAGTACTATTATATTTTTACTAATGAAAATACATTTTCTCTAATATATTAAATCATTATGAATATATACAAAGACATTTTGCATACTGAGATGTAGAACCTGTTTATTTGAAATTAAGAAAGGATCATTAAAATGTCAAAGATAAATTGAAAGTTCATGAAGCATAGGAAATCATACCAAAATTCATAGAATGACCAAATTAAAATTAAATTTCATAACCCAATTTAAATACAAGTAAAACTTTAAATCTGAAATAGGCTTTTTGCTTATCAACAATGTTGTCTTACTGTCAGATGCTTGTTTGTATCTTTAGAAGTTATTGCCAAATTATATGTAAAGGTTTTCATGTATAGAACATTATTTGCAATCATGATTGAAAATAATGAATTTCTAGAGTGAAAAGGAATATTTATATTACAATTGTGAGTACAACAAGAATATATTAAAAACATTTACAATCAGTTTTAAAATGCATATACTAAGATTTACCCCAAGTCTTCAATATTAAGAATTTCGAAAGATAAGACAAAAAATATCCCATTTATACACTTTCTTGGGTGGTGTATAAAGCATGGTTTTTGTCTAAAATCCAATGTATAGAAAATATAGGTTATATAAAAAGTAAAAAGAAAGAAAGTAAAATATATTTAGATACCAACCATATTCTTTTTCATCTTATATCTAATTTTAAATGTTTTTTATTCTTTTCTCCTTGGGTAAAATTTGATAGTATCTGTAGACAAATTTTACCACAAAACCAATATATGTTTCTGAAAAGATGAGGATGTATGATATGACATAATCCTGGCCAAGTTTACACAGTGCCCTTTTAACTCCTTCAGAATGTTTCTATGATTGCTGCATACCCACCAAAATATGTGTCCTCATGTTTAACAATTAAAATGGAATTAAAGGATGTTTTGGACAATGCTGAATATGTCTAAGTAGAAATGTCACTAATTGATTATTACTTTAGTCACATAACCATCGTATTTCTTGAAAAGATATCTATGAGATTTGTCACTCACCCCAGAATTTGCACACTACCCACTTTCTTACAATCTCAGGAAGCATTGGATGATATATAATGCCAAGAGAGAATAGTGTCAAACAACTTCAGTTCTTGGAATCCCATATTGAAATCTGATATTCCTACAAATGGAATATCAGATAAAATTGAAAAAAATTACATAAAAGAAATAGTTTTAAAAATAATTTAAATGCTGTCATAGCTCTATTCTGTTTATGGTACCCAAAACAATTTGGTGAGGAAAGGGTTTATTTGACTTATAACTTCCATGACACATCCCACCATTGAAAGCATCCATGATAAAAACTTAAGCAGAAATTTGAAGCAGAAAACTTATGAGGAATCCTGACTAATATCCTTGCACTATAGCTCAGTGTGTTAGCATTCTCATATAGCTCAGGAACACCTAAAGAAAGAATGGTTTCATCCACAGTGGCATATAACCTCCTCCAATTCATTGTCAAGATAACCCTGCATAGATAAGATCACAAGCCACTCTGATCTGTACAATCTCTCAGTTAAGAGTACTTTTCAGATGAGTACTTTTAAGGTGTCTTAATTTAACAGGTAATGTTAACTAGGATGCTGCCATCCTTGTCCAATGAGTATAATAGTCCAAATTCGTCAGTTACTTTGTTCAAGGCATATAACTTAGTTTGCAATCCCAGGACACTTCAGTGCTGAATATGTTGCTCTCAGGCAGATGTATTATGGTGCTAGACACTTCAATATCCTGATGGCTCAACTGCAACAGAGACTTCATCATAACCAATGAATACTTAAGGCCTTTCTGCAAGAAGTCTCTGAGCCATTCACAAAGAACCATTTCTAAGCCAAACTCCATGACTCCTTCAATTGTACAGATCAACACATGTAGGTGATACTTAGGAACTAATAGACAAGACTGCTGTGAGAACAAAATTACCCTCTTTGGACTATATCCTCTTTGTACTAATCCTAGGTAAATATTTCCTTATTGTTCTACTGAAGCATGGAAGATATCATTCCAGTGTGCTGATCTCTTATTAATGACATCTGACTCTTCAGTTCCATCTTAAAGCACACAAATGTCTTTATCCATCATAACCTAAATACAGAAATGCAACTTGATTCTTTCCTTTGTTGGTATTTGTATGTGTATAATTTCAAGGCTGACCATCTTGGATCAGTAGAAGATTAGAAGATCTGCTCTGAGGAAAGCTATTGCTCCCACTTTGAGAGTTCCTTAGTTTCCCATGGTTCTTTGTCTAGAGGTTGAACCTTGCAATACTACTTTTTTCTGTTTCAACATTTTTATTGGTGTCATTCTTGTGTAGGTCATATTTAAGACAGCCATGTTATTGAGACATAATATGTAGTTTCCCTTTCATTTCCAGGAGATAGTATTACACAAAATACAATATTACAGAAGGGGTCCTGGTCTTCAGGCTTACAATTTTTTCATTCCCTCTTCTTTAGTTTTCCTTTAGCTTAACGGTCAGTAATTGAATTGTACATTTTACACTAGGTTAGGTATGCCACATTCAGTTTCTCTGACTTTTGACCTGTGGTAGTATTCTTTGGTCATCTGCATATATTTAAAAACAAGTTTCCTTCAGGATAAGTCAACACTACGCTTGTCTTTGGGAATAAAGATAAAGACTTAGAATTCAATTAAAGCACATGGTACTTTAATTTAAAATGCAACTTAAACTACATGCAAGTAAAATGCATGGTATCTTCTATAATAAGGACTTTACTTCAACATCTGAAAGGCAACCAAGTCCAACATTCTTAGCCTGTATTGTTTTGAGGATTTCTTGGCCTCCTTATCCAATGTACAAGTGGGCTTCTCTTATCTGACAAGCTTTTTTTAGATGTCCTGTTAGCAACCATTCTTACTTACATTCCTGCCATCTTCTCACCCCTGACACCTCACAAATCATGCCTCCACAGGCCTCACTTCTCTCAGCGTGACTTTATCCAAGCTCTCACAAGAATGGTTCATTTAGTTGCTGATAATTCTGAGACTTTTCCAGCTTAAAGTTCCTAACAAAATTCACAATCCTCCCACTAAATACTTTCCAGGCATGCAAAGCCACATGGCCATGTTCATCACAGAAAAACTGCATTTTCTGTCTTAAATTCGTCTTTTATGTTGTGAGAAAATATTCTAAATAAAAGTACTAAAGGGGTTATTTGAGCACTGAAGACATCAAGTAGCCATGTTTTCTATTCAAAACTGCATCAGCTCTGACCAGGAACCTTACTTCACTGCCAAGAAGTCATCAGATGGTAATTAGAAGGTCATACATTTCCAGTTTCCTTATATATCATAAGACCACCTGTCCATGGAATGTCACTCTGTTCTCCATCAATTAAGAACCACCACAATCCACCAGCCATGCCCAGATGCCAAAGTGATCTTTGAAATCTAACTGATGCTCCTTACACAGCTGATTCTCTGCTGAGTCTAGTTAACAGTTAAGGGTGTCTAGGCCAAATATTTTCATTAATCATTGCTTGTATCTAGTAGGAAGAGAAAACAGGACATTCAAAAAAATTGATAAGTGAGTACAAGATGAATTTGTAGCTGAGACTTTTCAATCTAAGTTCAAGTGTGCTTCAATAGAATAGACATCACTGAAAGATAAAGTTATAGCTATCTCAATTCCTTGGCATAGATATCCTAACATAGATATTCTTGCATATTCATGTTTTATTGCTGCTTTATTCACAATAGTGAGGAAATTGAATCAGGCTAGACATCCATCAACAGATGGATAATGAAATTGTAGCATATAAGCACAATTGAGTTTTATTCAGCTATAAAGAAACATGAAACCATGAAGCTTTTAAGAAAAAAAATTCTGGAAAGCTTTATATTAAGCAAGGTAAGCTAGACAGAGAAAGATAAAAAAAAATTATAATCATGTTATCTCTGTTTGAGGATCCTGGCTTTCATTATCTGTGTTTACAAACATAAGTAGGCGTTACTTGTTAGGGTAAGCTGTTAAAGTAGAAAGGAGGTTGGGGCAGGGAAAGACATTTTCAGTGGTACTAGGGCATCTGTGATTGAAAATCAGAAATGAAACAGAAATGTGAGTGGGAGGCAGAGTGACACAAAGGACAATGAGTCAAGGATGATGAAGAGGATGAAAAATTCCATGAGAAACAAATTTTTTTTGAAAAAAATATTGAATGTTACCACTGTAAATGCTATTTGAATTCTGAAATAGAGTGAATTCAATTTTATTAAAAATATAGTGCTTTAGCCCATAATTGTTAAATTAATGTTAAAATTTTATGTTAAGATTTTCATAAATGTTAAATTTATGTTAAGGTTTCCATAGGTATGCTCATATAGAAAAAAATATAGTGAGAACACAAGAAATATATTTGGTTTAGGAATAGACAAAAATAAGTATCTTTCCAAGTTAAGGTATTATTTATTACTGTAATATTTTACATAACATAGGTGTGTGTATGTGTATGTGATAAATGAGAAGTTTATTAGAGAAATAAGTTAAAGAGCAGAGAGAAATTTAGAAGTTGTTTCTAGAATGAAGAGTGTCCTTAGACTCTGTACAGAAGTTGCTTTAAGAATTCAGTTTATATCCATAGTTCCAATTTCCTGTCCTGCATCATGACTGCTGCTGGTCAGCATTGCTATAGAGAAAAGGAGCAATCTGGACAGATTAGAGTCTGAATGATCTAAATAAGCTTCAGTGAATTTGAAACAAAATATTGAGCAAAATGCATTCTTAGTTTCTTTAACATGTTCTTCTTCCTTTTTTAAATAATAAAACACATTTTTAAACACAGCCAGAAAACCAAGTATAGTATGGGCTGAAAACTGGTTTATTGGTTTATGTAGTAAAATAATTTCTCTTTCAATAACTGAGGTTTTAGAGTGAGTTTCTCAAGGTTTATCTAGATTCAACAACTTTGGTGAGAAATAACCTTGGTAATTATCTCCTAAGGGAATGAAAGTGAGATTAAAGAGCTACAGAGAGGGAAATATGGAAAAATTAGAGTTACATTTTACTCACTGGTTTATACTTTTCTCATTTAAGGCATCATGTTTCTTTGTTTGTTTGTATTTTTATTCTTTGTTTGCTTAGGTCATGACCCATGAAATCTCAAGAATAGCAATGGTTAGAACAACGATGAAAAATCAGGGCGACGTTTTACTCTTTTGGTCACAAAGGGTTGATAGAGAGTTTCCAAACAATGTAGGCTGTTATTGATGTTCTTGATCATCCACCATACTTGAAGAGAAGATCTTATTGTTGTAATTACCAATATTTTAGAGACAAGACACATATTATATTTTTCCCTTCAAAATATACCTCTGGTTCGTGTGTTTTTAGAATGGAAGTTTCCATAGTAAGTTATCAAAACAGTGGGAAAGAGCAATGCTAAAGCAGGTCTGATGACCTGAATTAGATCCCAGAACTCAGGTAAACATGGAAGGATAGAACTGACTTTACAGAGTTTTATTCTGACTTCCACACACATCATACCACATTCTAACATGGAAAACATATCTGAAACACACTAATAATTAATAGTTGTTAAAGGACATTGATTTCTGGGGCTAGATTCAAGAAAAAGAACAGCTTGTGTGAATATTGGGAAGAGAAGAAGCTAAAAGAGACAAAGTTTAACAAATATTACATTTTTATGATTCAAATAAAATGAAAATTTTCTATGTCAGGAATATTCGCATATTAAAGATGTGAATAAAAACAGAAAAATATTAGAACTCAACTTATAATATCTATAAAGTGTATTAAACTCGTCTATATACTCATTTAATTGTTCATATTTTTATTTTATATTTTTTTCTTATTGTTAATAGCAAGCTAATCCCAAATTTTGCAAAGCTGGAGGGCAAAAATGCAATCAAGTTTCTTCTGCTCAGTAACTGTGTAAAGCCTCTGTGTATGGGATGCTTTTAGTTATTTGCATGCATACAATAAAAATTCAAAGCAGAAAATACAGGCTGTAATATCAAATCTCTAAGTATTAAATATGCAACATATGGAAATTAAACCCAAATGATGAATTTTGAAAACATATTGTAAGCAGATCTCTTAAATTTGAAAATGGATGAGTAGAATTAGCCCTTTGGCACTGTTTCCAAAGTCACGTTTTTCTTTAGCTAAACAAACCTTAAGCATTGCTATAGACTCCATTGCAAGTACTCTGTCAGAAATATATACCACAAAAAGAGAATTAATTCTTTTAGAAATGAAATATTAGAACAATGATTTTAACTTTTATCAATTAGGTAATAAAAACATTTCAAACACTAAGATGTAGAAATGTGTCCACATAAAAACCATAAAACTTACTTGATTATACTATTTTCTAAAGGAATACTAACAAGTTATCAAATTAAAATACTTTGAGATTATAATATTATTTACAACCAACATTTCAGAAGAATGTCCAATTTATTTTATAAATTACTATGCTAAATTTATCTGACTACTATAAATATATCTAACTATTTATATAAGCATATATTTACTTTATTCAAAATTGTTATTAGTAGTTGTTGTATACTAAATATTGATAAAGAAAAGTACATGGAGGAAAAATATATTGTAAAACTTGTCTTCAGGAAGTTTTACTTTGTCTCACTGCCCTGAGTATTAGAAAACCTTGATTCTCTGAAAAAAGTTTGAAAGTACTGGAACAAGTGAGTTAGGCTTTAAGCAGAAGCAATAGGGTAGCAGGCTTGATTATTGCTGGTATAACAGCTTCAATTCCATTATTTGCTAGCACCACTGCTTCTGCAATAGCATTGACACAAGGAGTTAAGACAACTATTTTTGTTAACCATTTAGCAAAAAATGTTACTAATATATTGAGTATACAAAAGGGTTTATATAGGTATCTGGAACAACAAATTATGCTTTATAACCCATTCAAATTATCTGAAGGATGTTCAGGGTTCAATAATTAGGAGCCATCCCAGATATCATGACAAATATTATTGGAGTAGTGTTACTTTTGAAATTCACAATGATTATCATTATAATTAGGAAAAAAAGTTTAAAGACACCTGTAAGATATTTGTCATAAGGCTAACACCTCTCTGGGTATGTTAACTTTGCCTCTGGGTATGTTAACTTTGTGTAATGAGATTATGAATTTAAGGAATGCTGCTCTGTTGACCTTTGATGCTGCAGATAATCCCAATAAAATTATCCATGGCCTGAGCTCAGTATTTCCATTTTGGACAAACCTCAGGAATAGCATATATGGCTTGATCAGGCTAGCCCTTCTTGTTTTGGGAATACTTTTATTCCTGCCCATCATGTTAAAGCTTATCTTTAACAACATCAACATGTTGGTCAAAGTACATGGTTTAAACCTGAAAATGGACCCCCAGACAAAGTTATTAAATTAACAAGCTGGCAAGACAAGGATGGGTAAGATTCTGCACAGAGCCTTACCAACCTAAGACATAAGTGCATTTCCTTTGATAATGCATATACTATGGTGGGTAAGGAAGGCATACTTGTCAGAACAACTTAAGACAGGCTCAGTCTTGTTAACAAAATAAAAAATGGGGAGAAGTGGAGAGCCTTTGGGGCTGCTTGGCAAGAAGCTGACATGGTCCAAGGACAAGGGAAGGGGCTGCTTGACAGGAATATGACATTGGCCAAGGACAAGGAAGTAGGCTTCAAGCAATAATCTGACATTAGACTAGAACAAAGAAGTAATTTCAGGTAGGAGTCTAACTTGTAGGCTACAACAAAGAAGTAATTTCAGGCAGGAATATAAATATTAGACCAGAACAAAGAAGTAATTTCAGACAGGATTCTAAATTTTAGGCTAGAACAAGGAAGTAGGCTTCAGACATGAAAATGACCTTGGGCTAGGATAGGGAAGTAGGCTCAGACACTTTGGTCATCCTGATAAGCTTTTAGAAACAGTGATCACTGGAGTGTTCACGTAACTAGATTTAATGCCTTCCTTTTTATTTGACTATTTGTGTTTATTGTATTGCTTGTTCCTCAACTATTTGCATCTATTGTATTGCTAGACCCTCAACCTAGAACTGACCTTATTACATGCATGTAATCAAAATGCTATAAAAGCATAAAGAAGGAGGGGGTATAAGATAGGGGGTTCTAGGGAGGAAAAAAATGTAGAAAGGGGATGACATCTGTACTGTAAATAAATAAAATATTCAATAAGAAAAGGAAGCTTCACTTTTAGTGGTTAGCATTAAAATAAAGAAACAGATAACAAGAAACTAATAAAATACTAATGTTATAATTTTCAAATGGGCAAATGGCAAGTGACTGAATTCTTAAAATGGAGCGATTGCCCTGTGGATGACATCACAAAAGGATCCTAAAAGGCTAAAAACTCTAAAAGTATCCTAAAAAGCCAAAATGCTAATGGCATTTTTCTTAAAAAAAAAAAAAAAAAAAAAAAAAGCTTAGGCAGTGAGAACAATGGCAGAATCACAGCTTGCTATAGCGGTACACATCCATTTGATATATCATCTCTAGGCTAAAAGATGTGATCAAAACAGTACCTATCTCATGTTTGATGCTTGAATGAGAAATGATCATCCACACTTTGTAGACACAGTGTAGATGTAAGAAAAATAAATTATTGTCTTAAATTGATTTTAAACAGATTTTAAATCTCTAAGTTATGATGTGTCAGCTTCCAGGCTCAGCACAGGATTGGAGTCCTCAACTGGAAGTGGGAATATCTGGAAGGCGCATAATAAGTATACACAGACTACTGTTTAGGTACAAGCTGACAGGCAATGTTTTCAAGGCTTAAAGTTTCTCTGTCTTCTCTAACTCTGCTTTCTCTCTCACTTGTTCACTCACAGCTTGAGGCTGCACGTACTCTGAATTCTCCTGTGCACTCTGCTTTTCCCCTGTGTGCTTTTCTTTTTTTGAACTCCATACTCCTACATACACCTCTGTGTGTTTCTTTCTCACTCTCACACACACGCTTCATACACACAAAGATTTCTCATTTAGTATTAACATTTTTGTTTCACCACATCAAGTTTCAAATGCCTAAATAAAGATGTTGAATAACCTGTCAGGTTGGCCCACCTAAAGCTCGGAAGAGTCAGTTCTAGAAAGAAAGATTTCAGGCCATCAACTGGTTGAGCCCTGTAGAGGAATATTAACATGGCTGAGCTGGCAAGGCATCAGTCACATTGAAAGATTTAGCTCTGTGTAATCCTGTTGAAATTCAGACATGCCACACACCTTTAATCCTTCTGGTGGAAACACAGACATATGCATAGTATACACCTTTAATGTAAAATTAGTTTGTAAAAGAAACTAGCCATGTTTGAAAGTGGCATCTAACAAAGGGGCAGGGAAAACAATGAATCAGAGTAAGATATGCCCAGCTCTGATGAGAACAGATAGAAGGCGAAAAAGATGTTAAGTGCAGCTAAGGGAGAGAATCATTTGGGAGTCAGTGCAGGGAGTGCAATGGAGTTGAGTTCTTTGTGAGTTCATGCAGTTCAATGCAGGTCAATGGAGATAGTTGAAGCCAAAGTATTAGAAGGAGCCAGTAGATTACAAAAAATTGCTTAGAGTTAATTTAAGGCCAATCAGAGCAATTCAGTGAGAAGCTGAGGACAACCAGATAGAATGAATGGCAGCCCTAACAGCTGAATTGAACCAAGAAGTGTGAAATTTCTCAGCAGTAAGCATCCAAGATGACATATACAGAGATCCAACATGGAAAGGGGAACATAGCCTGAAATGTTGGTTAAGAAGAGGGCAGAGCAATGAAAATGCTACAGAATATGGGACCAAGTCAAAACAGAGACCAGGTTATTTTATATGGAAAACAAAAGAACACTCTACTGTGGAGAAGAGATGCTTTAATAGAAGTGACATGATGGTAGATTCAGGTCAAAGCAACTGTAGGTACAATATATGGTCACTTTCTTATTAAGAATTCATGGCACAAAATGGGCAAATTAAGACTCATACAAAATTGTAATTGTTGTCTTCAATTAGCTAATCATAAAAGTCAGAACTGAGTATAAAATAGACAGAGTTAACAATGACACATTATGTCCTTTTTAATAAAGTCAAATGAACACATAGATTGAAGAATGAAAGATCTTTTATTTTATTGAACATTGCATTAGTGTGTTATTTTATAAAAAGAGTTTCTCACTTGAATATTTCCTTTTTCTTTTGTAAGTATGGATAAAGAGTAGATCATTTCTCCTTTCTGCTAAGTATAATAACAAAAATATCACATGATATAATAAAAAAATCAATAACTAAGGGTCACTATGTATGGCTGGGACTATACACAACAGTGAGGAATAAACTGAGACATAACCTTGAGATCACATAGTCCCAGTTATGGAATTTGGCAAGGCAATTCCTTACATTCAGAAAATAAAGAAAAGCCATGATTTAGGAGATGTTCTACTACATCCTGAGTAAGTTTAATATTAGTAATACCACAGCAGTGATTTAAACTTATTGATTATTGAAACCTATAAACTGTATTTAACATATATATGTCTATACATATACATATATATATGATAGATATAGATGTAGATGATATAGATGATAGATATAGATATAGATATAGATATAGATATAGATATAGATATAGATATAGATACAGATATTGATAGATGATATAGATGATATAGATACCTTAGAAGAGCTATGACATTGATAAAGCCCTTCATGGAGAATCAAGGTACTATGTACTTAGGAGTTCTGTAGACTTCATACATACAAAGGTATACACACAAAGGTAAAGTCACATATGGAAAGGAGGTCTGTGCCAGTAGTCAAATATTGATGCAGGCTCTATAATAAATGCTGGAAGAAAAAATGCATTAAATAAAAGAATCTGTACAAAATTCTCAGAACATGAGGGAGGAAAATCTAAGAAAAAAGATATCTTCTCAAAAGAAGCTGCAGGACTGAAAAACTGTGGTGTAAAGAGAGTAACCGCTCACCATGTAAGCATCAGTGTTTGGTAAGCTTGAACTTGCGGGGATTCAATTACTAACTGAATAAACAGTACATTTAAGTTGGCTCTAATGCTTTTTTGGAGGCAGATGTGATTGAAACCTGGTGTCCAATGTCCTTTCAGCCTTCAATTTTCAGGGGCTTCACCGGGTCTCTATTTGTTTGATTTTAATTTTTCTGCAATAACAATTGACTCTTCTTCATAAGGCATATGTAAATATCATCTATACATTCACAGATAATATCCTACTTTAGTGTTCTCTTTACTGATCTCCGTGGTATTATTCTATATCATTCCTAGTAGTGCTGCCAAGTCAATTTAATCAACCATCACTGCAAATTATTAAAATGTCTGTTGGATGCATTGATCTAATTTTTTTTTGTTTTCAAGAAGCAAGTTCTATTTAAGAGACATGGTCATAAAAATAGGTATAATGTTACTCACAAGTGATGAAAACTATGCACAGTGAGATTAGCATCCAGGCAATTCAAGATTTCTTCCTGGAGATTCAGAGTAAATTACATGGTGCAGCTGCAAATGGAAGCTGAGTGGGAGTCTGGCTGCTGGGAGAACACATGTCAAGCACAAAAAAAAAAAAGTCTGGTGACACTGAACTGTGGCATCCAAGTACACGGAAATTCAGTGAGTGGCAGGAGGTTGTCACGGCTCAAAGGAAAACCAGCCTGCATTAGAGAAGATCTCCAGTTTTCTGAAAGTTTGATAGGAAGGTATTTCATAGCTCCGAGAGATGAGTCGAGGGAGAGCAGAAGGTAATCTAGTTAACTTAATGCATTCCCACAGGGTTATTTTCAGTTTCAACTCTGACACACAAAGAAGTTGCAAGCCACCATCATAAATACACAACCAGAAAGAGCTGAACACACTGAAAAATAATAACTTGGCAGATCCGTCAGGGAATTGTGGTTGGAGACCACCATTTCTGCTCGGAAATGCACAGCTGAAATCTGCTTTTGAGGAACTGGGTCTGATGCAGCCGTATACTGGCTGAACTACGTCAGTGCTATTATAGTATCTTGGATTTCTGGTGTCCATATCTAGCAAAGCGTAAGCATGATAATACTTGGAGGCTAAAGATAAAAGAACCACATTATTCCTAAGCGTTATCCTAAGAAGTTTCATGTTTTCTTAGTCTAGATAGAGGATAAATCTCTCGTGGGAAGGCCAAGGAGAGGAATTGTTATCATTCTGAAATATACACCAAGCCTTTTTTATCCTAAGCACATTTACTAGCTAACCAGGATAATGTACATTTAGAGGTGTAGTGTGTGTGTGTGTGTGTGTGTGTGTGTGTGTGTGTGTGTGTGTGTAATTAAGTCATTTTAATTATTTTTCAACATATTTCCTTCACATGGGCAAATGCAAACTTAGTAACCCGAGTTCTAAGGAAAAATATCAAAGATGTCAGCAGGCAGAAAAAGAAACAAAAGATCTGGGAGAATATTGTGTACTTGTGTAAGACACGACCCTTAGACATAGCTTTACTAATGTACTGATACTCTATAATAACTAAGGGACACATTTGAATATCTCTAGTACAGCACCCATGCATTTGTATGAAATAATGCAAGACCCAGATTTTCTAAAACACAATATACCAAAAAACTCAAATAAAGGGGGAAAGGCATAATAATCATTAGAAAAATATAGAAAATTTGTATTTCTACAATTAAAGCTTTTCCAAACAATGTAGTAAAAGTGAAAGAGATTCTAGCATCACTGGGAAATAAAAAGGTGTAAAATTGAATAGGTATACAAAAAGTTATGATTAACATGCTAAAGATTCCAGTGGGAAAAAAAAGTGGAATTATGGGAGTGGGGTTGAAACTATAGTCAGTGACCCCGAAACTGAGTTACAATGAATGCTAAGTTAAGAACCCACTGAAGAGCCCCTGAAATGAAGACCATGCAGATTAAAATGTCATGGTTCTTGAAACATTCCAAACTGAAATATAAAGATAAAATCAGTAATGGAAACTTAGAGAAGAGTAATAAAACATATGAAGTAGAGAATATGATAAAAATTAGTATTTCTTTATAAGAAACATACATGGTGTATCATATCCAGTGTCAGGCAGTAAACACACACACACACACACACACACACACACACACACACACACACACA
>JANHMN010000014.1:57677441-57712467 GCA_030674055.1 Rhabdomys pumilio
AGAGAGAGAGAGAGAGAGAGAGAGAGAGAGAGAGAGAGAGAGAGAGAGGCATAAAGGTATGCCAGCAGGTTATCTATATTTATGTTCACATTTACAGTATTTCTGAGTCCCACTTTAGGTCAATTAATAATTGCTTGGTTTTTTTTTTTTTGTCATCATACAAACTTTCATTTTATACATTTGTGTGAAGTGGAGAATACTTATTTATTTATATTACATAAATTTTAATGCTATTATCAGTAACTCTGAACTTCTGACATTTTTTTCCAAGGGGAGCATGGTCAGAAAAAACAACAGTAAAGTATACAACATTGTTTTTGTCTGATAATTCAGTCTCTAATAGAAGTTTTTGTTGGAAAAAAATCATGGCCTACAACTATGAACACTGGGCATGAAATATACCCAGGGACACATAAAACCTCTGCTCGCGTTTCATACAAAGTTAATTCAATTTCCTCCCTAGGTCCTGTATCAGATATTGCTAGAAAGAATGCTGTCTCAAAAACGTCTAGTTTTATTTTATTGTTATTATTGGTTTTATTTTATTTTATTTACTTTTACAAATTCAACACATACACATTGAACACTCTCTCAGCTGGGACTGTCCTTGGGTTAGATTTAAAGTAAAAACAACAACAAAAAAATAATAAACCAGAAACAAAACAACTAAATTGTGTAAACAGTGTCCAAAACTCTTCCAAAGCAATCATTCCAATATACTTTCACCAAAACGCAATTGAATTTGTTCCCCTTTTCCCCAGGAGTACCTGCTTTTCACGATCTTCTTGTAAATTTTGGATGGAGTAAAACGTGCTTTAGTAAAGCGAATATTAATCTATCTTGACATTTTAAAACCCTGTAGTTTCAACACTTTCCTGCATGGGATCCTTCTTAATCCTCACAGCATCCTGTCTCTCAGCAAGGAGGAGACTGATAGTCAAGGTGACTGCACAGCTTGTACTTGATGTAGTGGAGACACAGCCTCTGTTTTTGTAGTTAAATCTACTTTTCTCAGATGGAAGCGCACACTGTGCTTGTTTGTAGCACAATTATTTTCTTTAGAATACAAATAAGCCCCTCAAAGATATTGATCTACTTTTCTGTGGCACTGTAAAATAACGTCTCATACATTTCCTCTGGGAACTGTAACAAAATTACAGACATCACAACACGCCTTCCCCAAGAATAAAAATTCCTCATTATAAGTGGTTCCTTCCCCTCAATTCATGTTTCTCTCTGTCTTCTTGCTACATATCATGTTAGGTTGTCTCTAGTGGTTCTTGGTTGAAAAAAGCCCCAATGTCTCCTGTCTGCATTTTTCCAATCTTCACTCTTTATGGCTTCACAAAAAATAGTCCATTAAATTAGAGTGTGATTTTATACCCATTCCTGTCTCATCTAATAGTTACCACGAACATGTGATTAAAGGTGATATTTTATTTGTTACATGCACCATGCACCCTGGCTTTTTAGTAGTTCAGAAGTGAGAGGAACATGGGAGAGTCTTCACTCTAAAAAGTGTAACTAAATTTTCTGTGAGGGAACAGAGGTTTTAGACTGAAAGCATCAACAAGACTTATCATCAATGACTAAATGACATATGTAACTTTGAGCCTTGAGTGGCATGTTATGTAGACAAACATAGGGTTAAAAACTGTTTTTTCCATCTTACCATCACCGATGTAGTCTTTATTTAAGTATTATGGTACAATAGACTGGCATATATATATATATATATATATATATATATATATATATATATATATATAATTAACATTATTTAAGAACATAGAATTGACTTTATATTCTATAAGATGAAGTTTATATATTTAAATACACAAACATTGATTCAAATACCACAGAAGTTAAATTATGCTTAAGAGCACAGAACTGACTTTATATTCTAAGAAATACTGTTTAAATATTTAAATACATGAACATTGATTCTAATTTTACAAAAGTTAAATTATATTTAAGTCTCAGGGATCATGGCAAAGATGGAGGAAAATATTTTTATGAGGAGATATAATTACATGTAGTTAATTTTATAAATAAGTGCCTCACTGGAATACATGTTTCAGATGTATTACAGTGAGCAAGCATCTTCTCATCCTATAACACCTTATGACACTGTCATAAGACATAGCCTAATTTAAAAATTGCCAATATTCATAAGCAGGGTTCATTCCCCCCTCCCTGGTTTGTTCCTGTCATTTGGGTTCTCTAGGCCAGAGGAAACACAACATCTTTATATATTAATTAACAAAACATATTGTACATGGAAGCATTTGTAATATTTAGTATTTACAAAATACACATTCAATATTAATCACCCATAGATAGGAAAATAAATATATGAAAATCTCGCTTTTTTTAAACTCAAAACTCTTGTAAATGTTTGGGCTTTCCTAAAAGATCTCATGCTGTTCTACTGATGTTTTATAGTCCATTACTAAGAAACACCTATTACCACAAGAACAGCCAAAATTTGTCCGCCAAATTGTCCGCCAAAATTTGACAAAAGTGCTACATGGTAACAAACGGACCGGCTGAGGAAAAGGATCCTTTAACATCGGAAGGCAGCCATCTAAGGACTCAGTGTAAGCACCGGAGTATAGGTGTGGTGTCTGACGGTGGCAATGCTGTATATTTATGGACTGTGTTCCCTGAAGCTATAAAGCCAGGAGCTTGAGGAGCAGAAGTACTTTGAGATTCTTACAAAAACACACGGAGAAGTACAATGCTTTATTTTTCTCACTGCATCTGTGCTCTTCTCTAATAAAACGTATTTCTCCACATGCTTCCTGAAGGGGTGGAAAGAGGGTAAACAGTTTCGTCACTCAGACAGACTCGCCAACAGCAGAGCTTCAGCGATGATTATGATGCTTCCATGTTTAGATTTAGGGTTGATAAAAATACTTTATAGTAAGATAATGTGATTCGAGCAAAGCATATTTGCATCTTTATTTTTATTCTCTGATCACTGGTATTTAAGCCTGCCTCACCTCCTAGAACATTTGGCTTTAGCTTACTAGCGGGCTAATGAAGAAATTCAGCTGCATCTTCAGAGCACACCCTGTACTGTTCTCCTTATCATCACGATTTGTCTTGCAGGGCGGCTGACCTCCTGAGATGTGTATGTAAGTGCGGGAGGACACTATTAGCCTTGCGAAGCAGGAGGAAAGCTGTGGCATTTCATGGTTTTAAATGCTTCTCTTCTAGGACACTGATTGCCAGCTAATGGGTAGTAATTCCTTCTGCTGGTTTCTGCACCTGCTCTATTCTCTTATTCCCATCTTTCCCTTTGAGCAGCAAACTTCTGTAATTTCCTTCAGAAGCGGTTAGAATCTACACTTGTTACTAACACAAATAGTAGCAAACACTGTGGGCTCACACATTTTTCAGCAAAACCAACTTTTAATTAAAATGCAGCTGAAGTCATGAATCTGTGCCTATTTTTCTTTTGAAATACAAAACAAATATGAATAACGTTGTGAGAAGCTTTTATTTAATTCTTGCTGAGGACTCAGCCACTGGAGAACTCTTAAAAATGTTTACTTTTAACTTAGAAATCAAATCAAGTTGTGATAAAAATTTTTTGCAAAGAGCTGCCATTGAAAGTAGGATAGAAAATTTGGAGGAAATCATAAAACATCTTTAAGAAAAGTAGTTTCTTTCTCATATGACCAGTGTGCTTTGTACAGCTAAAAGGTGAAAAATGAATAAAATTGGCCTTAGATTTTAGACTTATTCAAATGATAAAGACGGTAAAGAAGAATTTTGGTGTATTATTGACCAAGTAATAAATACTGCAATAGAGTATGTGATGATATTTCAACTGAGTTAATTTCTGATGGAAAATTATATAAATCTAATTGACGTATCTGTCATCTTATATAACAAAACTCAAAGGTAACACATGAATTACAATTCTGTAGCACATTCCACATGGCACATAACTACTGGACTAGGTTAAAGGTAAAATCCACAGATAGCCATTGTTAAGAAAAATGCCATTGATTAATGGTGTTGTTTATAGATGACCCCAGCTCATATAATTTATGAGAGTAATTCAGAATTCACAGCTCAACTGCCTGAGTTCAGATTCCAGCACTGAAGCTTAGAGCCCCAAATGGTAACTTGTCTCTGTAATTTCAATGCCAGAAGGTGGCATTAGGAAGATACTTATTTTCTTGTCTAGAATCTAGTAAGTAGTTGAGTACATTGTTAAGCAATAAAGGTTAAAATTATTATGTTTGGTGTGTGATGTTGACCTCTGGTCTCTACATGCATGCACATACATGTTTATATCAACACACTTGCCAATGCACATATATGTGCAAGAATATATTAACACACACAAACACATATATACATGAATAAACAAAATGTTTTTTTTAACACAACTTTACTTTCCGTATCTTTGAAATGGAAGTAATAATGTGCTTTAAATAGTTCTTGTCCTTATGTATTTTCACTCATAAATTTTTTTAAAACTGATAATAGCTAGTAGAGATTTCATCTTCCTCGTGATAGATTTCTGGGGAAGTGCTGTTATTATTATCAACCTTTGGCACTGGAGGCATATTTAATTTTCTTCATCAATCAGCTTGTCATAATCAATTTTTATTTACATCCAAGAATTTAGCACATGGCAACATTTGCTGGTTGATCTTTTGTATCATCTAATTAAATTTCATGTAAGGAAGACAAACAAATGCATAGAAAATGGGGTTATTCTTCTGTTCCTATCATTTCCTATTATTCTGATCCCAGTGTACTGAATCAAATTGCCATTCATCTTAAATAGGCTTCACCAGAATATTGAGTATTGGTTCTACTTCTTTGAAGAAATTGTGATTATAGTGATGAAATTTAGATTTATTTTGATTTTAATACTTTGTAGATAAAATATATTGCTTAATATAAGTTTTAATAAAATATTGTAATTACATGAAGCCATTATGCTGAAGCAATGAAAAATATAATGAAATTTATTATATGCTTGGAGCATGCATAATTATGGCTCACATTCTTTTTCTTATGTTACATGATCTACTGATCTTGTAAGGTCTCGAGCCCTGAATGGTATGAGATAGAGGAATACTTACTAAATGTCTAATAACAGAGTGTAGGTGTGTTTAAACTGAAGAGTGCTAGTGAGTTCATAGATAACTTGTTATGTTTAAGGATAGACCACTATATAAGCCACTGTACTAAAGGGATAGGGGATAGTGTGTTTTGATTTTCAGGCTTAATGAGTGTTTACAGAGTAACACAGGAAAGTTTTTTCGCTTACACTTTTTAAATCACAATTAATATTACCATACTAGTTGCATAGTGTATGGTCTGAGCCTTTCCTGGAAGAATAGCATCCTTAGACACCAAAGAGATGACAAACCGATCAAAGGTAGGATTCTAGGTCTTGCTCGGAGAATATATGAGTTTATTGAATTTTTTTAAATAAATTAATTTTAATATAAGTATATGTAGTGCATTAATCTGAGGGCTGTAATTCTTAACCAGCTAATTCTCCAATAACAACACAGAAAGACTAAGGTTTATTAAAATTTCCTTCAGCCAAATACTACGCATTTATTACTCCATTCTAAATCTCCAATCTAGTCAGGCTTCCTCCAAGATCACATTCTCTTCTTACTTGAAATTTTTCATCTTTTCTTGATTCTACTCTTTCTCATGATGTTTTCTCTTACCAGTACCTTCCTCCCTCTTTTTCCAATCCTCTTATAATTGCAAATCCCACGTATTCTCTTTATAAAGCTCTGTATTGTCCCACTGGCTTTTATTGGGAAGGCAGAAATGAATGAGGAGCCACGTTGATACAAACTTAAGACAGGAGCTTCTAAGAATAAACATAAGAAAACCATCTCCAAATTGAAACAAGGTATATGGATAGAGAAATTAGCATTTGAGGAATACAAGGATAAACTTTACATAGTATATTGAAACACTATGTCTACAGGAATTCTGTGTGATTCTCACAGACTACTGTCCTACTGAAAAAAAAAACATATTCCAACTAACCTTTGAACTGGTGTATATTCTGTTGAAACATCCCACCCCCACCCCCACCAAACTACTGCTGTAGCAGAGAGGAGTGACTATATCTCATATGATAGCTTCTTGACATCCCTCACTATATAAGGGTTGCATAGTCTCATTGCCATGTGTAACTTTCAGTTCCAGCATTCTGTCAGTTTTCTTGATTGACAGCTGCATAAGGTCGACTGTGCATCAGCATAACAAGTCAACTTGCTGATATGGTGGTAAAGTCATGCCCAAAGGACATTTAAATAATACAGTTAGTTAGAAGACTTGAGGAGCACAGGGAGATTAAAAGACATTTTATTTGTATATACTAAAACCTTAGATCACAAAATAACCTTGGATTTTCAAACATCATTGCATTATTATAGATAAAAACTTAGTAAATATTTCAAAGATACTGCTTTTAAAGTTACACTGCAATGCTTACAAAGAATCTGTAAATCTTTTGCATGATTTCAAAATTGGGGATATATTCAGAAGGCTTCTTGAAAAGTTACGCGTATAATCAGACCCTTGTATAAATTGCATATGAACAGTTTATGTTTTAATGTATTGAGCAAAGCACTGTGACTATGATGCATAAACAGTTTGTGCCTCAAAAATTTGTTAAAATATGTTATCATGGTGAAAAGATTTTGTGAAACTTTTCTATGACCCCGTCTTTAATATAGAAAATATTTTGTATTTCTTACATAGTATCTAACGTCAATAGCATTCACTTTTAATAAGCTGACACTTCTTGGAAATAATTTGTTGTGATAATGAAGTATAATTACAGAAGAATAAACAGAAGTCTCTTATTGTACTTCTATTCTTCCTGGCCCATATGACCCAACCTCTGTGCCTTTACAGGAGACATGAAAAGAGTTAATTTTCTTTCCTTAGCTTCTAATAGCACATTAGTAAATGAAAGAAACACTGAAAATGTGATTAATCCAACTATTCCTTTATGAAATTGAGTCACTTGTGATTTCCATATTCTTCACAATTGGCCTAATAATACTCTATACATTATGTAAAGTGTAGCAAAATTATTCTATAATTATTGTTTCAAAGCACAATCACCATTCAATTAGAACAGTTTAATAATATTAAAAAACTTTTCCAGTGTCACATCTTGTGCTTATGATGACTGAATTACTAAAAATCTCCCTCCTTTCAATTTGCAGTTACTAAGTCAATTGTGTTTTCTTGTCGTAAATGTTGTTTGTAACCCAGAGGTGACTGTAAATACATTGTACTTATTACTTAATAGATCTTCAACTTAGATTCAGTGCACTCAATTTATTTCCATGAGATTTAAACAAATACTCTTTTAGAAAGGCCAGAGTTGATTGCCACATGTAAACCAGTAATCCCAGAGTAATCTCATTAAGCCTAAGTCTATTTCCCTTCTTCAGGTGCTAAGACTAGTTGCACTTCAGAAGTAAATGCAGAGAAATTAGGCGTGTTCATTTCTCTAGACAACATTTATCTATATAAAATTCATTTTAGAATCAGGTCAAAATAAATTATATTTTACTTGCACAGAATACAAACCCATTTTCATATTTCTGTAATTGATTTTGTAAGACTTTCATGAGAAATTATTAAATGATGACCTTAAAGGTATTCATAATTACAACTACTAATGATGAAAATTGTGAATATGAATTCAAATATGAAACACATCTCTTGAGATTATAAAATTGAAAAGTATGTAAATTTTCTTAAACTTACCAAAGAAACTATTAAAAATAGACTAGTGTTTCTATAAGTATGTATAATGTATTCTACATATATACTAATATGTGCATTAAATGTGAGATATAAACCTAATAAAAACCCAAGTAGTCATAGGTTTTATTTTTAACTGTGATAAAAGGTTGGAAATTGTCCTTATAATTTTATTTCTAAAACATTATGCCATATCCTTGCCAAGTGCTTACACACACATAGACACATACACACACAATATGTATGTATATATTATATATACATATATATATATACTACATATATATACATATATACTACATATATACATATATACTACATATACATACACATATATATACCATATATATATGTATGTGTGTATGTGTATATATATATATATATATATATATATATATATATGCATAACATTTACAGTCTACATATATTATTTCCTTTGGTTACTGTGGATTTCCAACTTCAGTGTTATTAAACTGGAGACATAATTTTACTCTCTTATTTTTTCATCATGACATAATGATTGAATATTTGTCAACTGCTACACCAGTTCTAAAGTTCATGCCATCATGAATTTCCTAAGATAAAATATAAAATTTATTAAATTGGTAAAAGTAATATTTAAGTCAGCATATATTAGAAAATACAAAAGTTTCAATGCTTTCAATTTTATTAATAAAATTCCACTAAAGACTGGCAGTTTGTTCTGAGGAAAATGCATATGTGAGCAGTTAATGACAGCAACAACAATGTTCACTGGAAAACTGGATGTAGAAGTTTGTAACACTGGATTTTACTGCAATAGTAAGAAGGCAGAAAGGCATAGAATGGTGCCAGGCTTGAAGGTATATGTATTGTACTGTTAAGAGTCCCATAGTAAGTGTACAGACAGATAAGCATGATCAATGTTGGTTTGAAGAGGTAACATTTTATTTTGCATGAATATACTTTCCCCCGGTCAAGCCCAATAACTGATGATGCTTTCGAAGAGTGCAGGTTAATGGAAGCACTTGTGTATTTGCACAGTATGGGTCTGACCAATATATTGGCTCCTTACACTTACAGTATTCCTAGATGTAAACTATTTCTGCTCTCCCAAAACTTCCACTGTGAAATTATATCCCTCATTGTGGTGATTTTAGGAAATTGTATATGAAGCAATTAGTGACAGATGAAGTCATGAGAAAATAGAGCACAGGGTAGAATTTGTTTCCTGACAAGGGTAGAGACTAAAGCTCTCTTCACCACTCTTTGTCAGGTGAATACTCATCCAAAAGGTGAGACTCTGAAAAATTATTTAGAGAAAAATAAGCACCTTTCTTCTTTTGGAATCTGCCACTCAAAGTTTTAAAAATAATTTTGTCATATTTTTAGGTTTCTTCATGACTTAAGATAAGAATGACCTAATGCTCTCTATAAGGAGAGAGCATCACACAAAGATGTGGAAACCACGTTGTGCTCTGTTCTCATTTTCAGTTATGACTGTTGCTCTTCTCCTGAAATATGTCCAAGATGACACAGCTTGCCATCTGGGAAGAGCATCTGCTTTGGTAATCTTAGAACCCAATCTCATATGAGTGAGCATATTTTATTTCCCAGAATCATTTCTCTTCTCTTAGCAAAATTATTTATCAACTGCCTTAAATTAGACCCATAAAAGTAAGTATCTGTACATTCCTGGAAAGATACATTAGTTGTTTGCTTCTCCTTAGAAATGCTTCTGCTTCAAGCAAGAAACTTATTCTTGACCTCCTTGTATCACGTCATTAATTCTCTATTACATTTGTGATTCACCAAGTGTCTTTATTAGAGCTCTGAGAATCTTGTAAAATAGTGTTTCATCTTAATCTCCTCCATTCCCAACTTCTTCCAGACACATCCCTGTATCCAAATCTTCCAAATTCATAGCTTTTATTATTTTTTATATAATTAAGTGAAGTTTGAGCTGCATACACAATATTAGATATGTACCGTTCCAATAGAGGTTGGTCAACCTGACAGTGATCTAACCCTTACAGAGTTAGGTCCTTTAACCTCATGTTCCTGTCCTTCTACCCATCTCTTTCTGCTTCTCATTCTCTCCCTCTACCCCTCTCCCTCTATGTCTCCATCAATTCCCTTTATATCTCAACATGCCTCTCTGTGAAGAGACAACCTCTGGCCCACAGATTCATTAATTTTAGCTCTAGTGACTATTAACAACAACCTGAGGCTTGGTTCACAGCCTTGATAAATGGAATTTTCTCTGTGTTCAGCCTGGCCAAGATCTCCCATCTGCTCCCTATGTTCCTTAAAATTGTATTTTCTTAGGAGAAAAATAAAAAAAAATATGATAATTGATTAATCTTTTCACAAGGCTATATTATTGAGCTTTCAATGCAAAACAGGGAATTTTCTATTCTCAACATTCACAATAATTTATGTGTTTATGATTGAATAGACATGATGTTTGATTTTTAACCCCAAAAGGAGTTTGGGAGTTAAAACTCTTCTTGGGAGGCAGAAGCAAGCAAGCAAAACTTTGAGTTTAAGGCCAGCCTTGACTACAGATCAAGTTTCAGTATGACCAGGGATACATAGACAAACCTTGCCTGAAAAACAAACAAAAAATCGAAAATCCCCTCAAAATAAAAAAAAAGAAGAAGAATTTTTAAGAATCTTATCAGCTTAAAATTGTTAAGTCAATCAAGTATTTTGAATTTATGATTCATTTTGAGTTAAAACATCTCTTTATAGACACATGCTCATCATATAAATGTCTCTGAAGGCAATTAGCCATGACAAATGTACAACAATACAGTGGATATTATCACAACGTCAATTTAGAAACAATTATGGAGTGAAAAGAAGCAAGTATGAGCACTTACAGAAGAGCTTAAATGAAGTTTCATCTTTGCTGAGTGTGGGGGAATATGAAGGTGGGGAGGTGGGAGTGGGGGAAGTAGTTGGGGCACATCCTCATAGAAGCAGGAGAAGTGGGGATTGGATGGGGGTTCCTGGGCGTGGGGGGGGGAGAAATGGGGTAAGGGTATAATGTCTGAAATGTAAAAAAAATATCCAATAAAGAAAAAAACTTTCAAAAGACTTTAAAAATAGTTTAATCTTCTCAGCTTCCTCCCAGTCATTTCATTGCTCTGTGTTTTCCCAACTTCTTTCTGGATTTGGTAACGTATCCTTTGTTTCCTTCAACATTTTTCTTATGACCTACTGTTAATGAACTTGAACATTTTATCTAGAGCTTCTTATTCTGCTGTTTTATAAACAAGACAGAGTAAGTTTTCTTTTGCCTTATTATTTTCTAGATTACCCATGAGTCTTCCTTTGTTAATAACATTTTGAAACATTTGATATTGTAGTACGTTGACAAAGCATTACATAAAAAAAAAAATTATTTTTATGACTATGTTGCCGTTCTTTATGAATCACTGCTACACACTAAAACCAGCCCACTGGAAATAGAATGTAATATGAAAAAAACAGAAATGACAAGTGGGATACTAGTTTTACTTTTTAAGGAGGTAACAAATATTACAAGCTTTGAATATGCTGTTATTTCAATACTATTCACGTTAAAACTGGAGTTTCTCATATATAGAACACAAAACAAGTTAAGATTAGTTTACTAGTTAACGATTAGTGAGACCAAGTTGGAAAAAAAATGTTTGTAATTACTCTTTTGACAAATTAGAAGACAGTGGCATACTGAAAAAATCACATGTCAAACCTTTATCTTGTAATACTGCAATATGGAAAATTACTATCCTTTATGTCCAAGAAGTGTTTAAAAATATCACAATTTTGTACATAAAATCAAGAATACATGAAGTTTTTTTAGCATTTTTGAAGCATCTTAGTTCATCCGTTTTACCAGAATATGGAAACTGTCTATTGAGAGAGAGGGTAGTGCCCAGTGGTGGTGCTGCTTTCTTAAAAGGCAGCAATCTTTGCCCACTTTTCATGTGAATTTTCTGCCAAGATAAGCTTTCAGTCTTGGGACAAAATTTCAAATTTTGCTAAAAATAATACATTCAGTAGCTGCTCAAAAATTCAGTGTGAAATTCTTCCACAAGTACAATTTGAAAATCAAAACTTCACCCAGTACCAAGAAAAACCATGTATATATATACGTTGAGAAATATAAGATGCAAATAATCTGTATTATAAAAAAATTCACTGTTTCTCTTTTAATGTTCACTGCTAACCATATAATTTCTATGCACTAATTCAACAATTTGCCACAGTTGTACTTGGCAGTTCAATACAATCACTCATTTTAGAGTTCTCTAATTATTTAGATTTATAGTGAATTTTTTTTTAAAAAAATTAAAAAGAAAGGAAAGCAACACATACATCATTATACACACAGGCAAACACACACACACACACACAGAGAGAGAGAGAGAGAGAGAGAGAGAGAGAGAGAGAGAGAGAGACTAAATTACATCAGTACCAGGTATCCATGCCTCCATCTCTTTTAAATGCATTTCTTGCTCTTCTTCGTGCTTTATGTAATATACATGTACACTCAAAAAGAAAGGAAGATGCTTGACTCTTAGAAGGGGAAATAAAATATTCATCTGATGTGTATAGAGAGAGGAAAGATAGAAAGAGAATCAGGAGGGGAATATGACATGTGTGGAGAGCCAGAAAGAAGTTCAGAAGAGTAAACAGAAATCAGTGGTAGGTGTGGTGTAGAGTAGGATGGAGTCATCTCTAGGACATGCCAGAGACACTAGATGGGGGAAGCTCCAGGGAGTCTATAAGGGTGACTCTAGTGAGTCTATAAGGGTGATTCTAGTATATGGAACCTAAATTGACCATCTACTCACAGTATACAGTCAGGACTTCCAGTAAGGAGATTATAAACACCAACTCACCCACAAAACATTTGACTCAAATTTGTACTGCCTACAAGAAGTGCAGAGAGGCCAAGACAGAGGAAAGACTGAGGAAATGGCCAAGCAATGATTGGCCCAACTTGAGATCCATCCCATAGAAAAGAACTAATCTCTGACACTATTAATGATACTCTTAAGAGCCTAGCATAACTGTCCTCTGAGAGGCTACACTTAGCAGCTGACTGAAAAAGATGTGGAGATCCAAAGTCAAATATTAGAAAAAACTGGAGCTCAGCAAGTTTTGTGAGAGAATTGAGTGAAGGAGTGAGGAACCTGTAGGGGAAAGGGACTCCTCAAAAAGACCACAAATTCAACTAACATGGAACATTGGGGGCTCCCAGAGACAGAAAGACCAAGCAGAGACCTATATTGACTGGACCTAGACTCCCTGCACATATGTAGCAGATGTGCAATTTGGTCTTCCCAACAGCTGAAGCAGGGACTTACCCTCTGATGCAGATCTGTGGATCCTGTTCCCCTAACTAGGCCCACCTTGCCTAGCTTCAGTGTGGCCGGATAGTTCTTAAGTGACCTGAGGTGCCTAGGTGGGTTGCTATCCAAGGTGGGCCTCCTCCTTTGAAGAATTCTCACCTGGTTACAGTATCTAATAGGATTTGGCTCCATATCCCTATTGTTGGAAGTCTTGGACAGGGTAAACCTCACGTATTCCTATCAGTTTCCTTTTCTCTAGGTTTCTAGCTTGTACCATAGATGTCATTCCTTGCTCCTCTTCCAGTTGTCCATTCCAGTACAAACTCCTTCTTCCCCAACTCAATCTCTCCTTTTTCCCATTCCCACCTCCTTTCCCAGTCCCTTCCTTATATCCATCTCCTATGTCTATTCTATCTCCTCTTCTTAGTGAGATTTGCATTTTCCCACTTAAGCCCTCCTGCTTTCTTAGCTTCTTTCAGTCTGGGGATTGTAGCAAGGCTATCCTTTACTTTACAGGAAATATGTACTTTTAACTGAGTATATATGATATTTTTCTTTCTTGGTCTGGGTAACTGTGGGGCAGTGGGTTGTGAGAGGCAGCTGGGCACCTGGTCGAGCACAGGCCTCGAACCCTGCACCCTTATGGGATGGAAGGTGTTTGGCTTTGTTCCTAGACCCCTGATTCCTATCACTTAGCTACAGCCCCTCCCAAAGAGAGTTTTGTATCACCCAGCACAGGCCTCAACCTCAACAGATTTCCATATAATGAGACAGCTAAGGCCAGAGGGCATAGCCAATTAAGCATTCTTTCCTAGACCCTCCTCCTTACAAACAGTATTTAACCAAAGGTAAATACCCTGAAGGTATGGGGGTACTGCCAGATTCATCCACTTTCTGTAATGACAATAAACCTTGTAAAACCATGGACTTCCTTGTGTCTTTGTGGCCCCACTGTGGGGGACCATGGAGAAGGCCTTTGACTACTGAGCCACTGTTTAATCTCCTGGCAGAATATTTCTCTTTATTCCAGCCACTGAGGCACCAATTCAAGCTAGCTAGCGGAGCTGTGGACCCAGACAAGCAAGTGCCCTAACCAAGAGTCTCCTTCCCTCAAGGCACTATCGGGGCTTCCCTTTCCCCCTCATTTCTCTTGGCTGTAGGCAGGTCAAGTACCTATGTCCTTGCATTTCTGTTCTTCCACTTCTCCCAGCGGCGTCTGGGAGCCCAAGGACAAAGTCCACCAGCTTTCAGGTCCACTCAGTAGCCCTGCCCAGGTAGAAGTTCAGACTGAGACCTCTCCACGCCTGGGCAGAGCACAGCAGCATCCACTGGTGGCGCTGTGTGGAAGGAACTCAGTCACGTTTCTATGCTTCTGCTCCCCAGAGCCCCAGTTCTAGCTGCCTGGGGCAGCAGACATGCAGGAACGACAACTCTGTCCAACAGGACCCACGCCCATCCACTTGTGAGCGTGAGCACCACAGCCCCGCAGGTGGTGGAGGATGCTCAGGATGACCTTTTCTAGTTTTATCCATTTGCTTGCAAATTTCATGATATTGTGTTTTAATGGCTGAGTAATACTCCATTGCATAAACGTAATATATTTTCTTTATCTACTCTTTGGTTGAGAAACATCTTGGTTGAGTCTGGCTATTACAAATACAGTTGCTGTGAACACAGTTGAGGCATAACACCCTGAACTCATCTGGATCTCATTATTCTTAAAGGGAGGGAAGATGAGCTAGTAGACATCTATCATTGTCCATCAAAATACAAGGAAAAGCAAACCACCAATGAGTATTCTCAGTTGTCCTATCATGCAAAATGACTTTAGATAATCTAGCTTACTAAACAGAAAAGATTCACAGGAGGAAAAAAGTAAATTGTAATCATCAAGGGAAAAAAAGCAGCTTCAATTTCCTTATTTTCTTTCATGTCAAAGAAAAGAGAAAATTAAATGACAAAAGTATTGTCACATAACTTCTTGTATCAAATAATAATAATTGAAAAATGAAAATTAGTCATTTCTTTTTCTTTCTGTTTTCTTTTTTCTTTACTTCTTTTTTCTTTTTCTTGTTTTTTTGTCTTTGCTTGTCTTGAGATTTATTGTTTATTGATGAGGGTAAAATTTTTTTAATTAATGTTTTTCTTCCTTAGCTATACTTTTTCTTTTTATTGAGGGTTTCTCTTGTTTTATCTTGTTTTGTGTTTGACTGGCTGTCATCTCTTGTATATCTGACCTTTTCTGATGAGGAAACAGCAGGGATACATCTGGAAGAGTTGAGATGTGAGAGAGGGGAACTGGGAGGAGAGGAGGAAAAGAAAACTATGTTGAGAAAGTATCATACAACCTTTTTCTTAGTAGTTAAATAGAAAACAATAACCTCAAAATAACTAAACAAATATGATCCTTGGTCCAGATTTAATTGCTAATTAATAAGAATAGGATACTTTCAATTTAATTATCAGACTTTATAGTACAAGGAAAATGAAAGAAAAAGAAAATAAATGTGAATTTAAATTAGGTTTTGGGGTCTATGAAAATTATTCTCTTAAAATCCATTTTAATTTTCATTGACAAATGAGTCTACCTGTATTCCATGTTCTCAAACATTTTTCACAATGCTTTTTAACCATGGGAATAATATTGATATAAATATAGTTAAAGTAGTCCATGTTATATTTCATATTGCAAACTGAATCCATAAAGCCCATTAAAATCATCCTTTATAAATGTTCAATGTTTTAAAACATGTTTCTGAATTACTATAACCACTGACATAAATTAAATGATGATAACCATACATATACCTGCTAGTTTTCATGGGCAGTTTTGTAATTAAAGATATCCAGTATTAATAAGAAAATAAAATATAAGCATTAAAATTTTTAAATTGTATATTTAGTAAACAAAATTTCAATGTGAGCCACATTTCTATAGCTACATAGGAGGCAATCCCATGGAACAACTGACTTTTTAAAACTATTTTTTTGATACAGTGTCTCACTATGTAGCACAAGCTGACTGGACATGTAACTACGTGGACAACACAGGACTCATAGTCTTAGAGAATAACCTGCCTCTTTCTCCAAAGTCCTAGGTGTACACCAAAAGAATCAGCAAGTCTGAATGTTAAAAGCAAGCATGATGTCTTATGTCACAACCCCTGCCTTTCTCCCCTTCCTTGCCCTTCATCTCTTCCTCCTTCTCTCTCTGTGAGATTCAAATCTAATTATCTCAGTTGTAGCATGGGGTCCCCAGTGAGGTCCCATATGGAGGAGTCAGAAAAAAGGATTGAAGGAGCTGAAGGGGTTTGCAACCCGATAGGAGGAACAATAATATCAACCAACCAGACACCCCAGAGCTCTCAGGGACTAAACCACCAACTGAAGAGCACACATGGTGGGACCATTGGCTCCAACCACATATGTAGCAGAGGATAGCCTTGTTGGACATCAATCGGAGGAGAGGTCCATGGACCTGTGAAGGCTTGATGCCCCAGTGTAGGGGAATTAGAGGGCAGGAAGGCGGGAGTAGGTGGGTGGGAGGAGGAACACTTCATAGAACCAGGGGAGGGAAATAGAATAATGGGTTTCAGGGGAAACAGGGAAAGGGGATAACATTTGAAATGTAAATAAAGATAATATCCAATAAAAAGGGGGTGAGGGCAGAAAAAAACTGTACCAAGTATTGTTTCATACTCTAAATCAAATAACTTTATTTTGAACCTACAGGGGACAATGAGCCTCATTCTTTGTTTTCCATGTTAAATAAATTTTATCTTTATTTAATATTTTTATTCTTTAATCTTATTTTTTTAACAATTGGGTCTTTATTCTCCTCCTGGTCTGCCATCTGACTGCTCCTTATTCCATACCTCCTCCTTGCCCCACCACTCACCCAACCTCCCACCTCCCCCCATCAAAGGCTCTAAGAAGATGTCACCACACCCCCATCACCATCACACCAGACCTCTACACTCCCTGTGGCCTCAAGTCTCTCCAGAGTTAGTTATATCTTCTCGCACTAAGCATACTGGTGTATGCTTCCTGGTTGGTGGCTCAGTGTCTGACAGATCTCGAAGGTCCAGGTTAGTTGAGATTGCTGTCTTCCTATGGGATCACCCTCTTCCTCAGCTTCTTCCAGTTTTTCTCTAACTTATTCCCTAATTCATTCCAGCTTCTGTCCATTGGTTGGGTGTAAGTATCTGAATCTAATTCTTTGAGCTCCTTGTTGGGCCTTTTGGAGGGCAGCCATGCTAGGCACCTGTTTGTAAGCACACCATAGCATCACTAGCAGTGTTAGTCCTTGCTGCCTCCCCTTGAGATGGATCCCACCTTGGGCCTGTCGCTGGACCTTCTTTTCCTCAGGCTCCTTTCCATTTCCATCCCTGCAGTTCTTTCAGACAGGAACAATTTTGGGTCATAGTTTTTGACTATGGGATGGTAACCCCCCTCTCTCACTTGATGCCCTGTCTTTTTACAGGTGGACTGGTTTTTAAAATTAAGGCAAAGAAAATCATAAAACTTTGATAACAGCAATCTACGTTGTAGAAAAACAAACCCACTGATTTAAATGTCACAAAATGTTACACAAAGGAGAAATGCTCAAAAGGCAACTGGTCAAACCTGAAAAAAACATCATCTAAACTGCTTAAGTCTTATGGGATTAGGGAACTTTGGAAGCTGTAAACACACAGTTTATTTTTAGTGACTATATTAACAGTAGTACATGGTGCTGGTAGAATACAATGTAGTTTTAAGTACACTAGAAGCTAAAGAGTTAATAAAATCCAGAGATAAAGGATTAGAAAGTGGAGTTTGTTGTTGAGAAAACAGTCACACAAGGCTAGTTTCAGATCTTGTAATGTTATGTTCTGACATGAATCCTGGAGCAAATTATCTTCTGATGCATTTTTGATCTTATCAAAAAGAATACATAAACCCGCAAGCCTGAAACCTTCATGGGCACCTAATTTAATCTGACAAATGGCATTGAGCAGGCTCACAAACATGCTATTATTCAGCTCTCAGAGACAAGGCTTAATCTCTATAGCCATCCAACGTATGATTATTCCTTCTCTTACAAATAAAATTGGAAGTCAATATTAAATGGCATTTTGAGGTAATTGAGCTTATGTTTATTCCCAAACTGCTTGTTTTCTTTGCAATCTGCCAAACAATTGGATTAAAAAAAATTGGGCAAGCTAGCAACATCTTTACATCTTTAGCTTTATGTTTCAGTGTAACTCTTTGATTAAATTAGCTCTATCCCCAAACTTTATACTGCATTGTTATTATCTTTGAATCTATTTTATTCTATCCTTACAAACATAAAACAGAATGTGAGTGAAAAGAGTATAATTTTAGGAATGGAAGGGACTGGACATTTTTGGTCAGCTTCAATCTACAGTGATTTCAGGTATAAAAACTGTGCATCTTTGTAGCCATGAGACATTTGTGGGTAAGTGTGGAAAGCATTTGTCTTCTATACTAAATTGTCATGACTTTCTCCTCAACAGAATATTTCTGCAAGCTGAGTACTTACATTTAAATTGAAAAAGTAGATAAGGAATGCTGGGGTAGTGTCATTGCTCTGTAGTATATTTCTTACAATCTTGCAGTGGGTAGAAAAAATAAAATAGTAGAGGGAAAAGGTGAAATAAAACTCTTTTTTAAAAAATGTAATTTACCCTGTATTCCCAATAAAACTTACATTTAGAAGCATATATTTTATGACATTTAAGTGTGAACGCCAGAATGTAGAATACTGATTGCTGGTGTCTAAAATTGGGCAGAAACAAAAAGTTGCCTCAAGATTAACAAATTTCACTTGCATTGTTAAAAAAAAAAAAAAACAAAAATTGAAATGATCTATGTGTATCACTAATCTTAATTCTATGATAACAGATATTGCATCTTGTAGACATATCAAATAATCATATTAGATTTCTTAGATACATATAGTTTTTATTTTTAATAGAGCATTTAAAATTTTTCAAAGTCAAGGTTAATGAGTAGGGTGGATAAAGTATACTTTGTTTCTCTGAAATATTAATGAATTTTTTATACAGTTCCTCACAATGTGAGAAAATGTCACTTTGATGTACATTAGAATGTAATATCTGTGAACACGTTTACTAGTCATTCTCTCTTTCAAATGGTAAATTTATGCACATATTTTCTTTATACATTATTGTTCTAAGAAATAAGAATTTCAACACTACATAAAAGAAGGAAATGTTATAATATTCCTATGATTTGGAGGTTGATTATATTTTGTATTATTTCATATTATTGAAATTTATATTTTTGTGAATCTCTTGCTCCTTAAATAATGTATGTAACATATGTGTGAGTAAAATTCCACTATGTTCATAGCAGCTTTATTTATAATACCCAGAAGTTGGAAAGAATCCAGATGTCCTTCAACAGAAGAATGAATACAGAAAATGTGGTACATTTACACAATGGAGTATTACTCAGCTATTAAAAATAATGAATTCAAAAAATTCTTAGGTAAATGGATGGAACTAGAAAATATCATCCTGCATGAGGTAACCCAATCACAAAAGAACACACATAGTATTCACTCAGTAATGATTGGATATTAACCCAGAAGCTCGTAATACCCAAGATACAACTCACAGACCATATGACGCTCATGAAGAAGGAAGACCAAGTGTGGGAGCTTCAGTCCTTCTTACAAGGGGTAATAAAATAGTCAAGGGAGCAAATATGGAGACAAAGTGTGGTACAGAAACTGAAGGAGGGGCCATCTGGAGACCATTCTACCTTGGTATTCATCCCATGTGCAGTCACCAATGGTAGATGCTGCTGTGGATCTCAGGAAGTGCATGCTGACAAGAGCCTGATATAGTTGTCTCCTTAGAGGTCTGCCAGAGTCTTACATATTCAGAGTCAGATGCTTACAGCTAACCACTGATCTGATCAAGGGTTCCCAATGGAGAATTTAGAGAGAAGACTGAAGGAGCTGAAAGGGTTGGTGGCCCCATGTGGGCCACCAATACCAACCAACCAGAGCTCCCCAGAGTTCAAACCACCAGCCTGGGAGCACACAGGGAGGGACCCATGACTCTAGCTGTATATGTAGGGGAGAATGGCCTTGTCGGGCATAGGTGGGAAAGGAGATTTTTGGTCCCATGAAGGCTGGATGCCCAGTGGGGGTGGGAATTTGAGGGTGGGGAAGTGGGGGGGTGTGGTAAGTAGGGAAACATCCTCATAGAAGCAGGAGGAGGGAGGATGGGATAGGGAGTCTCTGGGGAGGGGGCAGGATTGGGTAAGGGGTTAACATTTGTAATGTAAATAAAATATCCAATAAGAAAAGAGAGAAAAAACGAACTAGAAGAGAAAAATATCAGTTTCAATACTGTTCTTGGGGGAGATCTAAAAAAATAAACTACCTACATTATTTGCAAATAAATATCTCATATTACAAACAGAAAAGAGAATCCATGACCATGTGAAAAATGAAACGCACTTTTTGAAGTATATACAAAACTATTTTCATGAAAGCTTACATGGGAGTACTCATCACCAGAGTAAACAATTATGTTTCAATAATGGCTTAAAAACATGACAGTTATTTGAGCTGCTGTTCATTGTTTTTTTTATGAATTTATTAGCATCAGACTGTTTCCAAAATCAAAACTATTCACTGCAGTGTGTCATTGGAAAATTTCATTATCCCTTGTGCCTCCCAAACTCCATGATGATAATGCAATTAAGACAACCAAACTCATCTTCCTCATTGTTTAAAATTCTTATAGAGTGAGTGAAGCTTCATCTCTGAGCATGACTAACCCAAGAGCTCCTACTACTGCTAGTATGCAACCAAGACAATCATATGATATATTTCTGTTGTAGTGTGTTCTCAGATGGAATCTAAATATGTAGCTCTTGCCCATTACAATTTGAATTCACCATCACTTTGCCTCTTTCAGATACGTATTAGGATTATAAAGATGTACCAACGTGCTTAGATTGACCTCTCTCTGTTTGTAAGGATCAAAAATATTCAAGTCTAAGAATATATTAAGCGAAGAATTGGCAGTCATTTTAAAATAGTTTTACAAGATTAATGTGCTTGCATGCCCCCTACTAATACACATAAAATGTAATGTATTTGTATAAAGTAATGAACCCATTGTAAATTTCAAGGAAAAGTTTGTTTTATTTTCAATTTATAAAACAGATATAAATAGAAACACTAGAAAACTGTATGTGTTAAATTTTAACTAAAACTAAACTGAAGAATTTAAAAGTACGGCAAAAGTGGTCACAAACTCTATTACCAAACTAAATTATTCTTTTAGGCACCCCACCCCACCTCCTACATCCGGAGTTTGCCTGTTTCCATTCTTTCTACTGGCCCTTGGGGCTTCAGTTCTGTTTCCCCCAATACCTGACCATGTTCCCCTCTTCCCCTCCTTTTTGCCTTTCCCAGGAAGGTCCCTTCCTCACTCCCCCCTCTCCTGTAAACTATTCTTAAATGGACTAACAGTGTTTCACCAGCAGTAAAGTTTTTTCAGCCTGTAATCAATAGAACATATACAAAGCATTAACCCTTTTTCTTTACAAAGAAAGTTAATAGTTACATTAACATAATCATAAAATAACATAATACCAGGTTAGGGTCATTCATATGCATGTTTTGCTAGAATGGCAGTTGACTTCGAATAAGATCCAGATTAAAATGGAAAAGAATAAAGTCAGCTTAATTTTTTTCAATGTAACTCTGCCATCACAAATATACACAAAGACTTTATTTCCTGCCTCAGATATACTTGTTGATCAATGTTCATTGTGGCTCTATTCACATTAGGGAAGGACAAGAGCATAATTTTCCATCAACCTGTTGAAGAGTAATGAAAATGTGGTATATTTCAGTAATAAAATACAATTCAACTAGTAGAAATAATAAAATTATGAAATTTACAGATTTTCTTTGTTAGACCTGGCAATACTTGTTGAAATGAAGAAATCTCAACTCAAACATATAAATGTGCCAAGTTTCTTTCCCTTGTGGATACAGCTTTGAATCTCTAGATATGTCCATTTTTATTAGAAAATTCACTGAGTCAAGCGATTAGTAAGGGGCTATGAGATCGAGTCTGCCAATGGACAGGAAATGAAATACAGTGTTATAAAGGGGGGAAATGGAAAAATGGAGATGTAAGAGTTAACTGACTTGGGGTAGCCAATCTCAGTAGAAGAATAAAATCATCAAGGGATTACTAATACTAAATTTTTGAAAATATCGTTTGAAAAACAAATGCAGTAGAAACTTCTTAAAATTCATAAATACACATACATAAGAAGGGTAGGAATATAGTTACATTGTAATGGCTGACAATATCTCTGCTAGATATTAAGTACAGCAAATAAGCCAGTACCAGGAATGTGTTAACTCCTAAAAGATTTCAAGGACGCTAAAATGGATATATTTTATGTGTCAGCATAGCCAATTAAAGTGGCTGAAAATATCTGAGGTAATTTTCTAATGTTGCATAGTAAATGAAAATAATTTTTCCTGCTCTCTCTGTGTGTATATGTATATACATATGTAATTTCATAATGTAAGTTCAAATCAGTTCAAAATGAATATCAACATATAATATTTAGTAGGACAATCAGCAAAGTCATTGTTTCTGCATTGTTTACCGGATATACTCAGATTAAATTCAATATCCTTCCTGAAATAAGAGATGATGACATGGTTTTTATTCAAAAAAGGGGGGGAAACAAGATCTTTGGAATCATATTTTTGTGTAGTTTCTCTAACAGATCCATAGTCTTTGATTTTTTTCACAGGATCATGACCTATCTAGCCTCAGGCTCTCAGCCACATCAGGGCTATCAGGTCTGTGCTCCACCTCAAGGAATGTGCCCTATATACAACCAGAGAGTGGTTGGTTACTGCTACAATCACTGGGCCATTATTGCAGAATTGTACTGTTCAGGCAGTCCTAAATAATCAAAGTACTTCTAAAGGTATAAACATCCTCAATTTTGAGTTGTGTTAAGACCTATAATAATAAAACCAGTATTGTATTGAAGTAAAAAGAGGCACATTGATCAATCAAATCAAATTCAAGGCACAGACATAAATACAAATACCTATGAATATTTGATTTTGTCAACCAAGCATAAATTACCCAGTTAAAAAACTAAAAAGACAGCATCATTAACAAAAGATACTGATCAAATTAGATGATCATATGAAAATAGATCCATATTTATCACCCATTACAAAGCTCAACTTAAAATATGTAATGTGCCTCAGTAAGGCTAAATACTTGTCCTGTGATGGAAGAGAATGAAATAATAGTCATAAAAAATAAAAACAGGACTAAAGGAATCCTTTAAATAATTGTATTATATTAAAAATACATATTTTATATTGTTATTTTATTAAGACAATAGGAAAATATATTAGTCATGATTTTCTTATTTTCTTAAAATCAAAAGTCATATCAAGAGCTCTCTTTATAGGAGTCAGGACTATACTTAGATTCTTTCAGAGACGTTTTAATGGTAGTGACTCACAGAGAGCTAAGACTAAAGATAATGGACAAGCTACCTGCATGGTACTCATGGGCTATTCAACTCAGTATATGACTTTTTTTATATCCATAAAAAATGGAATAATTCAATTTGCTGCCATGCTGTCAGTATAGAAAAGCCACTTGGGAAAGATCGTTTATGACAGGTAACTTCCTTAACTCACAGAGTCAGTCCAGAGACATTTTGTCACCCTGCCCAGGATTGACCTACTTTGTTCTAGGGGCTTTTTCTTTTCTGCCTGCCTGTCTGCTGCTCCATATGGTGGCAGTGCACACAGCCTAGCTTCCCTTGTTAACAGAAGTCACCTGCCAGAGATCTTTTCCCATTGTACATGAAGGAAAAACCAACACTCAATATGCCTCTATTCCCTATAAGAATAAGACCTTTTTCTAACAAAGCTCTAGCCAACATGCCCCTGATGATTTTAAACTAGACCTGTAATATTCTGTGAGCATTCCAGAACAATTGTTTTCAGTGACTAGAATTTCAATAGATGCACCAGATCTGTCTCTCAGTTCCTCAACCAAACAATAGGAAACTCAAAGTCAACTGAAACTAGTATGTATAACATACAATTATCTCATTGTTTTACATTTAGGTGAAATAACATTTGTAAATTACCAAGTATAAATGCATGTAACAAGAGGAAATTCCTTCACACAGTGGGTAGCAGTAAATGGCACTCAGATTGTGTGGGGTTTGAACTTTTTTTAGCTGTAATTTTATCATGTTTGTTTGAAAAACCTTTATAACTTCATCTTTATAATATTTACCTTATTAGCAACATGTCATAAGAACAAACTGATTTTGACAACAGTAATGTAGCCAAAAGCAAAGTTCACTGGGTTCTTATAATAGATTCTGAACTTTTGCACTTACCCTTTATGATTCTGTTCATGATATGTTGACTCTGAAGTTTAGTGAAGTGAATCACTATCCACTACTCGGGCATAATTCTTGATTCTAAGGTATCCAATGATTAAAAAGCCTCTACTTCTAATTTAAGTATAATTAACCTGTGAATCACATTTTTCTTTCCTCACTTAGCAAATACGTTAAATATGTTAAAACTTTTTGCATGACCAAGTAACTCTACATTCAAATAAACATTTATTCTGTGGAATTAGAGGTAGATTTTAACATACTTTTGGAAGGAACAAAATCTCTATTCTGTGAATGACCCCACATGTATGGCCATATTGAGAGCACTAATTAGACTTCGTTGGTTAGTTTTAAAAGGGCAGGAAAATCAGAGATAAATTGCCACATGCAGACATTGGAAGAAAAAACACCATAGGGAATATGATGGATAAGAGATATGAGAACTGATACTGTATACATGTATGAAATTTTCAAAATGAAAATACAGTGCATTATACTGAAGACTCAGTCAAACTTCACTATTATTTACTATAAATTTACAAAAAAATCAAACAAAAAGTAACTATACTGAAATACTTACTAGCTTATGTTCTGAAATATAGACTGGAACTCAAATCTTCAGCTTACATTTTGTGCTAGGCTGATTGGCAGTTGAATTCAGAATTGTCGTATTTCTTTCTCCCTGTCACTTGGATTACAAATGTTGTGTGTTAAGGCTGGGTAGAGCTACTGGCCTTGCTGGGGTCCCAACAGGACATACTTAGATGTGTGTTCTGGGTTGGAGCAGGCCACCTGGGAGGCAGTTGAGATTGTGGGGTGGAGAGAAGTTGGGTCAATCTGCAATTGTGGATGGAGGTGTGGTCATTTTTTTTCTTTTTATGCATTATATGTTTGGAAAACTTTCCTTAAAAATCTGAATAAATACTGATGTATTGACAATATAAACAAATATTCATATAAATTGATTATATATCTTATACTTTATCACATTTAAACTGTATATTAACACCTTAGTTCTACCATCACCATGTTAGGATATTTTGGACTGCCTTCTTTCTTTGAGAAGCATATTATTACATATTACTGTCTTAATGTTCATCTCAGTTGGCAGCTTTTCTGAAAAACTAAAGGCTACACTGGTGCTTAGTTTCTAATGAGTTATTTTAATAAGATTCTATATTCTACTGCTAAATTATATTGTCCCACTGTTAACCATGGAATGCTTTGATTGGTCAATGGAAACAAAAAGATTTTAACTATACTTTGAACTTGAATGTCTTAAGAAAATTCAAAGACATCACAGAACGTAAAATTGTTGCTAAAATGAAAACACTGTTTTATTGTAAAGAAAACACAATACAGGCCTTGATTTATTTGGTCATTTAAAGTTATATTTGATTATCTGATTGAAAACCGTGTAAATATGTGCTCTGAAGTGTAAATGTCTTTCCAAAATCAACACACTGGAGACTACAACCCCACTGTAATAACTATTTGGAAGTACTATCTTGAATCTAGAAGCAGGAAATTTGCCTTCATTGACAAAATCATTCTGGTACCTTCATGGTACCCTGGAAACCAAGAAATGCTGTGGAAGCAGTTCAGGAATAAGGCAATCAGCTGCAGCCATCAAAATCAAGACAGTCTTCTTCATTGCTGGTTGGACAAGAACACTGACAACAGTGAATGTTCTCTTTTCTACCACTGACAAGCTCCTTTCTCATGGCAAATTCCTCCTATGTAAATATGTTCAGTACAGAGTAGACTGCATTTTGACCACATTATGTTTGCAATCAGCACAAAAGTTTACTGATCGCTCTTCCGAACTCATCTCCCCTTCGTCTGCACCTTCCTAAGCAAAGAAGAGAAGATGATGAGGAAGCAGCCACTACAGATGCAGTTATGTTGAGCCCTCAAAATTTGACAAAACACAAAGTGTTATCTTTTCATCGTTATGTCCCCAACTAAAAAGAGAAGAAAAGGAAAACAGTACTACATGTTCTTCCTGTCCGACATACTTTTAATGATGGAGATTATAACTAAAACTTATTGGAAATACTTTCGTAAGCAAAGCAGTTGACAACTCACTTGAAATAAATAACTGTATTGAAATTAAACTCAACATCAGGTCATTGTGAGAAAGAATTCTATAATGGAGGCTCTGGTGTGTATAACATTTTCAAGTATGTGGAGCCAATTTCCTTCATAAAAATACCCAAATTCCATGACCAGTGTCTGGATAGGATGTCACATTCTCAAACATTGTTATTCTGTTTTGTTTTTGTTTGTTTGTTTTTAACACAATAAAACCTACTGAGCCCATTTAAGTATTTTTATGTTCGATGTCCAAGTGGACAGCTTGGATGAGACAATCTGTGGAAGTTCTTTCAGTCATTTACCATCTTCATCTAAGGGTGGGATTATGTGAAATTTCCTACGTCCACATTGGCATATCAATTGGTAATGCCATTAAGGCAGTTTTACTTTGGCAATTATGTTGCCAAAGGACACTATCTACCAGCAGGTGTCTTGGGGCCTCTGATTCTTACAATCTCTTCACCACAGCTTCCTGGATGTATACATACATGTATGCACATAGATACATGCATACACATATTTATACATATGTAAAAATAATAAGGAAGAGAAAGAAATTCTGGAGGGAGACTGAGGACAAGTGATGAGTTGAAGGAGGGAGGAAAGAGTGTATACATAGGGTGCACATGTATGAAGTTAACAAAGAAAGCATTATTGAAGAAATTAAAATGGCCAGGAGAAATGTATCAGCCTGAAATGAAAAGAGTACCGAATGCTTTTAAAGATGATCTGGGTTTGATCCCACATACTTACATTGCGGTTTGCAGCCATCTGTATCTCTGCTCCCAGGATATCTGATAATCTGATATCCTTTAACATTTTTCATTGTTCTCTGGGTTTGCCCTTAATGTACAGATACACATGAAAGTAAATGACTAGTTTTACATATATGTGTGTGTGTCTGTGTCTGTGTGTATGTATACATACACATATATATGACTAATTATATGTATGTATACATATTGTACTTAAAATGTCACATTTCAATTTCAATAGATTCTTTGTAAGCATAACTTCTCTTTTCCTCACTGAAAAAATAAAACTTCGCTGTGTCTCATTTTTCTGCTGAGCATTTGTAAGATTTATTAATTTTCATTTTATGTGTATGAGTGCTTAGATGTCTAAAAGCATGTGAGCTACATGCATTCTTATTGTTCATGGGCAACAGCAGAGGACATGTGGTAACATGGGTCTGTGAGTCTTCATGTATGTTCTGGGAACTGACATGTTATCCTCTGTAAACACAGTAAGTCTTCTTAACAGCTTTGTCATTACTCTAAAGATTCCTTTGATTTTTTTTTTTCTAAATAGACACAGTTCATTTATTGCTGCTAGTATGTTCATAAGTTTGGGGCCATAAACTGGGAATATTTAGCTTTTCAGGAGTGTCATTCCCTTAAGAAATCAGACTTTCTCTCCCCCAACACTCCTGTCAAAGTCTCATATAAAAGTTTGAGCCAACTCTCTGTTCCTACCAATAAACAGCCTCATGAACTAAATCTAGTAGAAAAGGTTTATTGCTTCACTTCTTAAAGATATTCTTTCACGTTTGTAGTCGTATTTTTGGCAGTTCAGAGCCTGTAAATCAGAATCCTTGAGGGACTAGTGCCATCGCAGCCCAGAGTAGTGATTTGGAATGTTGCAAGGGTCACTGAAGGGGTATATTCTCTTATGCACCACACTGGAGCTTTGCTGTGTCATCAATCTTGCTCAGCTGTGCAGTGAGACAATTTATCTGGACAAGACTACATAAAGGACAGCAAAAGGTTATTGTACGGTTATGAAGTTTTCTGACAACAACAATATGCCAGGGCTTGGATGAGGCCAAAGCACACTCAGACTCAAGATTTGCTGAGTAATGTTTTCTTCTATCTATCAGTGAATTGTGTTTGTGCATCTCTTAGAGACAATCTGAAGTAAAACTAGTCCACACATGAGTGCTTTTATAAAGTCTTCAAACACAATTATAGTGCAGTGTTGGTTGCAAGGACGCGTTAATGCCAACACTCATGCCAAACACTTAGGAGTATGGCCACATTATTCTTAGAAACATGTACCTAGCTCAACTCAGTCTAGTTGGAATCTGAAATATTTGTGATTATAACTGAATAAGCATTAATTGCTTACAATGTCTGTATGACAGTTCTGTCTTTATTCATGATGCTTATTGTGTTGGAATTATAGCTTTGTCTTGTTCATTTTTTTGCAATAAATTTTGTATTTCATTTATCTAATGCCCATTGATAACATTTTATTTCAAACTAACGTATAAAGAAATAGTTGAGTGTTTTATCTCTTAGCGTTTGTATTAGTTTTGGTGTAGTAATTTATCATAATCTCAAAATTCATACTTATGAAAACTTGTGTCATAATTTCCTTTTCTAGTTTCTGATTAGATCAACACAATAGAAGAAATAGCAATTTATATATATATATATATATATATATATATATATATATCACATTGAAAACTATATCTACTCACCCCCAAATGAAAATCCTGTAGTAAATCTAGACATGCAAGAACAAGTGTATGAAATATATGATATGGTGTATCTCTGTTACTAACATTTGTATAGAATTAAGTACCCTTCATGAATAGATAACATACTGAATCTCTGGAAACAGACTGCTTTTAATTTTGTTTCTATCCTTTCTTGTTTACCTTTTACAGAGAGAAAGAGAGAGACAGAGACAGAGAGAGGAGAGACAGAGTGGAAGAGAGAAAGGAGAGAGAGAGGAGAGACAGAGAAGAAAGAGAGAGACAGAGAGAGAATGAGAGAGAGGAAGAGAGGAGCAGAGGCACAGAGATAAACAGCATCTCTCTCTCTCTGTGTGTGTGGGGGGGGGGGCCTATATATGTTCATAAATGTTCATGGCAGTATATTTACATGTACACGGATGCATGTGAATATGTGTGTTCATTATTATGAAAGCATTAGGTTGACATTTCTTGTTTTTTTCTCATAACTCTGCCTCTTTTTGTCTATTTTTTTAGACAATTTTCCTATTCTTGAACTTGGAGCTAAATAATATAGCTAGGCTGGCTATAGGAATCTGCCTATCATGCTTCCCCAGCAAGGTGGCTAAAAATGACAAGAATTCGCATGAGTACAGGAATGCAAGCTTCTTTTTGATTGTTCAGCAAGGTACTTTGCCCTCCAAAGTTTTTATTATTTACATCTGTTATTTGTACAGCATAGTGATTTCTATCCTATTCTCTCACTTTTATATAATGTATTTGTACTTTGATGCTATTGCTTCCTCCCATCTCCCTCTCTTTCCCCCTACTTCTCAGTAGACTGCATTTATTTCACAGAGTGATAAGGAACAAAGCCATTAGAATTCTTATGTGACTATGGTGCTATATTTTTGTAATTTGACTTCTGCATGGACTGAGGTATGAAGATAATGACTCCCAGGACAGGATCAGGAACATAGTATAACCTTTCTCAAAATAAAGAAACAAACAACAACACAACTTCTCCCACACAAAACCAGTAAAACAAAAGTCAAGTACTATTTTAAAAATAATACCTTTATTATTTTCATATTTTCTAGTGACAAAATAAAATCTCAGAAATTTAATATAAATTCTTGTTGTATAGAATGGAGAGATGGTTCAATAATTAATTGCTTCTTCTAATCTTTCAGAGGGCTCAGATTTTGTTCCCAGAATCCACATTATGTGTGGGTCATATGCACCTAAAACTCTAGTTCAAAGCAATGTGCTATCTTCTTCCAGTCTCTTACCTAAATATTCCTGAACATGGCACACATATACATGCAAAAAATACTCAGAAAGTAATAAAAATTAAAATCAATATTTTTAAAAAAACACTTCAATAAAGGGTTTTTCTGTTGTGACTCAAACTAAGTTGTTATTAACATGGAAAATTTTTGCTAGACTATAGGCATAAGATTCAGAAACTAGGTTGTTCTGTTTATCAGAGTTTGTTTATGAATGGTAAAGGAATCACTTAATCTTTATATATGAATTATAGAAGATTCAAATTTTTTCTACAAGTCCTGAAAGTGTCTCTATTATCCCACAGGTCCTTCACCTTCTCTCCTCCTCACCTTGTTGTCATAAAGTTCCCCAGGATTGGCACTTCCACTCAGTGAGGTTAAAGGAAGCCCACACACAGGGTCTGACTTCTCTCTAACCACAAATCATAATCAACACAGTCCAGTAGAAATTGCATCTTAGGCAGGGTCCCACAAAGGATCCCTCCCATCCTAGTTCCCGTGTACCTATGAATGTAAACAAATATAGGGACTAGATAAAGATCAAAATCATAGAACTGTTTCACTGATGTTGTCAATGATTATACAATATTGCCTACTTTTAGTTTACTCCAAATTAGAGGATTTGCACAGTGAGTTAAATGAAATAATAGTATTTTATGGCGTTTACCTATACAATTGGAACGGCTCTTCAATTTCAAATGCTCACAGCCTTTAACTGTAAAATTTTTACCTGTGGAACTTATGTTTGAAATAATAAGAACTTATCAAATTTTGAGTATTAAAAGCATTTGTATGTTCCCATTGGGTTGCTTGTTTTGCTTATTTTAACGAAATAGATATTTGTGCTTTTACATAAATTTAAAAGTATAAATATGTGGATAACTTTGATATCCACAGTCATGGAAGTGACTATCTTTATAGTATGGATTCTGCAGTATTCTGCTGTCATTTCAGATCCATTTTAACTACTCATATGTCATTTTTTATTTGTTAATTTAGGAAGTTACTTCAACATTTGACTTACTTATTTCAATGATTGGTTAAGTATTTCATTTATTTACTTTGTACCAAAAACCCAAAGCGATTAATTTCAAATCTATATGCAAGGTATTCTTTTCAACAAGTAGTCAATAGTGAGCCAATTATCAGGTTAAATACTGCATTGTGCATATGTGTCATAATGAACCATTTAAAATTTGTGAAAGTGCTCAAAGTTAATTATAAGAGATGAGATATGATGCTATGAATACAGGAATTAAGGTATACATCACGAAACATTAAAATGAGTGATCTACAATCCTATCATTGCTATAATTATATCCATATTTTATCCATAATAAAGTCAACTGGAATGATAGAACTAAATCCAATTATTATAACTGAGTATTTTAATATAGTTTCTTGGAATCAGCAAAACACCTCTATTATTTGAACCAGGGTTTGTGTGACATTTCTGAGTATTAAAAGTCAAGACAGCCCAACATCAATAATCATTTCAGAAAATAGATCCTTCAAAATGATGTGCCAGCTATGGAGAAAAAAACATCCTATTAAAAAAAAAATAAAAGAAATAGCTCTGTGTTGTTAGCTGCATGCATTCCCAGTCACTGTGAATCTAAGGGCCATTTTTAGGCTCCTAGACAATCCTGAGGTTTTAAAATAATCAAATTCAGAGGAATGTCACTTCTTTCTTGGAGTCTTCTGTTGTCTCAACGCCCCCACCTCCTTTTCTTGAAGACTTTGTAGTTTCTCTTAATTTTTCCTTATCTAATTGCAAGAAAAATTCTGTATAAGAAGGGAAGCTAAATTGTTGCCTTGCTTCTTTTCAGTTGATGTAGTAGATTAACATAGACTGAATAGTTTTGATTGAACAGAAATTCACTGGGGCATGCTTCTGTTCTCCGCGAAGTTGAAGACTGAGGTCCTATGTAGTTGTTTTCCTTGTTTCATGATTAATGATAAAAACTGAAAGCAGAAATGAATTGATTCATTCCCTCTTTTGTATAGAGAATTGTGAATATTAATGAATATAGACAGAAGAGACAATATGACTGAATAAGTGTTAGACCACAATAAAAGGTTAAGACCTTTTCCTCTCTCATGGGGAATATTTATACTGAACTGCAATCTTAAATAACAGCTTTGAGATGTTTTCATTCAAATTACAGCCTAATCATGGGTGAAGGTATAACCATGCAAGAAGGGAGAGACCTTCTAATCTAATGTTCACATGTCTCCACCAGTCAAAGACAGTTTATATATCTATGTTGGGCATTGGGTTACACTTCTGATTGAGCATTACCAAACTTATAAAGTCTTTGACTGACATTTAAAAAAAATGTATAAAAGCAAAAAGGAAAAGGGGGCATGGGATAGGGGTTTTCTCTAGGGAGGGGAAATGGGGGAAGGGGATGGCATCTGAAATGTAAATAAAATATAAAAAAAATTAAAAAATGGAGCACATTATTTACGTTGGCTGGAAGTCATATTCCTGGAAGATTGCCACACATATTGGACTAGAAGGAAATAGTCACTTATCTGCAAAGAGCTGAGTTTCTACAGATGACATTAATAGTCCTAAGGAGAAATGCTCTTAAAGCAAAACCTAATTGAAAATGAGTTTTTAAATTTTTATTAAAAATAAAATTATTATTATTGTTGTTGTTGTTTTGGTTTTTGTTTGCATAAGTAGCAAAATATGCTGCACCACTGCATTCTTCTTAAAAACAAAGGACGACCAATGATGAGTGAGTAAAAACAGCTTTTCAGAGAAACAGGAAACTGCATATTCAGTCTAAAAATGTTTTGTATTTAGCAACAATTTCAGATACCATTCTCTCCTGAACACTTCCAGTATTATTGCTTGTGAACTCTCATGTGGAGTTTCCTTGGCATCTCAGAGGCATTAAAGACAACAGTACATTATGTACCTCCATATTCTGGAAACCCACCTCAGAGGTTTGCTAAAAGTTATGAACAGGAGTGGTCTGCCGTCCATGTTCACTCTCTTATTGTTTTCTTTACATTCTCCTTGGTGTGCGTGTGCTTGTCAGAGTGCAGGTATTTGAGGAGGTCATGGGTTCACTTGGCGCTATAATTGTAGATACTTGTTTGAGCCCTCTCCACCTTCTTAGTCTTGACAACCATCCTATTGCCCCACCACACCATGTGGTTATGGAAACTAGATTGAGGTCTTCTGAAAGGGTACTGGGCATCTGTCAGTCATCTCTGTCTGTCTAGTACCTTAGAAAAACTCTTAATTTAAATAAACCATAACTTTATTTTCCCTAACACTAGATTCTATTTCTGAGGTCTATAACTACTGACTAAAGTTTTATGTTTGTGTACATATTTTAATGAATTCATCAATGTGGAAACACTAAAATATACACTCTGTAAATAATGACTCAATTTCTGTCATCTTTATTGTTAATATAAATATAATTTCCTGATATATCATCTGTAAAATACATACCTAAACCATCCTTAACACCTCTTTCCTCATACTACTACATGAAAAACTTGTTAAGCTTTCTATCAAAATTTCACAGAAGTGTGCATTCAAAGCAAACACTAAATGAAATTAAAATCCAGTCATTGGAGACTAATTTATTAAATTACTTTCAGGGCAATGTGATACCACTGAAGTATTAAGAGCATAGGGACCACAAATTCTTTGAATCTGTGATGTTTTATGTCTCCTCAAAACTGTTGTGAAGGGTTAGAAATGAATTACAGGATAGAATTTATATGGAATATTTATTTGTCTAATGGTGGGCTGATTCGTTGAGTGCATTTCACACACTGCTCGAATGCCAGTGCCTTTTCCTGAGATTCCTCAGATCTCTGGATTATTACACACACTGCTCAAATGCCAGTGCCTTTTCCTGAGATTCCTCAGATCTCTAGATTCTCGGTAACTCCAATTCAAATGTCATTAACATTGAAAGTGAGTTTCCCTTTGGCAGTGTTTCATAGGTATGGCTCTTGAATCTTCTGTTGAAAGATTCTTGCAGTTCCTTCCTCTGGGACCTTCAGTGAGCTGGGTTTATGTACAGCTTTAATCTCAAATGGAAAGTACAGTGGAAACTTTTCCTGTAACTGGACAGTAGGAGTCCAGAAACATTCTTAGAGTGAGCCCCATATCATTGCTTGAGCTTCTGTTGACATTATAGTTTATGTTTTGGAGACTTTTTTTCCATTCCTGTAGCTGAGGATTGCCTTGAACTACTCCTCATTCTCTTGACTCCCACTCAAGAGGACTTGGATGGGAAAACCATACACAGCTGAGTTTTTTCTTTTCTTCAAATAATGTGTTCACAATCAAGTTCTGTTGATTGCATTCCCCATGAATATAGTGTCTTTGCTTCCTGATCCAGAAATTCACATTCGGAGCTTGGGATGGAATATAGCACTGGTTGATGCCAAACAATATAAAAGTAAGATAATTTTAAACTGGTATTTTAAGAACAAAGATTGATATTGTCCAGGAATTTACTTATAAGATACTACCAACAAGGTGTGTATGTGTTAGAGAGAGAGAGACAGAGAAAGAGAGAGAGAGAGAGAGAGAGAGAGAGAGAGAGAGAGAGAGAGAGAGA
>JANHMN010000014.1:57712477-57789848 GCA_030674055.1 Rhabdomys pumilio
GTGGAAATAATTATTATTGATTGGTTTAAATCATTATATGAGAAATCTAAGGGCTATGGCAATAGCCACTGGGTACATCGATTATGGTGACCTGATTTTGGATTCCCAACTCATATAGATATTGAATATAAAAACAAATAAGGACCTATAATACCAGCAGTTTTCAGTGAGATGGGAAGCAGAAACAAGAAAATTCCTAGGAGCTTGTTAGCAAATTGACTGGAGTATGCAATCAGCAAGACACTCTGATTCAAGCCATGTGGAAAACAAGTCTAGGCCATGCTTGCCCTTTGGTTGGTTATTCAGTCTCTAGGATCTCCCAAGGGTCCAGGTGAGTTGATTCTGTTGGTCTTCCTGTCATGTTTCTGTCCTCTTAGGCTCTCTCAATCCGTCTCCCAACTCTTCTGTAAGACTCTCAAGCTCCATCTAATGTTTACGTGTGAGTCTCTGCATCTCTTACCATTGATTGCTGGATGGAGCCCCTCAGTGGACAGTTACACTAGGCTTCTGTCTGCAAGCATAACAGAGTAGCAAAGGGTTGGAGATTGAACTCACTGTTTCAAGCTTGAACATGAGCACTGTACTGGGTCAGTTGTTTCTCAATCATCATTTTCTTTCCTAAAAGCCCAGTCTCTTCTATCATATTCTGATATATGATATCATAAGTTGTGTGTTAATTTTCCAACTCAGTTAAACTTCAGATGTACTAATCTTATCTTGATTTTCTTATCTTATCTTATTTTCTACTATTATCAATTTAAACACATTCATTGAATTTACCTGAAGGTTTAGCGTAGTGAGAAAGCTTTAGATTGATGGTAAGCGAGATTTCTATTGGAAAACACTGTTACATGCTAAAGAGATGATGGAAGAATGTTTTCTGTTGAGGTGTAATTGTTTCCTGCCCCACATTGTCATTTCAATCTCTTCTTTAATATTGACTCTTCCAGTAGTTTTATTGAAAGCAAATCAAAATATAATACCCAAATTCCAGATTAGTATTTTCGTTCTTTCTTTTTAAATTATTATTATTTTATTGGATATTTTATTTATTAATGTTATCTCCTTTCCCTTTGTCCCATCTGTACACCCCTATCCTATCCCCCCTCTCTCTGATTCTATGAAGATGCCCTCCATCCACCCCCCTCCCATCCCACTGCCCTGGCATTCTCCTATACTGGGGCAATGAGCTTTCACAGGACCAATGGTCTCCCATATTTGCTCTGAAAGGATTGATTCTTTTAACTTACTGCACATTTTACTTAGTTGGTAGCTTTTTGTACTAAATATGAAAGGTATAGTCTCCTTTTAGCTAAACAAGTGTTCTACTGCCATTCACTAGACTCCCTTTGTTATATTTATTCCTAGGACCTTTAGACACCTCGTATCAAACATTTGATGTCATTTCTACTGCTCAATATCCTATAGTTTTAATTAGCTGAAGATCACACCTTGACAACTATTTCCTGTGTTTTGAGCAGTCATTGCTGGCTTCATGCTTATAAAAGCTTCTCTGTTGTTGAATTGGAATAATGTCAAGATGGTTGTTTGTATAACTTCTATAATCAAGGAATGTTACAGTCATTAAGCTATGATCTGATTGGATGAAGAAAGCATCCCTTCTTTGCTAACTCACAGCATTTTGTAATGTGCATGAATTTGGGAGATTTGAGCTTAAATGAGCATCAATGGCCGTATAAAAACAGAGTTAATCAGGTTGATGAAATTATTTTAGTGAATTTGGATTTATTTTCTCATTACTGTGACTAAGCACTAATCTATCAATCAAATCAATGAACTAGTAATACTAATGGGTTATTAAAATGACAAAAATAATCCATTTGTGCCTGAATATTTTGACTGTTTTAATTATGTGCTCAATCAAAACTTTAGTGATTCAAAAAATGATTTGGTATTCGGCAACTTGATGTGGATGCCACAGTGGTTTCTGCTGAACAATATCACCTTTCACAATTGATGCATGAAATATGTTGTTGCTTTTTTTCCTGTTGCTCTTGTTGTTAGGTATAAGCTATATTAAGTATTTGTAAATAATATAATCAATGACTAAGAGTCAATTCTTTGAAAATGAAGATATTAAAAAATTTTCAGCTCTCCTTTAAGTTAGCCACTAGGGAAAAATGAATCATGGATAAGATTACTATAGCTGAGGCTTGTCATTCACTAAGTGCTTATTCCTAAAGTGTTAGCTATTTTTCATAGAAGTCATGTGTTTTATTACATACACAGATATGTGTGCGTATATGTGTGTGTGTGTTTTCTTGCATGCACACATGCAAACTGTGTGTGAAGTTTGCATTTTGCCTTTGCCTTACCTAAGAGTCTTCAAATCACCTTTCAATTAATACCTGCACTCCTATTTATATAACTCATAGTGCAGGATGACATCTTTAAGGAAAATTATTGATAATCTTAAACGCAGTATTTAATGGCAATGAGAAACATAAACCTAATATTAGAAACACTTTAATTTTTGGATTTACTTTACCCAAAATTTATGATTATAATATTTATAATTATGTGAAATATAAACTTGCCTGAGACTTTGTGTGGTACAGAAAGTTAATATAATAATACAAATAGTCATTCAGATAAACCAAAGGGAACAAACAAAACTTCTATGTTATTACACTGAGGATATAGTCATGGTTAAAACTCACAATATATTTATGAAAGGTTGGGTCCTAATAAGGAGACATAATAACTATATACACTTACAAAAAAGATAAAAGTCATGCCAGAATTGTATCACACATGGAGGTTTACCCTTTGATTCCTTGAGAGCAAATAAATGATGCATAACATATAAGGTAATAAAATGCACAATATTATTCATTAATGAGAAACCTTTCCTTAATTTATAGCTGGGCTAAAATTAGTTAGCCAGCAACTACTAGAGAACTTTTACATAATTATAACAAACAAATTATTTGAGTAGTTATATGTATTACAGAGAAATGTGGGTCTTAATTCATGATTAATTTGAGTCTGAAAATAAGTCAATAAAATTCTCGAATTAGCCACAACCTAAGTAAAGGAGAGAAATGATTAACTAATTGGCATGATAGCAGGGGCTGTGTATGTTTTTAATGAATTATACTACATGGATGAAATTAGAGGTTCCACACTTTCATTAAACATTATTTTATTTATATTGCTAATCACTTATTCATTTAGCTATGCATTTATTTGCTTCTTTGTTTGTTTGTTTACTTATTGGGGGGTGTGGACAGCACATGGCAGAGGTCAGTAGACAATGTATTGAAGTAATTTCTCCACCACATGTGTTAGGAGGATCTAGGCCAGTTCATCAGGCTTACTGTCAATTTTCTTTATCCACCTTGCTATCTCTACCCTTACTATTTTGTTTGCTTACTTACAGTAGAATTACACCATTCAATTTTCATTTCTTTCCCTAGCCACTTTTTTCCCCATCCAACTCCTGCATTAGTGACCTATAGTATTTGCATGTGAGAAACATTGAGATTTCCTATTTCCATGGTAACATGTCATTAACTGAGCATTTTCTGGCAGCCATCTTGTTGGAAGTATCAAGGACTCCCCCACCCATTCCCCATTTCTCCTTGGGTGTGTGCTGAGGTCATATATCTGGTCATATAATGGGAATAATTTTACCCACTAAAAAGAACTCAACACTATTGCTAATTAAGACTTTTATGTTTACCTCCTAGATGTTTAAAGCATCAAAAATTCAAATACTTATTTGTCTAAAATCTAGTAGTCAGTGAGATATTAGGTAAATATCACAGAGCTCTCAGTAGGTATGTATTTATTTATCTTCGTTCTGACATTTCAATGAAAGCTTCAAAATAGAAGTAACTAACAAAAATATCACTGAATGTATTACTACAAGAACATACAAATATGTTATGGTCATCTTCCATTGCCAATATCATATAGTTTGTTATTTGAAAGTTGCATTTACTACTGAGAATGTCAGAATTAAGCTTTCAGATCCTTGGAATTGGAAAATAAAACACTTTTATTGAGCATCTGAAATGTTGTTGCTCAGCTTATATTCATTAGTTTTTGTTGTTTTCTAATAAAATGTGAAGATGGTATCACCAAGTCTTGCTCACTGCACATGATTTACCTTTAAAAATAAGAAATAGGTCATGTTAGATAAAATTTAAATAGCACAAAGGAATATTTTCTGCTCTTTTATAGAGACTGTACTTCTCAAATTCCTCAATAAAAATTCCTAGGAGTAACTCAGTTGAGCACAGGTATCTGATTTGAGTTTGTCCCATTCAAACAAATAACAGTCAGTACAACTCTGAAGAAGTGAAAATTCAGCTTTGCATACAGGAAGAAATATATACTTGAAATCAAACATGCCAAGATTATTTTACTAAGGCAACTAAATAATTTTGAAGGGTGACAATTATCTGCTTTTAGATCAGTATTAATTAATGTATCGAAGTATGTAGTCCATAGTGGCCAAGAGAAAGGCAGTCGAGGCGGGGCAGACTTCAGCAAGCTAATTTACATCCCCTGTCTCAGTGTCAAAGGTCACTCAAAGTGGCCTTTGAGTCACTCTTGAGTACCCAAACTGTACTCTTAACTTTCTTTGTTGCATGTGTTTTCTAGAAGAAATCATTGCTTATGTATATGATAAGAATATGTGAATCTATTTTGAAAGTATTGTTAAAGATTAAATTTGACTTTTTTAATTCCCTTGTCATTAGACATTCAGTGGTAGAACAGGCCATTAATCCTGGCACTCAGAAGGGAGAAGCAGTAGAATCTCTGTGAGTTGAAGGCTAGTCTGATCTACAGAGCAAGGTCCAAGACAGCCAAAGCTACAGAGAAAAACCCTGTCTCCAAAAAACAAACAAACAAACAACAACAACAACAAAATCAATCAAACAAAAAAACAGACAAAAAACAAACAAAATACCTTGTTGCTATCTAATTAGACTTTAAGAAATAAACAAATTTATGTTTAAAGTACCTTGTAGACAAATTAATCTCCTCCATTTGAGTTTCATGGAAATTCTATAGTATTTTAGTTAATTCCCCAGATTCATTAATTTTTAGTCTACTAAAAGTATCAACTGCTATCCAAACTGTTTTAACAAACACTCTATATTATAAAGATATTATCCAAAAACCACTTTTTAATTTTATAAGTAAATTAATTACAATTTTGCTATGGCTTTTGCTTTCAAATTTTAACAGATTTTTTTCTCATTTCATAAAAATTACATGTCTCAAAATGTTGTAATATAGGTGGTGTTTTTAGATGAATAAAAAATGTGTTAAATAAAGCATCTTAAATTCAATATATAATTAGTTCAATACAAAAGAGAAATCAACTTATAATATAAAACCAAGATCATAAATTTTCCCAATGCTCTGATGAAAGTAATGAATTTGAAAATTGAGTGAAGAACAGAAGAATTAAAGCTAGACAACTTACCTGGCACTATGTGGATCAAGGAGCTGGAAAAAGGCAGAAATATGGACAGGAACATAATGAAAGTATGTAGATAAAAGTGAAAATTGTGCCCTAAAATGAATGTGGTAAATCATATTTCCTGGTAATGAGGAGAAAGGAAAATATAAAAAAAAAATTACAAGACAAATTGCACAACCATATATTTATTATAATCTGAGCATACCTATTTAAATATATAATATAAAATATTGCTTTGCTCATAAGTGTAAGGATGCCAATTGAGTGTCAGGTACAAGCTCTAACAAATATTTTCAAAAGAAACACTTTTCTTCTATGTCTGTGTATTCAATATCACCATCCATGTAGGAGTTTTGAAAAGATTGGGAAATAAAAAATAACTAATTAACATCCTGTCACTTATTCTTTGCTTTCCAGTGATAAGAAGGATCAAGGGTGCCAGTTGGGTGCGGAAAAGTTTTAGGTATCTGAAAAATCAAGCAAAAAGTTACAAAATGTAAAATAATCTCACCCAAGTAAAATCTGTCAGAGTACATATGAAATAACAGACACGTAAAAGAACTGCAATGAGTATTCCTTTGCCATAATGGATGAAATCATTTCTTGTCATCTGGAGCAATTCATAGGCTGTAAACACCTTCCCTACAACAGCTCTAGATTAACGGCAGGAAGCGAGATTCAGGACAAATAGATGTGGCTAGATGTTTTATTTGCCAGTTTTTCCTGATAAAGGCAATTCATTCTTTTGCTCTTCTGCCTGTACATGAAATAGTAAGCAATGCCATCAAGTTTTTACATGACATTGTATATTAAATCAGTAAGGTTCAAGTATAAGAACTTCAGTTCCATTGTCCTGGGAGGATTTGTCACCTGTGGTAACTTATGCACTGTGGCTGCTGAGATTTCACACAAAGCTCCTTGTGTTGACAAGCATTTAGATTTCCACAGAACAGTATTGAAGAGGCATTTTAAGTTGTAAATATATGTGAAGGTTATAAATGTGAATACCTTCTGTTTTTTTTTTTTTTTTTTTTTTGCTTTCGTTTTGAAATACTGTATATTTTATGAGAACTTACAAAAAAACATAGTACATTTGTTATTTACTGACATTTTTTAACCATGATTCTGTATCATAGAATTTGAGCACCACACTTTACAAAAGTATTATCTATGATGACCATGCTGTAAGATTATTAATAGACAAATATTCAGTCGATATTTCTTCAGTTTCCTAATGGACAGCCGCTTTGTTAGTGGTGAATATATATATATATATGTGTGTGTGTGTGTGTGTGTGTGTGTGTGTGTGTGTGTGTGTGTGTGATGCATGTGATATTAGGAAATTGAATTCAACTGAGTTGGAATTTATAGATTTATTATTTTTGTTTGCTATATTTCCCCCAAACAGATATTTAAACAATGAAATAAATTAATGAAATTTAGTTATCAGAAAAAAGAAATTGGTTAACATTAAAACATCTGCCTCAATGACTGATGTTCAAACTGATTGGCTGTTCAAAATATCTGAGGTCGATTGCTGACTAGCAAAATGTGTCATTTGCCAATACACTAGGGCTCAGTCAAGAATCTTTGTGAAAATACATTAGAATTTTGATTATTTATGATACCTATAATTGTGTATTATTTGGATGGGTCAACACAGTAAATTAATGCATGCCCAGTTAATATCCACTTCAGATTTCTCAGCTCTGAAGGAGTTAATCCACATGAATTGATTTGAATACTTTCTTTTGCAGATGAAAATTTAAATAAAATGTTCATGTAATTGTTTCTAAAACAAAAAATCCCCATAAATTGTGAAGCACAGACACTTCTGATTTTATTTTACTAGTGTGACATATTAAAAATACTATTTATTTTGATACAATTGAGTAAGTGCTTCATGAAGTACTATCCCATGAAATTCACATAAATTAATGATATATCAGAAAAAAGTCAGGAATGAAAATGTGTTTAAATAAAGCTGACAATTCAAATAACATTTGACAAATACATCAACTATTAATTTAAAAGCATCTAAGGAAATGTGCTATTTTTTAACTGAGATACTGAGCCAACTCTTTGTACATAATTCAAATATAAACTATTTGTCATATTATAAGAGTTATAAATGGAGACATTTAAATAAGCAGTACTAAATACGAACTAAATACGAGTATCCATTTGCAGAAGATGCTCTCTTAATTCCAATGAGTATGTTTGGCTTTTTTTTTTTTTTTTTGGTCAAAAATTCAATACCTGTATATGTGTGTAAATATATCTGGGTCACCACTTGTCACTACTTGTATTCTACTGACCAACTTTTTTTTTTTTATGTCAGTACCATGTATGCTGTTTATAACTAGGGATCTACATTTTAGCATTATCCTGGGGTGATGATAGCTCCCACACTTCTTTTGAATTGTTTAAGCTATCATAAATATAGATAAATGTATTTGTGTTTACATATGAATTTGGAAGTTCTTTTCAATTTTTTTATGAAGATTGGGTTAAATTTGTACATTATTTTTATTAGGATGATCATTTTTTTTTTGCAAGATGTAACATATGTAATTGTCATCTTATGGACTTAATACTTAATAAATTGACTTTTTCTAGCTTTTTCTGAACTCTAACTGGGTGTTCAACTCAGCTGCTCTGTCCCAAACTAATTTTTCAAGCTGACTAATTCAAACTGGATACTCTAGACTGAATTGCATTGCTTGGCCTCAAATTAACTCCTTCATTCTATTCTAATCTGGCTTCTTATTGTCTGTCTTCACCTGCAACCTGTCTCTGTAAAACTGTCTGGGTAAAACTGCATCCTTCTCTTCTTCCTGCTCCTCCTGCTCCTCCTCTCCTTCCCTCCCCCCTCTTTCTCTCTTGCTCTCGCTTTCTCTCTGTACTGTTCTCTCGTATATTGTGTCGCTTTATTTTCTCTGCTTTCTTGGGAGTTGGACATATGATATCTCTGACTCATTCTGTCAAATCTTTCTCTGACTTGTCACTTTGTGTGCCCCTCAATTAGACATTACTTTCAAACATAGCTGGTTCCTTTACAAACTAACTTTACCTTCATTGTTTGAATTAAAGATGTATGGCAGGTATGCATTCCAATTGGGTCACACAAACCTAGGTGTTTTAAATGTGATTTCTTTCCAGAGCAGCAATGTTGCTGAATAAAATTTCTTTTTTTTAATCCTAGTAATCAGAAGTGATGGGAAATCTTTCTGTCTTCTGATGTCTTCTTCTATTTCTTTCACCAACTTCTTAAAATTTGTAGTATACAAACTTTGATGTACTTGGATATCATTATACCAGAATATTTTGAGGTTCTTTTGAAAGGCATTCTTTTACTGATTTCTTTGTTACCACTCATCTTCTTCCCCATGGTGTCTGTCACTTGCATATAGGAAGGATATTATGAGTTTTGTTGTTGTTGTTGTTGTTTTGGCACTCTCTCTTTCTGTGTATGTGTGTGTGTTATTTTTTACATCTTCCTATTTGCTTAATGGGTTTGTTTTTTTATCAGTTTTAGAATTATTTTCATGGGGTCTTTATGATCTGTCTATGTAAGATTAAATCATTCACTGGTGATGATACTTTGATCTCTTCCTTTCCTATTAGTATGTTAACTTCTTTCACTTGTTTATTGCTTGAGTTAAGATTTCAAGTACTATATTAACTTGATATGGAGATTGTAACTATTAAAAATTTTAGTAAAAAAGTACTAATTCTCTCCATATAGGATGCTGTTAGCTGTGGATTTGCTGTAAACTGCTTTTATTGTAATGAGGTATATCCATATATCTTTAGCTTCTGTGGAACGTTCATCATGAAGGAGTATAGAATTTTATCAAAATCCTGAAAATTGATCTATGACAAGTTCTAGCAATTGCAATTAGACGTGCATGCCCAAATCACAGTAAATTTTACTAGAATGAATGAAGGTATACAAATCATTCAGAGTGAAGCAACACAAAATACAAAGGAAAATATTTCTAGTTTTCTCTCACATGTGAGTGTTAACTTTTTAAAGTTTATGTACACTTGAAGAGAAATAATCAGAGATGTTAGGTAGCTAGAAATATATGAAGGAAGGAGTTCTAGTAAAGGAAAAATATAATACAGTATATAATTGAGAAACTAGGACACAAAAATTAAATAAAATGAAATGGAAAGGATGTGCAAAGAGGGAAATGGAGAAGAATAGCTAACACTAAAATCATTTTTGCAAAATCATATGGAAGTTTAATATTGTAGAAGGTTCCTAAAATATATAAATATAAGAAAGGAATTTAAATGGAATAACCATATAGGAAGGAAACAATTCCTTTTGTTTCTGGGTTGCATTTTTTTAAGTTGATGGCTAATATGGTCTAATGACCTCTTGCTGCCTATAATTTTTTCAGGACTATTGGTTACTCTTCACAATCTAATGACAAGGGCCTATTATTTAGTATACAATTGTTTATGTCATCAATGGGGCAAAATGAAGCTGGTGCCCAAATAGAAACTTCATCTGTTCTTACTGTTGTTCATGGTGCTAGAAAATACCTCATACTCTACAAAAAGAGAAAAATAATTATTACTACCGCTGAGATATAACTTGTGGTCTAAACAAGCAACCTTTCTGTAAGTCATACTGCTACACTAATTGTATAAATATTATAGAAGCAACAACTCAATCTCTGATTAGATTTAAGACTCATTCCATGGGATGGAACCTATCTCACACATAGCTGGATAAGGTCCTAAGGGATAACTGCTATGATTACTCAAACAAAGAAAGTTATGAATGAGTGAGTCTTAATGACATATTGTTATATCATAGGTCAGAAAATAAGTTAACTTTTATCAGAGAAGCATCTTCTTGCAGTAGATAATATCTAACACAGACCCATAATTGGATAATTTGCAGAAACTGAGACTTTTGAATGCTCAGACCTAATTAAGATGTCCTTATCAAAATCCTCTGTTCAAGTATTAGGTATTTATGAATAGGAGGCCAAAGAATGACTGTAATAGCCAAGGATGATGGGTGATTCAAAAAATTCAGCAACTTATAGACAACAATTCTGAAATGCATATAAATTCAGAGAAAGTACTAGTGCATATAAGTACACAGAGGTTGAAATCAAACCAATGGCCAGCAGTGGAAAGGGAAAGTAATTGTAAGATGCTAAGGCTACCCAAGAATATATAGTAATAGATCCCTTCTGTAATGGGAAAATCGGTTTTCTCTTGTGGACTGTCACTGTGTATATCAAAAACACTCTAGGAAAGTGCTCAAGTCCAAGTGTATTTGGCTAACAGGAAACAAATTCAGTGTTTTTTGTTTGTTTGTTTGTCTGTTTTATTTATTGGTAGCTTTTGTTATTTTCTTATTACAAAAAAAGCCTTATTTAGGTATTCGTTTCTTTGTTTTGATTCTCATGTCTTATGTGTTTGAGAGAGAAAGAAAGAAAGATTGGAGAGAAAGAGAGAAGGAGAAAAGGAGAAGGCAGTACATAAACACAGAGGGACAGAAAGATTAAGAGAGAGAAGTGATGGGGATAAAGGGAGAGAGGGAAAGTGGGGCAGAGAAAGAGAGTAAAAGAAAAGAGAGGGGGAGGCACAGACAACATTAAGTGGTTTGGAAGCCTGAAAGGAGATGGGTAGAGCCTGAGGATAGACTATTATCAAATAATAATGTATAAAAAAAAATAAGAAAAAACAAGGAATGCATTTCAAGAAGCAATTCAGAGCATGCATTAGTTTGTTCATTTTCTGTACTGAGATGCACTAAGCCATCATTTAATGGCAGAACGAACTGATGTAGTCATTCAATGTTCATTTCACAAAGTTTGAAGAAATATTGGACACAAGTATTTTCATTTGCTTTTGTTTTGTTTTTTGTTTTTTTTTCTAAAAGTAGATTGTTCTTTCATACAGTACATCCTCACCACAATTTCCCCTCCGTCTTCTTCTCCTAGCTTACCCACCACTTCCTCTTCTTCAAATCCACTCCCCTTCCAATTCCGCTTCAGAAAAGAGCAAGCATCCAATGAACAGCAACAGCCAAAAGAACAAAACAAGATGCAGTACAAGGCAAAAACCCTCATGTGGAAGCTTAAAAAGGTCACCAAACAGGAGGGAAAGAGTCCCAAGAGCAGGCAAAATGAGTCAAAGACAGACTCACACCACTGTCAAGAAGCTTACAAGAATATCCAGCTAATATAGCATATATGCATAGGACCTGGAACAGAAATATGGAGAGCCCATGGTTTCTATGTCAGTCTCTGTGAGCCCAGTGTGAGCACTGCTTAGTTAATCTGGTGGGTTCTTTCTGGTGTACCCCATTCCCTCTGACTCCTACAACAATCTTTCCTTCCTCTTCCATGGATATTTCAAGTCTTTGTTTGTTTGGTTTGTTTGTTTGTTTTTTGAGACAGAGTTTCTCTAAGGGTTTCTCTGTATAACCCTGGCTCTCCTGGAACTCACTCTGTAGACAAGGTTGGCCTTGAACTCAGAAATCTGCCTGCCTATGCCTCCCAAGTGCACCACCACGGGGTGAGACACAATGGAGACATTCAATTTAGACTCTCTTTCTCTTATATCTGGCTGTGTATCTCTGCACCTGCTCCTATCTGTTTCCTGGGGAAGCCTCTCTTATGATGACTGCACAAGGGCACTGATCTATGAGCATAACAGAATGTTATTAAGAATCATTTCATTGATTTGATTTCCATTCTTGTCTGGATCTACCTTCAGACCCTGGCCTATCCAGTCTTTGGATCCTGCCCATGAAGGCAGTGCAGATCATGGACTCCACTTCCTGATGTGGGCCTCAAGTTAAATGGAACACTGGTTTTCTATTCCTACAAGTTCTGAACTACCATTGCTCCGGCATATTTTACAGTCAAACCAGATTACTGGCCTACGGAATTCCTTTTCTTACCCAAAAGACTAGAACATAGGGATGAAGCTTCCATGCAGGCATCAGTTCCAACTCTCCATGTTCAGTGCGCTCTTTTGTTGATGTCTGCCGCGGCATTTGGGCTCCACTGTCAATTTTCAGAGTGCAACATCCTGCCCCAGCATCAGCCTATTTTATTTAGAGATCTCCAGGAGAACCCCTTCACAAATAACTAAACAAAGTCAATCCCTTTCTACTCTTGCAAGCCTTGTCTGGCTACAAAAGATGGCCAGTTCAGACTCCATATCCTCCATTAGTAGGAATCCTCATTAGGAAAGTTGATACTTTACTAGGTTTCACACCTTGCAAAAGTCCCCTAACCTCAGCTGCCTTACCTCATAGTCTTCTCCTCCCTCACCCACCTACTTTATCCTTCCCCTTTCTGTTAGTACATGCACATAGTCCACCTATAAAATTTCTTTTATTTCACCTTCGTAGGGGTGTACCGAGAGCTCTCCTGTTTAACTAACCCCTCTGGGTCTGTGGATTTAAGCTTGAATAACATTTAATTAACTGCTAATATCCACTTACAAGCAAATACATATCACATTTGTATTTCTGAGTATCGATTACTTCACTCAGGATCATTTTATCTAGTTCCATCCATTTGCCTGCAAATTGAATGATATCATATTTTAAATTATTTTTTTAGCACCTGAGTAATACTCCACTGTGTAAAAATACCGCATTTTCTTCACCTCTTATTCGACTTAAGAATATCAAATTGTTTTTCAGTGGCTATATACGATGAATAAATCTTCAATGAACATAACTGAGCCAGTGTGCTCGTTGTAAGACTGAGGGTTTTTTTGGGTGTATGAGTAGTGTAGCAGCATCTTGAGGTAGAACAATTCCTAATTTTCTGAAAAACTGGACCACTGACTTCCATAACAGCTGTGCAAGTTTGTGCTTCTGTCAGCAGTGGAAGAGTTTCCCTGTGCTCCACAGCCTTGCCAGCAAGAGCTGTCACTTGTCATGTTCATGTTACCCATTCAGAAATGTGTAAGATGGAATCTCAACATAGTTTTGATTTGCATTTCCCCTGTTGCTCATGATATTGAACATTTCTGTGTTTCTCAGACATTTGAGATTTGTCTATTGAGATTTTTTCTGTTGAGATCTGTGCCTTATTATTTACTTATCTGAGTTTTGATATCTAATTTTTTGAGGTCCTTATATAGTTTGCATATTACTTCTCATTCAGATGTGGAGTGGTAAATACCTTTCCCCATTCTCTAGGGTTGCCTCTTTGTTTAATTGACGGTGTCCTTTGCCTTAAAAAATATTGTCAATTTCATGGAGTCTCATTTGTTAGTTTTCAATCTTAGTTCCTGCACTACTGGTGTTTTTGTCTCCTGTACCAAGGCACTCAAGGTTGTTTTGGCACTTTCTTTTCTATCAGGTTCAATGTGTCTGTTTTTATGTTGAGGTATTTAATCCAACTGGTCTTGAGTTTGTACAGGGTAATAAAAATGAATCAATATATGTTCTTCTACATGCACACATTCAGTATGACCAGAACCATTTGTTGAAGATGCTTTTTTTTTTCAGTTTATATTTCTGGCTTCTTTATAAAAAAAAAAATTAGGTGTTCATGAATATGTAGATTTATGTCTGGCCCTTCAACTCAATTCCATTGATAAATATGTTGGTTTTATGTGAAGATTGTGCTGTTTTTATTATTACAGCTCTGTTGTGCAAATTGAAATCAGGGATAGTGATATCTCCAGCAGTACTTTTATAATTAGGAGTGTTTTAGCAATCATGTTTGGTTTTTGCATATGACATTGAGAATTCTCTTTTCAAGATCTGTAAAGAATTGTTGGAATTTTAGTGGGGATAGTGCTGAATTTGTAGATTGCTTTTGGTAGGATGGTCATCTTACTCTGTTAATCCTACCAATCCATGACTGCTGGAAATCTTTCTATCTTCCGATATCAGCTTCATTTTTTTTCCTATTAGAATAACAACTTGTCTTGACCTTTGTCTCCTTTTTAATGGTTCGAATCAATAGAAATCTCATTCATTAAATCTAAAATCAGATCCATGCTCTTCTTATTAGTTTACAAGACATAATATTGGAAACATTTCTCAGGCTGACAATTATACATGACGAAACATAAGAAATTTGTTTGTCAGAACTGACGGAAGAAATTATTATTTTTCCATTTTTGTTGCATATTTTTCTTCCCTTTACCTATGATCTTACAATACAAATATACACATGAAAATGGTAAAGTAGAGCCCATGATAGGAATAAAAATGGGCAGGACACTATAGTTAAAGTTTTAAGTGGTTAGGAAGACATGGTAGTAAAGAAAAAAAATATAGGAAGTGGATTAAGTAAAACTAAGGGGGAGAGAATATAGCCATAATCTGACCTATGTAAAGTGAAGAGCCCTTCACTCTTATTGGATAAGCACTGTAGAGCTAAGTACCAAACTACACCAAGTCATATTATTAATAAAATCCCAAAACTAGTCTACTGAGACTATTGCTATAAAATACGGATATAAAAATGTAACAATTTTATATGATGAAATGAATAAGCTATAAAAGTAAATTAATTAGAGTAAATGATTCATCTTGGTATTTTTGATTAACGTAATTTGGAATTGAGTGTAATCTCCACCATATTCCTTTGAACAGTTTTCATACATTAGACAACTGCACAACCAAAGTTGCTAAGTGTGAAGAAGGATAACATTTAGTGTATCTCTATCTTCCAGGAAGTATACCCTGTTACATGAAGCTTATTTTAGAAAACAATGATTCTTCTTTAAATTAATCTTTTCATAAATTGAAAATTATTATAAACAAACAAACAAGCAGTTACAAGCACTTGACTTTGAACTAAGCCAATCCCTGAAATAGATATGTCAGGAAACTTCATTAAAACTGCTAAAACAAAACAGTCATCCACGTAGTAAATATCACACCAGAGATCCTAGGATTAAGAGAACTTATAAAAAAAGTATGAATTATTTTTATAAGTTTTGATTCTATTTCAAATCTAAACTTATTTTCCATTTCAAAATAAGTGTTTTTACATTGCAATTCTAAAGCCAAATTAACGTTAGAAAAATAAACCTCACTCACAGAAAGATTCATGAATTTTTAAAATTCAGAAATGTTTTATTTTAGATCCAGCTTTTATGCATTTTAAAATAAGGAATGAGTAACTTTTGGAAGGCTTCTTCTAAAGAGAATTGTATGAACTAAATGCCATTCCTTAAGTGATTCATGGTTAATTAAAGCAGATTAATGTATCCTTTACTTGATATAAGAAAGATACCTTTTTTTGCAGAGGCATGCTGTTTCCATTTTAAACAATTTCATTTTAATAAATATTGGCAGTTAACTTATAACTATTCATATTTTCATAAATTCACAATAAAAAAAGATGCTATAGACCATATGTGTATCTAAATAGTAGGATAAAGCCAGCAACTGATGTCAGAATTTATGTCATTTTATGTATAATTTTTCACATCTGGAGTCACAACTTTCTAATTTCCAGGTAGGCTAACTTACAAGCAATTGCACATATAATAGTTATTTCAGGACATGCTAGTTAGTTGAAATGGAAACTTACTATATACATTCCTTTTAGTGTAAATAGTGTTAGTACACAGATAAATGCTTGAAGAATTTAAAACTGAAAATAGTGAATATTTACATAAGTAAAATTTATTTTTTATTTACATGTAATCTATTCTTCATAGCTGTGTTTTGATGGAATTATTTTTAATTCTCTTACTGGCTTCTTTGGATGGCCTTTAAAATTTGAATTCAATACTACAAAATGATGTTACAATGTAGGGAATATATTTGAGTCCTATCTTCAATCTATGTAGCCCAAGTGTCTAAATTACACCAAATAAGCCTCAATAACACCTTCATCTGAGAGAAAAATGAACTTCCCTCCAAAAAAAGGCTTTACGTAAAGATATATATTAAAGATATTTAGTTTCTGCTGGCAAAAGTGATATTTAATGGTGTTATGTTCTAATAATTGCAGAGTATGATGGTTAATTGCTGTAATCTTCAAAGTAGAGTCATTTGGGAAAAGAAAACCTCAATGTAGGAAAGGCCTGTAGAAATGCTAGCAAAATTTTATGTGTCATTTATACATACATGTGTGTGTGTGTATATATATATACATATATATATATATATATACATATACATATATATGTATGTATATATATACATGTATGTATATATATGTGCATGTGTATATTAGTGTCTGTAAAATTATATATATGTATAAATATATTATGCATATATTTGTGTAATATGTGTGATATATGTTATATAAACACATATGTATATGTGGAGGAATATAGAAAAAGTTTGAAGGAAAGAGAGTGGGTCCAATTTGATTAAAACACATTGTATACTTGTATGAACTTCTCATACAATAAAATAATATATGCTACCCAAAAAAACTGAATTCAATGCAAGATTTGAGAGGCAATATTCATTTTTAAAAATCTTGTAATTTAATAGTTTTATCTTAAAAAGGAACTCTGCTAAATAAATGTACATTTGGTCCACAATATTTTGAAAATGCCTTTCATATTGAATTAATAATAATTTTATTATTTTAAAAGAGAGAAAAATAACTTTCTCTTTTCAGAAAAGCAGACTAATTAGAAAGGTGGAGTTTTGGTATGTCATAATGAGATTAGAATCACAATTCCTCCAAAGTGTCACTCTTTCCTTCAAAATCAATGACAACAATATACAGAAATTAATTAAATTTGTCAAGTGTCATTCAAAGCTATATTTTTCAGTGAGTAGCCAAAAAGAGAACATATTCAAATATTTGCAAGTTCAGTGAATGAAATATTGTCTAACTAATACTGGAAAAATTCTAAAAAAAAATCTTGGTAAGTTAGCCAGTAGGAATATTTTACTTAGTTAATAGTTTGTGGTATCTATTATTCTTACATTGGCTAATGATTTTTATACCACAGGATGAAAGTGAAGTCGGTCTAAAGTAGAGAATAAGATAATTCTGTGTAGTATTTAGAACAGAAATTACAAAATTAGGTTAGAAGAAAGGAGTTTAATGAGTGAATAATTATTTTCTTATTTAAATCAAATGTTCTTGAAGCAAATTGTTCAGAGACATGTTTAAGTAAGTTTCATAATGAGCAAATACTTCTGTTGCTATTATTATGTTTGATAGTTCTGAACAACGGGAACAGAGTATGTAAGTACACAAACTATGCATTTATTCACATAATGTTGCCATTCTTTAAGTCTCTGGGCTTTCTCATTTGTGCCATGGAACATCTGACACAAAAGTGAAGAAGCCGTTTTCAGAAATATAACTACTTTTCCCCTTGCTTTGAAGCAACAATTCTTTTTAGCTTCCTATTTTGTCTCAGCATTTCTGGATGGAAGAAACCTTTTCTTATGTTCTTCAAATTGGCATGGGACAATGTACTTAGAAGCTGGTGCCAATTTACATAGACAAAGTGAGCTGTGGCACACCTCCTTTTACAGGAAAACTGTATTGAAGACAGAAGATTTATTCTAAGGAAATAACCTGCCCACTCTTGCCTGTGAAAATGCATTGTTGTAAATTTAGAACACATCATATATTTTAGAGCTTAACTTTAAAAATGAAATGAAACCTTCGAGGTGCAATCCCTATTTAATGTTGCTGGGGAAAGCCAATTGCATCTTTCTCTAGATAGCAAGAGCCATTTCTCACACTGATCTCAGAAGCAGGTGCTCATGGATTCCTGTCATCTGAATGAAGAAGCTTCCCTTTCAGGCCAGGTGACAAAATGGAAGTGTAAATGTCTACTCCAATGCTTCTCACATGCTTCAAAAGGAAGAACCTGTGTGTTAACTCAGTGGGGTGTGATTCTCTCCCACACTTCATTTCTTTCATTCAAAGGAAGCACCATCCAGAAGGAGCGGCTCAGAGAAAGCAGGCCCTCCTAAGAGTCAATTGTGGGCTGAGTTTATTTATTTACTTTATAAATCCGCATTTAGCTTGTCTTTCTGAGCATGGATACGGAATACAAATACCGCAGCTAAATTTACCACATGCTTTCCTGCAAGGGACACATTCCAAGCATCCGTGAAGAAATTATCTCTCTGGCTTATGAACAACAACACACAGCATTCTTCCTAGACGCACATTCTACTTGGCTTACAGTTATAAGATAGTTCCACGATTTAAAAATATGTATCCAACTAAAAGAAAAGGTGTTTTAGAATTCAGGATTTGAGACCCGAGAGCTTGTCTTGTTTGGCTGCCAACCTTGAACGTGAGAGAATACTTCACGACTAAAGAGGCTTACATTTTTAATGTATTTAAGCTATCAAAAGAATTACATAAAGTTAAATCCATTGATAATAAGTTAGAAGTAGTTCTTAGTGGTTATTGATGTATATGCAATGAGTACTCCCTAACACATTTTAATAAGTAAAAATACGATAAAAACATAATTCTGTAAAAATTCCCAGGAACAATAAAACAAATTGATTCTTTTGTTGATGGCCTTTTACAGAAACTGAAAAAATGGGTGTTGCTCTGAGATGGCATCATTACACACCTCTGCTGACAGGACCTCAGCCTCTGCAGCCTTGTAATTAGGGATTCTGCCTTATGTCATGAGTAGCAGTCATGCTTGTATGAAAAGTCAGCTCCACCTGGCATAGATGAAAGAATGGACCTGATTTCCTGTAGGGTGGTTAATAACATATTATAATACAAGAATGTATGTGCTCTTTTTTTTTCCTCTGAGTGGTTTAACTAACTTGGAAATCTGCAGGTTATTTAATCATTCCTACATATCCCCTGCTCTTTCTGAGAGAGGTCATAGGAGCAGAGGTCAGATGGAAGATAACAGACAACTGAGATGCAGAGTTATGAAGAAAAGAAGGCATTGTGGCAACAGACAGAGAGATAGATAAGGGGAGAGAGTGATCATCATAATAAAATGGAGAGGAACCTAACCCACAGATCTAATACACTCAAGACAGAAAGTTAGAGAAGAAGAAAAATTGCCTAGATCTCAGGAACCTCCACATTGCTGTGGCCTTCCTTGTCATCTCACTGATATTCATAGTTTTAGTGTAAATTAAAAAATAAGTTTTAAATTAAATACATTTTTAAAAAGTTTAAATTAAATAAATTAAAAATAGCATTGTGATGCTCCAAGTCTTTTTCCTGTCATTTTCAATTAAATACCAAATCTTTATACTTCACAAACATTCCAGTTCTGCAATTAGTAAGCTTTTCTTTCTTATTGAATATGTAAAAAAAAAATAAGTTTTTTTGTCTTCCAGTGCTTCACTTTTTCAAGATTTTCTTAATTAAGCTATATTTCAATATGTAAGCTACTACAAGTTTATTGATGTTTGAGTATTCAATGTAGCCATTTGCATAAAAATTAAAATAAATGTGAAAACGTGTGTAAGTCGTGGTGTTCTCAATCTTTTTTTGGCTCTTTTATTTGCATTTCAGATGTTATCCTCTTTCTCCATTCTCCCTCACTCTATTTCATCCCCCTCCTCCTGCTTCTATAAAAATGTGTCCCCACACACCCACCCACTCCCACATTCCTGTCCTCGAATTCCCCCACACTGGAGCATCCAGCCTTCAGGAAACCAAGGATCTCCTCTCCTACCTATGCCCAACTAGGCCATCCTCCCTTACATATACAGCAAGATCCATGAACCCCTTCCTATGTGCTCACAGGCTTGTGGTTTAGACTCTGGGAGCTCTGGTTGGTTGGTATTGTTCTCCCCATGAAGCCACAAATTTCTTCAGCTCCTTCAATCTTCTCTCTCACTCCTCCATTAGGAACCCCTTGATCAGTTCAATGGTTAGCTGTGAGCGTCTACCTCTGTATATATCAGGCTTTGGCAGACTGCTAAGTTTCTGTCCCACATTTTGTCTTCATATTTACTCCCATGGGTATTTTGTTACTCTTTCTAAGAAGTAATGAAGCACTCACACTTCGGTCTTTCTTCTTCATGAGCTTCACGTGGTCTGTGAGTTGTATCTTGGGTGTTCTCAATCTTAGTAACACAGTGACTACTGGTATGTTTGAAATTTCAGGGCATGCCTAGAATTGGAAGAAACCACAACTGGTTTTCAGCCTTCCTGTTTTGGTATCTATGTCCTCCTCATAGTTAAAACTGAAATAAGGATCCCAGCTGTTTAGCTTTCACCTACCTGAAGCAATCAAGAGCTTTACCTCATAAAAGCTGCCAGGCTTTAGGAACACAACTAATATGTATTAAAGGCAGAATAGTCAAATCTCCTTTAACAACAAATATTCTTAAACTCAACTTGTTCAAATACAAAATTTTCACTAATATGTTTATTCCATTTTGGAATTAGAGGAAGGCAAATTTATACCTACAAAGAGCAAATTACCAGTTGCTCTAGAAGGATTCATTTATTTGGTAATTTGTTTATGTTGCTACATGAGTTTATCTGCACCACAGGATGTACAGAATGCATCAAAGGTCAGAAACATGAGTTAGAGCTCTTGAAACTGCAGTTAAAAGTGATCGTGGGTGACCATGTCAGTGCTGAGAGCTGAGCTAGGTCTTTTACAAGAGCAGCAAGTACTCTTACCCATGAGCCATCTCTCTGGTTCAAATCTGAAACTCACTGGACAAGAGAACTTTTCTCATTACTTAGTAGAGTATTGTAGATGAGAATTTAGCTTACACTCCTCTCTTAATTTTCTTTAAATTATTTTTTAGTCATTGTCCTAGTTCTTACATTTCTCATTGCTGTCAACTCTAATAGGCATAATTAAGTGGCTGTTGTTGTTTTTAGTTTGTTGACACTCTCTATTTTCAACTTGTAAATTGAGCGTGTCAGTATTTTTTCACATTCTGTAGTAATTGTTTGCATGCTAGTTTTCAGTAAGCTTGCAAGATGTGATTTTCTTTGTCAAGTTTGATTCTATCCTTAGCTAGCTTATCATATTTGCATTGTAGAGGTATAATTTTTAAATCCATGGCAATTAGTTTATGACTATGGGAATATTATTGTTCTGATTAACAGGATATTTAAGAATATATATATTTATAGATATACATTTACATATATGCATGTATAACTGTGAACAATCATACATGAATAAAGAGGCCATGACTTTGAAATAGAGCAAAAAAGATACATGGAAAGGTTTGGAGGAAGTAGAGGATGGGAGGATTTGGCATAATTGTGCCAATCTAAAAAATTAAAAACAAAATGTGTATACTTATGCTAACATGTGTCTACATTGTTCTGTTACTTATTAATTTACTAGTAGGACAGAACATTTTAGCACTTATTGTATTTGATACATTTATTTGTGTTTGTTATTTTAACTATTCTTAGAGCATCTTATAGTCTTTATTGAATTATTGAAACTCTATGGCAAGTTTAAATATTCATTACATTTCTGATTCTTATGTTCCAGACTCTCCATGTGAAACTTTCTCTCCATTGTATTTGTGAATTCCTTTTAAAATAATCTATTATTTCATTTTCTTTTACTAATAAACTAAACAATGTGCCACATTTGCTTCTCATCTTCTGTCACTTAACCTGTAAATGTCAGTGAATCATTATTAGCTTACATTGATGAGATCCATGCAATAAGTACTTTGAAAAACACTTTAAATGTCTGATACATTAGAAGGATAAAAACTATTTGCATTATATTCTTCAAAAAAATTCATTGCTTTGAGAAAAGGTGTATTTGTAGAAGACATTATATAAAAAGCGTCACTTTAAAATGTTCTGTTGACATCTATATTATATTTAAAAGGCTCTAGTAATAGAGAAATAAAAATATAAAAGTCTATAATATAACAATGTTCCAAATACAAAAGAACATTGTGTGTGCAAAAGAATTAATAAGCATTTTCTGACAGATTAGTTTTGTTTAGTTTGTACAGATATAACCGAAAGTATGATAAATTTTATAAATGGGTATATTTATTAGGGAAAAATTGGCATCTAATATCACTGGTATGAGGAGCCACTTATTGTAAGCTCCGTGCTACCATTTGGCAAAGTTATTCTATTAGGCCTAAAATGTGAATGGCCATACCTATCTTCTTCATACTGAAATCTTTACAGATCACATGTGCACACAGTCTCAGAAGCAAGGGATATAGAGCTCAGCCTGGGCATGCATAGAAGGGGCAGTGTTGATCTCAATATCCTAGCAAATATTTTTCCGAAGCAGGCATTTTTTTATACAACTTTATTCCTCTGGTTACTGTCAGAAGAATACGGTCTTAGTTATGATTTTACTGCTGTGACCAGACACCATGACCAAGGCGACTCTTACAAAAGTCAACTTTTAATTGGGCCTAGCTTACAGGTTCAAAGGTACAGTTCATCATCACGTAGGAAGCATGGCAGTATCTAAGCAGGCGTGGCACTGGAGATGGAGCTGAGGCTTCTCCACCTTGTTCTGGAGGAAACGAGAAGACTTTCCTCAGGCATCTAGAGGTCTTAAAAGACCACGCCCAAAATAACACACTTCCGTCAACAAGGACACACCTACCCCAACAAGGCCACACCTCCTAATAACGTTACTTCCTGGGTCAGACTCATTCCAATCACCTGGAAGTCATCAGGAAGAAGCACTAATTTATAAGATTGGCTCACTCTTTGCAAGAAATGGAGTAAAAATACTGCACAGCTACAAACAAATGAAGTTGTACACACTCATTCCTTGTTGCTGAGTTTCATCATCCTTAGCTTCTTAATTTAAAGAAAAATCAAGGAAAACATTTAATAGACGTTAAATTAGAGTTGATCAATAATGAGAGGGAAAACAATGAAATCGGAGCAAATGGAGTCATGCAGCTGTAAATCCAAAGCATCCACCTTTCAGAAATGTTTCTTAACTAATGCATTGAATCACTTAATAGTTTGCAAGGGAATACACACCTCCCCCACCAAAATAAAAAAAAAAAAAACAGCTCACCAAATACTCTTGGTTAATTTTAGACAATTACTGCACTTTGATGTGTTTAATGATTGTTAAAGTTTAGCAAGCTAATGTGATGCCGTCTGTTAGAAGAGAATCCAAGATTTACTAGAATACTTAGGAAGCAGTTTATATCCAATTAGAACTATATGTAGAAACAGGACTTCTCACATCTGTAAGGATGACAGTAAATATTTATTTCTGAGTGATACTTGCTAATACTCAGCTTCCTAATTGCTCTTCTCTCTTGAGCAGCAGTCTCTGCATTAGCTGGATGGCTTTGTACTTTTCAGACTTTAACAATAGATTTGCTGAAAGCAAAGGCTTGCTCAGTGGAGTGCTACAGTTCTCCTTTCAATTGCTTTGAATTTGTGTTAAGAAGGTTTGCAAGCCTTTTTGCTGTTGTTGTTGCTATAATGTCACAGGGTCTGATATCTGCATGAGCTTCACTTCTTTAAGTATGAGTTGGCTCACATCACATAGATCTAGATCCTAGATCTTATGTGAATACGATGTCAGAATTGTCAGCATTTAAAGAGGAAGGTGATGTATAAACAACCAGGGATTGTTTATACTTACTCTACTTATTTTTGATCTCTGTAATGAGACCAAAAGAGACAGGAAGGGCCAAGATATGACATCAATGATAAGTGCAGAAAAGTGCAAGAATATTAACTAGATGCTCTATAATAGCAGTCACCAACCTTCTTGATGCTATGCTTTTAATAGTTCCTCCTATTGTGGTGTGCCCCAACCATAAAATTATTTAATTGCTACTTCATAACTATAATTTTGCTAAACTTCAGAATCAGAATATAAACATCTAATATTCATGATATCTGATATGTGACCGTCAATGTAGTTCCTGCCCATAAGCTGAACCACTATTTTTAAACAATATTAGTGACCAGACATTATGGCAGACATTGCTCAACTCACTTGAATTTCAGAAAAAAAAATGGAATTTTTCCTTTAAAATGTCAGTTGTATTTTATTACATTAAAATGAATCAACTAGCTGCTTGGTAGTATATAGTTAAAACACAGGACCATATTGAAGAAACTTGGGAAAATATCTATTGTAGATAGGAAGTGTGGTTCTGATAGATAAAACGGACAGTCTTTACTACAGAGATGTCCTGGCAGCTGGTCAGCTGATAAACATTTATGCTATAGTTCCTGTGTTAAAATATACTTTAATTAAGACAAAGCACAAACCTTTATATACTATACTATATATATAATATTACAGAAATAATGAAGATCAAACAGTGTTTATAATCTTGGTGGAGCAGGATGAATAATGGGGAATAATGGAAAGGTGAAGGAGGGAGAGGATTAAAGGAAAATTGAAGATTGCAGAATGACATAATTGTTTATGTATTGTTCGGCCTCCTACCTGTTCAAAATGATTCCCTTTTCCAAAACATAATTTACTCCTTTATTAAGCAGACATCATAACTTTTACACATATGATGGTGACATATACGAGTTACAGAATATTAATGATAAAAGTACATTTTGATAGCTGGCAGAGAGGAAAGGGCAAAGCTGATTGATGAATATTATATGTCATCATTGGATAACCCCTACTAAAATACATTACCAAATCCATTAACCTATAAAATTAAGACAATTTTACTCAAGTTGAAGGATGTATGAGTATAAGAACTAACTTATCTAACCCATGAAATTAACTTTTGGCATCTACTCTTAACAGGTATAAGCTTGAAATGTTTAACAACGTTATGACATATGTAACATGAAACACAAGATTTAATAAACAGAGTCAGTCTTGTGTCATTCAGAGCTTGCCCTTCCACCTACCAGCCTTCCCTCTACACAACAATCTTTACCACCTGAAGAACATAGAGTTGAGATGCCTACCAGCTCCATATTTCTATTCTGTAAATAACCAGATTAAGTACTCATAACAATTATACAATAGTAGTGTGTTCTTCAACCTGGAGCTTGTATGGCAGGACCTGGTGCATTCTGGAGGCATGTTTCCATTTCAAGATTGGGGTTTATCACCATGGACCAACTCACAGCAATGGCACAATAGCAGTGGTTTGTGTTCCAGCCCTCAGGGCTGCAAAAGTAGTTCATCTCCTGCTGCCCTTGCTGTTAGGAGAATGTAGAAAATATGATATACTTTTCTGATGAATGTGTCTCATAAAAGAAAGAAGAGGCAAAGAAGCAGTAGGAGGGAAGTAATGAGAAAATGGAATAAAGGAAAGAAAAATGGACAAAGGATGGAATACAGGACATTTGAGAACTGTGAAGGGAGGATTCGGGCAACCTCATGGTCTTTATCATGCACATCATTTTCTAAAAGAAAATAAACTTGACAGCATGAAGGGCATTTCCTTCATTAATAGAAACAGCATGGTTTGGTGAGTTAAACGTGTCTTTGTATTTTTGAGAGAAAAAATAACTTTAATTTTATTACAATTACCTTCTGTCAAAATGTGTAGAAAAAAGAGTCATTATCAATATACTGAGGTGCTGTAGTACTCTTTTGACCCAATCATAAGAAGTTCCAAAAAGAAAAGAAATGAAATAATACATCTTCACTACAATAATTCCCAGGACTATGTTTTATGAAAATGGTTACCACGTCATGTAACACCCAGATTACTTATTTTTCATTAAATTAACCTTCTCTGTACATTTTTAAAACTATTAGCATAAGAGGTAAATACATGACTGACTAGAACATAATTACTTAGTGAAAGTTAGCATCCCTTTGGGAGATGAAAATACATGAATAGCTGCTTATGTTTCTTACTCTGATTTTCAGGATGCAACACAAGAAGCCTAACCAAATACTTCACCTTACTGCTGCAGTTACTTCTGTCTGTCTTTCTCCAAATTTAGAGTTTTTCTGAAGTCATGAATATGTATTCATTACCATGCAGCATTAGAATGGCTGGACAATTGGCATGTTTTTATTTTCTTCCTTATAGAAAATAATGAAATGCACTGAAAATTACAGAAATTACCTCTAAAAGTAAATAATGGTGAAGGACTCAATAATAAACATTTACTTATTACTTTATTTGGTAAATTACATAGGCAGTAACTATGTATTCAGCCCTTTACCTTTTACCTGAAATTTATCTGATTCAACCTTTCTCAAGGAAAATGGTTTTCACATGTAATAAATAACAATAAAATTATTTCTCAAAGAAAATGGTTTTAATATGTAATAACAATGAAGTCATTTTGTGTGTGAAGCTGTGCATATGTGACTCATGCACTTATTAATGTACGTATACATATATTTGTGTTCTAACAGCAAAGATGTATGTTGGTTGGCATTCCTCAAAGCCTGTTATCTCAGTGTTTTGAGACAGTTTCCTAGTTAATCAGAAGCCTATCATTTTGGGTAGGTTAGCTGGCCAATGAGCTTAGGATACTCCCTGCCTCCAGCATTTTCCCCTAGTGCTTGAGGTATGGGCGTGTGCCATTGGATGCAAATGTTTTCTTGGATTCAGGGGATCTGAGCTCGAGTATTCATGCTTGCACCATGAATTTGTCAGACTGAACCATGTCCCCAGCTCCAGTTATGTAATTTAGAAACCCATGTGAAAGGTTTTGGAAATTAAACAATCAGGACAAGTACAGAAGCTAAATAAGGTTTAGATTATTTGCCAAATTGCATTAAAGTAAAACATACTTTTAAAACTCAGCCATCTATTTTATCCTTTCCTTTAAAGCTGGACTCATATTATCAGGCTTCAAAAGTCATGGGATTACAATTACAGTCTTCAATTGATTAATAGGTCAATGGACTTTTGAAGACTAGCCTGGGAATACTCCCTATTATCATGTCACTATGGATACATTAATTTCCAAGTATAAGGCATCCAATTACTCAGGGCAGTTTTCAATAGTATGAAGCGAGCACCTTAGAAAATGTAATATTTCTTGTACTGTATGAAGGTAGGATGTAAAGGGATGATCTATGAAAGATCAGCCTCTATTCCTATCCTCATCTTCTATATCCTGGTATAGGCCGCGTCAACAACAGGAGGTAGAGAAGTTATCATTTGATACCATGAATAGAGAACCACATTTAACCGTATCAGTAAAGGGTTATGTTTAACTTATAACTGAGACAAAGGTTATAACTGAATGTTAGCAGAAAAAAAAAAAAAAAGTCCGAAAATCTTAACTGTTGGGAGAGAGGCAGATAGAGCTTGCACCACATTTATATTAGTTACTCCTAGCTAAAACTCTCATCAAATAAATTTCCTATTCAAAGTATCAGCATTGCTGAACTTGGCAAAGCCAAATCCCAGATGAACACAGGTAGTGGTTAAAGGAAGGTAGATTGACAGAAATGATGATGTAGTGACAAAAGTTGGCACTCAAATTAAATCATGCTTGCTGAGTATATTTCTTGATAAATACTTTACTAATGTAGCCATTTTTCATATTATTGAACATACTGAAAGTTAATTATGAAATTCCTACATATGTGAAAAATGTAGAAATTGTATATTCCAAGTTTCTCTTTCATATTAATATTCTTTTAATCTTTCATAATGTATAGATTGTTTGATTTGAGATACAAACATATAATAAAGGCCTGAATTTAAATATAGGGAAAACAGGAGAGAGTTATCTGCTTAGAATTCTAGCTACTGTTGCTTCTTTTTCTTTGTGTTGTAGTACATTTAATTTATAGAGACATGGCCTTGCTTCAAAGCCCAGAAAAGCTTGAATTTGTGGTCTTTCTTCTTTATCCTCTCAATTGGTATGAATCCTAGAGTGCACCCCCATGCCTAGTTTGTAATCCCAATGAATTATCTAAAACCGGCATTGAAAAGTTTATGTGGAAAATAAACTTAATTGTTTCAACTTGATTCTAAATTCCATTCATCTATATGATGAGAATATTTATCAGTACCCACATTGAACTAAAATGATAAGGTGGTCTCAAGAAAAGGAGAGTTAATGCTAGGATCAGGAGGTATAAGAAGAGCTCGCATGCCTTGAACTACGATCGATCTTTCTCATATCTCTAGTACAGAGGTAGTATGTTTATATGTATGCATATTGTTTACAAATAGTCGTGCTGTGTTGACAAAGGTGATGTTCTTTACTTAGTTCTATTCAATTCTGCAATCGTTATGATGAATTTTTTCCGTCTGAAACATAATGTGCAGTGTTCTGTCATGACGAATGCTGACTCACTACAAAGACACGAGTATTATGAAAGCATAAGAACAATTTGCCCTTTAAAACAAAATAATGGATTTTCCCAAACTTAGACAGTTGAGAAACTAACAAGATAATCTTTTTAGCTATTTAGTCATCACCCTGACTACTTTCTTAGCCTTTTCTGTGTAACTCCTGTCTGCATTGTTTTACCACATAAACGAGGAGATTGAATTTTCAGGGGAAGAAGAAAGAAAACCACCCACTTCTGTGCTTTAGTCTTTTCAACTCGAAAGTTCCATAATATTGCTTTATCTCCCTGAGTAGAGATCATGGAATGTTAGCAAGCTGCCAGTGACAATATTTAAAATGAAGTATTCTAAACTCTGTTTGATTAGTAAATCAAACTTTAGATCTTGATTTCAGAATGCAAAAGGAACGGCAAAGGCTGTTTAGAACTAAGTAAATCTTACTTGATTTTATATCCTGATGCTATTTCATTTAAGAAAATTCAATGAAATATACTGAGAAAACATCACAATTATACTATGGGTAACTGAAAAGATTTTTTTTTTTTTTACAATAAATAGGTAATGTTTAAGAATCCCAATCCGAGAACCAGTTTGTTACGATTCATGAAACATCTTCACTCTTTTTATTTAAGTCACCATTAGCATACTATTTAAGTTATTTTTAACTACAGAAAACACATTGTCTATCTTGACTTTCAGGGATGTGATATATAAACTCATTCAAAAAGCCTTGGTTATAATACAAAATGTTTACATACTTGATGAGTTTATTAGGAGATTTGAAAAGAGGTATATAGAAATATAAATTTTCTCATGCTCTCAAGGAACTTTAGTAACAGGCCTTAACATTCACATTTCTACTGAATAACACTCAACCCTCTCCACCTCAGTTTTGGTGCTTCAAGACCATAGAAGAGTTGCTTGAACTGGCATCTATAAAGAAGGGATTGTTGCAGGATCTAATTTCCATGGGGGAATTTTCTGAGCATGATTTAGAGATCTCAGACAATTGAGGGGTTTTTTGTTGTTGTTGTTGTTGTTGTTGTTGTTTATTTGTTTGTTTGTTTTGTTTTTCAGACAGGTAGGATTCTTGCTACTCTCCATCTTTATATGCCTTGAAATGAATTCAGCAAAAATTCTTCTTTAAAGGTTTTTCCTTCAGTGAGAAATAATCCTAGATTCACGAGGAGTTTTTGCCTGTTAAAACCAGAAACAGAAGCTTACCCACGATGCCGCTTACATATGAAATTTTGCATTCATATCCAATCAACAGCTTCAGTTTTCTCTGCAATTAAATGTATTGATTTCTATTTCACCAGACTTCCAAATACATTACATGCCTTGTTTTTTTTTTTTTTTTGAGTTAAAAGGCCTCTTAAAGTCTTGTTTCTCCTAGTTTATGCAATATTCTATTTATTCTCTCAGAAGTCTTGTAGAAGAGATTCTCCCCAGCTGTAAAGTTCATTCTGTTAGATAAGAGTCCAATGCCAATACAGTTCTTCTGGGTAGGTATTTATTTTTCAAAACCCACTTTAATAAGAGATCTTAAATATTCAACCTCCCTTAGAGCCCACTACCCACCAGAGGTAGTGGAAAAGAAATGTTATTAGGAAATGAGGATTGGGGAGCTGTTATAAATACTATTTTGGGACTATTCAGCAGTCCAGTTCACTAACAAAACACCAACATGAATCAGCAACACAGTCCAGACAACTTGGCAATTGCCACTCACAAATCAGCAATGGCAGTTTGATCCTGAAGAAGCTGTAAAGCCCTGCTAACGGGCTTGAGTCTTCAGAAGCAGCAAGAAGCCACCAGAATATCACTCTCACAAGTTCTTTGGCGAGTTACTCTCTTTGACGTCATGAAAGATGAAGATCAGCAATGCCTTACAAGGTGAACCACTGCCCTAGCATCTACAAATATGATTAGCTAGGCAGAGAAAGGCGGACCAATGACGAAGCTTCCTTCCACTGTCTGTGGAGTCATATTTGTATTCTTTTTAAATATCATGTATCATCTCGTCATCTCATGTCTGCTTCAACAAAACATTCTCTCACCTGCCTGCCCCAGCAAAACATCATATGACGTAACTGAGTTTAAAAAAAAAGTTTAAAAAAAACAAAACAGAAATTTCTACTTCACTTCTTTCCTTTTGTCAGCTTGTTTTTGAAAACATATTTCCAAACTGATACCCACTTTGCATTTCTAAATAATTACGAAAGAAAATATTGCTTATGAGAAGATTCATATATTATTAGAGTGTATGGCAATACATCTTTAAATTCTTATCTAGTCATTAAAAATCTTAAATTATGACAGGGTCCAGAAGTAGACCTATGACTAATATATTATTTGTTGTTTTTTCTTACTGCCTTTTTATCTATATGCTTTCATACATATTTTTCTCTTCTCTATAACCTACAATCTTTACTTTTGTCTGGATATTATTTGTCAGGCTGGAAAATTTAATTTTTCCATTGTAAATAGAAAGACTGTTGAACCCAGAAGTGGTCAGTATTCCTTTATTACTTGTCCTTACCAAACATTAAGGCTCATAAGTTCCTGCTGGAGGGCTGAGGGTGAGCAACCTTTCAGAGTGTTTTTTTCTTAAAAACACATCCATACATCCTTTTCAACATTTGGTACATAATCCTTACAAAACTTAAGATTATTTTATGAATAACTGTCAATAGGGTATGTTTCTAATATGATGTCTTGAAAACAAGTTGCTATAAATATTGTTTCCTCCCAAACGCCAATAAAATTTAACTGAAATTTCAACAATAAAAAAGAATAAATACTCTAAGAACATTAATTATGGTTGTATAAAGTGGAATCATAAAATGAAATGAGGATAAAAATCTTCTCCCAGAGGCTAGACCAGCAACCAATGTGTGTACCTGGAGTGATCCATGGTTCCAGATACATATGTAGCAGAGGATGGCCTTGTCTGACAGCAACGGGAGGGGAGACCCTTGTTCCCAGTGAAGTTTGATGCCCCAGCATAGGGGGATGCTGGAGAGGTGGGGAGGGAGAGGGTGGATGGGTCTGGGAGGACCCTCATACACATGAAGTATAGGGGGGAGGGCAGATCTGGGATGGGAGGTTGGTTGAGGGGTAAACAGGAAATGGAATAATACTTGAGAGGTAGACGAATGAAATGATAATTAAAAAATGTGTGAAAACCAACAGGCTAAAGAAACAAAAAAAAAAAAACAAAAACAAAAAAAAAACAAAAAAAAAAACTTAGGGAGGACATTAGAAGGACTCCTTGGCTTTTTGCCTCAGGAAGTTTCTTACTGTATCCAAGACAATTTTTATTTTAGCATCTGTATTCTGATATCTGCAACACTTGTAAAACTATGGTACTTGGCCCTTTACTCTTCTGGTGAACAATTATAAAATCCAGGAACTATTTCATTGCATGAGATGTCAGAACTGTGATTATTATAGGCTACACTATAAAGTGTGAAAATCGACAAATGTTGGAAGATCATTTCTGACTAACATTAATGCTTAATATTGTGACAGGCTACTGGCATAAACACCGAAGTGCCAAGGATGGCAGGGTTTCCTCTAAGGGGTTCAATGATGCTCTGTAAAAATGAAAGAAAGACACATGTTTAATCATATGATAGATTTTTCTATTATTGTGAAGAAGCAATTAGTACATGGTAATTGTTGGCTGGGCCAATCAGGTTTATACCGCTTACCAAAAAGTCTTCTGAAAGAAGAACACACAGAAAGGCATTACATCAAAACTTACCCTTGGTTATCTGGAATTGAAGCAAATGTGTGTGTGTGTGATTGTGTGTGTTTGTGTGTGTGTGTGTGTGTGTGTGTGTGTGTGCATGCTTGCGCATGTGCATGCGTGCGCATGTGCGTGTACACATGCACGTGCGTATACCAATATGAATAAAGATTGTAGAGACATAATCTATATATACATGCACAGACAAATACATAGACTTATATAGACCTTTTTTAGAAACAGTGACGTGGTTCAGACAGCTGTGGAGACTAGAAAGCTGAGACCCAGGAAACCAGAAGCAGATGTTCTTTCAATTAGAAACTGAAGACTTAAAGAATGTGTAATCAGATTAAACAGTTTAAGATGCAGATTGAATCTAGGAACAAATATGGTAGAATTCTGACACCCGGAGACAGTGAAAATCAGGCAGAGATGTTTTCCCTTCTATCTTAATAAAATAGTATTTTTTTTTATTATTTTCATTGAAAATAGATTCTTCACTCAGACATTGGGAGCGCAGTTTTCTCTCCCTCTACTCCTACCTACTTCCTCCTCACCTTCCTCTTTCCCAAATACACTCCCTGTCCGTTTTCCTTCAGAAAAGAGCAGGCCTTCTAGAGACAACACCCAAATAAAACAAATCAAGACACAATAAGACAGAACAAAAGCCCTTATATGGAGGCTAGTCTAGGCAACCCAGTAGGAGGCAAAGAGTAACAAGCTAGGGAAGACTCTGAGACATAACCACATCCACTGTTCAGAATCATATATAATCAATAAGTTAATAGCCATAGCATACACAGAGAAGACTTGATGCAGATTCATACAGGCCTCATGCTTGTTATTTCAGTCCCTGTGAATTCAAGTGAGCCCTGCTTGGCTGATTTAGTGAGCCATGTTCTTCTGATGTCCCCCTTCTTCTCTACCTCCTACAATTTTTTTCTCCCCTATTTTCCTATGGCAATATGATGAAAACTTCAAATTGAAGAAGATATAAGAAGGTGGAAAGCTCCCCCATGCTTATTAGTTAACATGGTAAAAATGGTAATCCATCAAATGTAAACTACAAATCTCCACCAAAATTGCAACCAAAATTCTTATTTATTTATTTAACTATTTTATTTATTTACATTTCAACTGTTATTTTTCCCCTTTCCCAGTTTCCCTTCTGCAAACCTCTTATCCCATTCCCCACAGCCTCTATGAGGGTGCTTCCCCAGGCACTCAGCCACTCCCACCTCACCATCTTAGCATTCCCCTACATTGAGGCATCAATCCTTCATAGGACCAACAAAATTCGTAACAGATTTTAAATGGATGTTTCTCAACATCATATGGAAAAACAAAAAAATCTAGCTAGAAAAATGAAAGAAATTCTGGAGTTATCCCCACCCCTAATTCTAAACTCCACTACAGAGCTATAAAACTAAAAACCGCATGGCATTGGGATAAAAACACACCCATTGATCAGAGAAATGGATTGAAATAAGCCAGAAATAGATATTAAAAAAATAAACCATTGTCAACAAATTGCTAATGGTCAAACTTGATGTCTGCATATAAATGAACACAAATAAATTCATTTTTCTTACCCTGAACAAAACTCAAGTCCAGGTAGATCAAAGGCCTAAGCATAAAGTTAGACACATTGATCCTGATAGAGGAGAAAGAGAGGAACAGCCTTGAACGTACTAGCATAGAAGACATCCTGCTGAAGAGAACACTCATAGTCTAGGCACTAAGAAAAAACTATTTTTCAACTTTTATTATGTACATATGTACAATGGGTCTGATGTGCCCCACCCTTACTAAAAAGGGTTCCCTTTTTGACTCATTACAGAAATAATCCAAAACAATGCTTATACAACAATATGACATAAAATATCATATATATATATATGTATATATATATATATGTGTGACATAAAATATTATATATATATATATTAGAAAATAACACAATTCAAGAAATAGTTTAATATAAACAAGGTTAATTTTGAAACTAATAGAGGAGATATTATTTCATTTCTGTCGTTATTTCATGACCCCTTTGTTAGATAGGAATGGACTTAAGAGAAAAGTCATATCTATCCTTTATGTTGAGTTTCATGATCAAAAATCTAAACCTATCAGTTTCTCGTTTTCTTGTATAATCAGAGTTTTTTCCACATTCCATATCCCCTTGCACATATGTGTCTATGGCACTTCAGAATAGATTGTGTGCAGCTGCTTCCAGGGCCATCTGCTTTTTTGTAAGTCAATCCTTTTCAATTTCGTGTAATTTCAGAGAACTGTGCCACTCTTGTATGAGGTTTTTCTTCTCTGCGTGCTGAGCTACGTCAGGATCCGTGATTTTCATAAACATATACACATAAAATATAGAACAAGTCTATATTTATATTTTTACTACAACAACATTTAGTCATCCAAAAGAGCTAGGAATTACATGAAAATTCACTCATATAAACTCAGGAAAATATAAACTTGGACAACACATAAGACTGTATTTCAATGTATAATCATTATTAATGTTAGTAGAATGTGTCACTGTATACATTAAACAATACTTGTATACTTTGCCTGCTAAAAGCACAGCACTTGAAGATAAAGGGAATTGTTGCCAAGGGAAACAGATAGCTTTATGATGTAATATTTGGCTCTACCTTTCCAAAATAAAGACTTTACATTTTAAAACTAGCCAGAGAAAAGAAAGATTGCAACCTTGCTAAACATACCTAAGTCTAGAATCTAAGTTTTCTGCCCTTTTATGTTCAGAAGCGTGGAACACAGACTCCAACTTCCAGACAGTCTGTTCCCTTCTGGTGAGCTAGTCATTCCATTTAATTTGCTATTCCTACATCTGTTTGCAGTGATGTGTGTCTGTGTATGGAACCTGCTTACTAGTCTGTCTGATAAAATCGTGCCTTCATTTCAATATTTTATGATATTTTGTGGTCCAGAGAACAAAGCATTTTTTAAAACAATAAGGTGGTCTTAGGGGTTATCTAGCTAAGCTTTGCCATTTTGTAGTGGAGGAAGTTTTGTTTATATATATTTTAAAGAACAGATAAGTTCCAGATTCATTCTTTCTAATAACACCAATTGTGTTGGGGTGAGATGCTATGCACTTCACTGACAATTTGACATTCACATATTTTCATAGCTAATAATAAAGAAGAAGTTCCATACATATTGGCTGGCATTTAACTCTCCTCCATTGAAAATGTCTCCTCATATAAGGAAGCCCATTGCAACTAGATTATTTTTTGTCTCAATATTTACCTGTGTTTTTATACCTCTCTGAACAATAGGGATGGAGGAGCTCTTGGACAGTGTTGACAAGAATGTAAATTAGGAGTGGAATTATAGAAAACAGCATGGAGTCTCCTAATTAAACCAAAATTAGATCAATCATATTATCCAACTGTCCCATTTCTGGATTTATATTTAAAAAGACACGAAATTAGCATATCAAAGGAATAGCTAAATCCCTACTTTAGTTCCAGAGTCTCAGTATGTAAGATATGAACTTATATCAAGTTAGATATCAATAAATGTGGGGCTGTAGCTCGAGCGTGCTTGGGTTCTGTTGGGTTAAGTTGTGGATCCGTGTGTCTGTGATGGCTCAGAGAGGTAGAAGCTCAGGAATTTGAATGAGTTCACACAGCGCTGGGCAAATGCTGGGCTATGCGGGGCTCCACCCGGACATGGAGAAGTCTCAGCCTGAAGTCCCCTGGGGACAGATCTCCTGAGTGGGAGTCTCCGGACGAAGTGGCAAGATAGGGAGACTGGTGGTCTCAGCCCTTGGGCACCCAGACACCTCTAAAGACTGCAGAAGGACTGAGAGGAAGTGGGCCCACAGCTGAGAGGAGCAAGGGAGAGCGAAGTTCCAGGAGCACCCAGCGAGTAGGAGACTCTTGGTTACAGCACTCACTTGGCTGGGTTAATAGCTGGCTTGTCTAGCTTGCTTGAGTTGGCAACCTCCGAGGGAACATAGAGAAGTCTTCTAGCAGCAGACTAGGCGACAGTGGCCTAGTCCTCACGGTGGGCTCCTAAAGACATGAGGAAGTCCATGGTTTTAAAAGGTTTATTGTCATGGCAGAAAGTGAATGAAGCTCTACCCTGTACCCTCAGGAAGGGCCTGTAGTTAACTACTGTTTGTAAGGAGGAGGGTCTGGGAAGCAATGCTTAATTGGCTATCCCTCTGGCCTTTAGGTATCTTATTAATATGGAGATCTCTTGAAGTTCTGTGGCCTATAGTTATGCCCTCTTACTTGTGGAGGGGCTGGTAGGGCTGTTGCCCTACTTGACTGAAAGGCGCTGATCAATGGAGGTCTTCAGCCTCATGTCAGGAGCCTGGAGTCTGGGAACATGTCTAAATGCATGCAGTCCCTTGCAGGGATACCTGTTGGGTCTCCGGCCATCTCTAGCCAGTGTTCCACCAGAAACCAAGCTATCCTTTCAGGGTCCTACTCAAGGAATTTTAGGTAATGAAGGAATTTCAGGTCTAAGCTTAAACTCAAAATTAGAAAGAATCTCAGGTTAAACTTAAAAATTAACTGTTCCAGGGACACATCCTCGGAGGAGCACATTCCAAAGACTTACACACACATTCCAGGAGAAGGGTCCAAGATAAGAGGTAATCAGGAAGCTGGGTCCTTAGTGTAATATACCTGGGTAAACAGAAGCTATTTAGCTATCCCTCATTGTTATAAAGATAATGTGCAAATCTGAGTTACATAGAAAGTGAGTCTGGGAATGGCTGTTTGAGATCAGCCTTTGTGGTTATTATTTAAAAGGTGATTGTAAAACTGCCTTCGTGAACTCTGAAAATGGTATAATAACTGCTCTTAGCTTTAGCTTGGGGTTCCTCTTGCCTGTGTGCAAGAGAACCCCAGTGCACTGGTTATTAATAAACCTCTTGTTATTGCATCACATCCGCTGTCCATGAGTGTTTCTGCTGGAGTGAGTCCCCAGGATGGAATCTTAGGGTCCAACATCACACATGAATGAGTAAATGAAGCGAATGTGGTGTAGTTACATGATGTGACATTATTTAATCTAACATCATAGTGTGTACAACAAAGATAAACATGAAGACAATCTATTTAGTTAAATTTTAAGATTAATAAAGGCAGCCTTGAGTTCTCTCTCAGATCTGAGAGGTAGAAGTTGGTTTGCATATAGTGGTGTAATTATCAGAGTAATAATGAAATGGAAATATAAGAATAGATAATGATGAACTGTCTTAGATAGGGTTGCTATTGCTATGATAAAACACCATAATCAAAAGCAAGTCATAGAGAGAAGGGTTTGTATTGTACTTCCACATCATAGTTCATTCTTGGAAGAAGCCAGGGCAGGAACTCAAACAAGGCAGGAAACTTGAGGCAAAAGTGATGCAGAGACCATGGATTTTGCTTCATCTACACTGCTTGCTCAGTCTACTTTTTTTTTTTTTAGAAACTAGAACCATCAACTTAGTGTTGGCTCTACAAACAATGAGATGGTCCTTCCCAAACTGATCTCTAATTAAGAAAAATCAATATTCATTACTATAGCCTGATACTAGGAGGCATTTTTTTCAGTCAAGGCTCCCTCCTCTTCAATGACTCCAACTTCCATCAACTTGACAAAAAAAATAATAATCAGCAAAACAACATAATCCACAGCATAGGATGTTGCAGTTCAAGTTATAGCATGTCTTAAATATTAGTTGAAAAACCAAGTGAAAGAAATGTTTGCAAAGATCCATAAATGGTAAGAAACGTGAATGACCCACTCTGACCTGTTCAAATTGTATTAATGTATTGATACTACAATGTGTAAAAGTGATTTTCTTTTGATATATCTAATTGTTTTCTTGAAAAGAAGTTTACTGCTGAATACGTTCATCCTTTTATGCTCTTTCTAAACTCTGGATGTCTTGTTAACCTCAGCTGTTCTGGCACAAACCCCTCTAAAAGTAAAATGGCTTCTCTTGGATCGTGACTGAATTGATATGCTTGGCAGCAAACTCAGTCTGACAATTTTTTCTAATCTTCTGGCTCCTCCTTATTCTCTGGCTGATTCTGTCTTCATTGGCATCCTGCATCCTGTCTCTGTAAAACTGTCCATGTAGAACTTTACTTCCTCTGTGTTCTCTCTCTCTCTCTCTCTCTCTCTCTCTCTCTCTCTCTCTCTCCACTGTTCTCTTCATTTGTCTTCCTTTCCCTGTGCTGTTCTTGTGGGAGCTGGTCATATCCTATATCTGACTCTATGTCACATCTTTCTCTTATTTGTCTCTTTGTCCCTTAATTAGACATCACATTCAAACATGGCTCCTTCCTTCTACAAACTAACCTTACATGAATGGTTAAGGATTAAAGGTGCGTACTAAGGGCATGTCTATATTCCAGTCTAATGATGTAGACCTAGGAGGTCTTTAGATGTGATCTCTTGACAGAGCAGTCATATTTCTGCATTAAAGTTCTCCTACAACAAAGTACTTTATGGATATATTCAATTATTTACTACAGGTAGATCAAATTTCTTTCAAATATTTAAATGGAAGTTAATGAAAGTTAATTGATTAGTCATTTAGTATATTATTTGTACAGACTATCACAACTTTATCACATATTTCATTCAAGAAAAATAGTCATTAGAGAAAGGAGAGACAACTTAGTAGGTAAAGTGCTTGTCCTGCAGATGGGAGAATATTTATTTACTTCCTGTCATCCATTGACACCTGGACATGAACATGTGTGTATATTAATCCCAGTGCAGCTACTATAAACAGAATATCAGAGTCATGACAATCTCTGCCAATGTAGAGTATACTGCCCTGGTGCAGCCAGCAGCCAACAGAAGAGTGACCCTGTCTCAAACAGTATAGCAGCCACACATGTACCATGGCCTATTTACATTTGCCTGCATGCACATGTACAAACACTTCATGGACAAACAACAGAATTATAATGAGACAACAACTGGTTTTTAAAAAGAAAAGCAAAATCATGTTGGTCAACACATAGTAAAGTGTAAATCCATTATTCTGGTCTCCTAACATATGTGTTATATGCTTAATAAAGATAGATATGTTAAAGTTTTGTGGCAAATTTATTCTCTAGGGTCTTAAATAAGGACAAATCCTGGAATACTCTCCATTCCTTGCAATCTCTCCAAGAGCTCAGCACACTGACCCCAGATAACTAGGAGTAATCCCAGTACTTCAGGGTGCCTTGGATCCCACAGGTACATTCCTTAGAGCAGTGGCTCTCAATGTGTGGGTCACAACCCCTATGGCAAACTTCTATCTCCAAAAATATTTATATTACAATTCATAACAGTAGCAAAACTATAGTTAGGAAATAGTGACAAGAATAATTCTCTGTATGGGTGTCACAACAGGAAGACCTAAGTTAAAGGCTTGCAGCATTAAGAAGGATGACAGCCAGTGGCTTACAGAGAAATTTTCTCCTAGGTGGGAGCAGGCTAATCATTATTCAGCTAAGAACACAAGCCCCCTGCACTGTACTCTTGGTTTGTTTTACTTTATTATTATTACTTTTCTTTTCATAGAAGCTGGAGATTTACTTTCCTCTGAAAAGTGAAAAACCATTCCTCCTATCCAATTTGCTGGAAAACAGTGTTTCACTAGGTCTCCTGTACAGGCCATGGTCCATTGATCTTCTGAGTGCTTCTTTCTACTGAATACTGCTTTTACTTGTGTATATGCATCCATTTTCATCGATATGGTGATTTATAGGAACTATTCCTCTTCCTGTATCAGCTTATCAATACTACTACTAGTAGTAGTACAACTACTAGTACAAATACTACTACAACTACAACAACCACTACTACTACTACTACTACTACTAGTACTAGTACTACTATTTTGTCAGTACTATGAATTTTATAGACACTCATACATGCTAGACACCCATTCTACCTCTCAACCATATCATTGAATATAATCATTCATCTAATTATATGGTATATTTCACACAAATATTTTTCTGAAAGGTCCAGATATTAGAGTCTTATATGAAATAATCTCAAAAATAGGACACATATTTCCAAGATCCCATGTAAATAAATGCCTCTGATATGTGATCAAATGGCAGGCCTTTTCCCACCTCTTACTCTGGCTCTTGGTCCGAGCAGCCATACTCTCCTGATGGCGTCTTGCCTTTTTTTACTCGTTGGGCACTGCACATTGCATACTCTTCATCACTCTACGGCCCCAGCTGTCTAAGTTTTTACTGAAGCTTCTACTTACTCTACTTCTCACTGAAAGATCCTAGAAATGCATTCTTCAAATTGACCTTCCTCAATCGAATCTGTGCGGAATTGTGTGTGAATCATAGACTCTGAGATATTTTCCACTATAATCATCTCAATCTTACAACTAAAAGAATATCTAGTGAAGATTGAAGACCAGTATGAACATTTCTCCTTTAAATTATTTATTTATTTGTTTGTTGTTCGGATGCTTGAACACATATAGTTTAGTACCAACTATTTTAAATTCTATCAAATCTCAGTTTTGCTATCAAAATTTCCTCTAAAAAAAAAAAAACAAAAAATTAACCAGGTGCCTAGACACAAACAGGAGTGGAATTAAAGTCTCAATTAGTGTCATGCAAGAGAAGCAATTCTCCAACTTCCCAGTGCTCTCAGAAATTGTAAGCCCACACTAGAAAAATCTGAATCCTCAGTCACATGTCTCTTTGAACTTCAAAATGCAAAGCTTGTGGTACCATTCACACAAATCTGTCAAGACACAGGGGTCCTAAATCTTGTTACTGACACAAAATTTTAAACTACAACTTTAAAGATCTTATTTCTTGGACAGATTATGAAATCCTAGCTGTATTTATAGTGTCTCAAAAGTTCACAAAATTCCAAATGTATACAATGGGAGAAAATATCTGCAGCTGGAAAAAGCACACCCCTGTTAGAGCAATAGGCAAATAAAAATCATCTGCGGTAAAGTAGCTTCTTATTCCATACATGGTATTAAAACAAACATTTCTACCAATAGGTTATGGCTATGCCATAAATCCTAGCTAATCCTCCCTGTTCCAACAAAATCACTACTTTTCCTTAGAGAGAGAGCCCCATATAAACTACCTTAGTCCCCAAGTCCAGGGAATAGGGGCGCTGACTCTTTTTTAACTTCTTCAAGCTGATTAAGGGCGTTGAGATATTAGAAGAGAGGTGGGGGGGGGGAGAGTAAATTGATAAGCTTCTAACGCTGTGTCTTCACTGCATCTAGATAGAATTCCCAGACACCGGAGGTTTGAATAGGTCTGCTTGTTTTGCTTGATGAGTAGATACACCAAGGCTGTATATTCTGCAATATACAATTCTCTGGACAAGTTTTAGTATCAAGAAAAAAATAATTTTTTTTTCCTAGAGGGCTGACATTTTTATTTAAGATGTTGGTTCTAACAACTTATTCCCCCTTTTATGTAATTGGTTATAATATTTACATTTCAAGTTTTATTCTCTTATCCCATTTCCCCCACCACCCAGGAACCCCTTATCCCATCCTCCCTCCTTATATCCCTTCTATGAGGCTGTGCCCGCATCTACCCAACCACCCCCACTACCCCCTCCTCACCCTCACATTCCCCCCCTTCTGTGTTCATTTTTCATGGGACCAAGAATCTCCTCTCCCACCTATGTCCAACAAGGCCATTCTCCCCTACATATACCTCTAGAGTAGTAGATCCCTCCCTATGTGCTCCCAGGCTGTTGGTTTAGACCCTGGGGGGCTCTGGTTTTTTGGTATTGTTGCTTTCCTTTTGGGGTCACAAACCCTTTCTGCTCCTTCAGTCTTCTAAGTTCTCCATTGGGAAACCCTTGATCATATCAGTGGTTAGCTGTGAGCATCGTCCTCTGAATGTATCAGTCTCTGGCAGATCTCTAAGGAGACAGCTATAATGTGTTCTTGACAGCATGTATTTCCAGCCATCAACATCTAGCTTAGGTGACAGTACATGGGATGGATGCCCAAGTGGAATGGTCTCCTGATGGCTCCTCCTTCAGTTTCTGTCCCATGTTTTGTTTCAATAATTGCTCCATTGAGTATTTTTGTTACTGGTTCTAAGTAGAACTGAGGCATCCTCTCTTGGTCTTTCTTCTTCATGAGCTTCACGTGGTCTATGGGTTGAATCTTCACTATTCTAAGTTTTTGGGCTAACATTCACTTAACGGTGAGTAAATACCACGTGTGTTCTTTTGTGATTGGGTTAACTCACTCAGGATGGTAATTTCTAGATCCATCCATTTGACTATAAATTTCTCGAATTCATTATTTTTAATAGCTCCATTGTGTAGATGTACCACATTGTTTTGTATTCATTCCTCTGTTGAGAGACATCTTGGTTCTTTCCAGCTTCTGGCTATTATAAATAAGGTTGCTATGAACATAGTGGAGCATATGTCCTTATTATATGTTGGAGCGTCTTCTGGGTATATCCTCAGGTAATGCTATGTCCAGTTTTCTGAGGAACCGCCAGACTGATTTCCAGAGTGGTGGTACCACCTTGCAATCCCACCAACAATGGAGGAGTGTTCCTCTTTCTCCGCATCCTCGCCAACATCTACTATCACCTGAGGTTTTGATCTTAGCCATTCTGACTGGTGTAAGATGGTATCTCAGGATTGTTTTGATTTGCATTTCCCTGATGACAAAGGATGTTGAGCATTTCTTAAGGTGCTTCTCAGCCATTCAAATTTCCTCTGCTGAGAATTCTTTGTTTAACTCTGTTCCCCATTTTTTAATAGGGTTATATGGTTTTCTGAAGTTTAATTTCTTGAGTTCTTTGTAAATCTTGGATATTAGCCCTCTATTGGATGTGGGATTGGTTAAGATCTTTTCCCAATCTGTTGATTGCCATTTTGTCTTATTGACAATGTCCTTTGCCTTACAGAAGCTTTGCATGAAGTCCCACTTGTCAATTCTTGATCTTAGAGCATAAGCCTTTGGTGTTCTGTTCAGAAACATTTCCCCTGTGCCTAGGTATTCGAGGGTCTTCCCCACCTTCTCTTCTATTTGTTTCAGTGTATCTGGTTTTAAGTGAAGGTCTTTTATCCACTTGGATTTGAGCTTTGTACAAGAGGATATGAGTGGATCGATTTGCATTTTTCTGCATGTTGACCTCCAGTTGAACCAGCACCATGTGATGAAAATGCTGTCCTTTTTCCACTGGAAGATTTTAGCTTCTTTGTCAAAGATCAAGTGACCATAGGTATGTGGGCTCATTTCTGCGTCTTCAATTCTATTCCATTTATCTTCCTGCCTGTAACTGTACCAATACCATGCAGTTTTTAGTACTATTGCCCTGTAGTACAGTTTGAGGTCAGGGATGGTGATTTCCCCCGAAGTTCTTTTGTTGTTGAGAATAGTTCTTGCTATCCTGGCTTTTTGTTGTTCCAAATAAATTTGCAGATTGTTCTTTCTATCTCTATGAAGAATTGATTTGGAATTTTGATGGGGATTGCATTGTATCTATAGATTGCTTTTGGCAAGTTGGCAATTTTTACTAGATTAATCCTAACCAATTGGTAGAAATCTGTATAATTTATTATCAAGATGAAGTTATAATTTCTTAAATGGTACAAAATTCACTTAGATTGCAAATTTAAGGTTTTCATTGGTATAAGCTTCTTATTGATATGAAAATGAAATGAATATTAATACTATTCTGGGCATTGTGCCTGTATAACACATTTAGAAATACAAGGCTTAGACCCAGTCCTTCTTTAACTTTTTTAACTGACTTGGGATGATTAGCCTGTGAGTTAAGGGACTATAGCAAATTCATGACTTTGAGTTTATTGTTAGGGTGTTTTATTTAGAAATAGCTGAGAGTAGTTAACAGACAATAGGCCAGGTTACCTTACATGGATAGTTGGATTTCAAAACGTGAGAAATCCATAGAATTAACGTCACAAATATTTCTATATTAATGTTCATTTTGATTAGAGAACTGTGTGCTCCTGACAGCTTCCTGTCTTGGATTCTAAGAAGAAATTTAGCATCCTTTGAGTTACTCCATTTGAGGTGAGACAGCCACCAGGCAAGAATTGCCTCTCTCCATCTACAGACAAATTACTATCCAGAAAAGGACACATTTGCAGAATAGTCGACTGATTATATCTGCCTAGATAGAGTAACCAGCCCTTAATAATTCTGCAGCACTAAAGTCTGTCAGATGAGTTTGGGCCAGAAGGCTGAAGATTTGATGCTCCAATGTTCAGTAGTATAGGGGGGTTGTCCAGGTGTTCAGCGGTCTCTATAAATTGGCTAAGTTTTAGAAGCTATGCTTAGTGTTTCTCATAACTTCAGTTAATTTAGTCATTCTGGATTTCTGAGGACATTGAAGACCTATAGACTCATAGCCAATCCAGGCTATTTACCTTGAGAGAAAAGATCTGAGTGGAGGGTTCTCAGCTGACATTCATTCTAAAGCCAAGAAAAAGCCAGGTTCAAAACTAAGTGTTCTAGTCAAGAGAGACAGCAGAGGTTCTGGCTAGTCAACAAAAGGATGGACTGGGTATTAAGACTATCTTGTACCTCACTGATACAAATAGGAATAATTATGCTCTAATTGTATTCTGAGAGAAAAGCTTTATTTTAACAGGAAGGGTAATATGTAGGAGAATCTAAGGGGGAAGGAGCACCAAAAGGAAAAGATGGAGTAAGGAGAGGAGAAGATGAAGTAGATGAGAAGCTAGGTAATGAGAGAGAAAAAGAGAGAGAAAGAGAGAGGGGGAATGGAGACAGAAGTTCAAACATAGTCACTAGTCAAACATAGTTTACATAGCTAGGTTGGGTATTAGGTTACACTTCTGATTGAGCATTACCATACTTATAAAGCCCTTGATTAACATTTAAAAAAATTGTATAAAAGCCAAATGGAAAAGGGGGGGCAAGGGATAGGGGTTTTCTAGGAAGGGGAAATGGGGAAAGGGATTGGCATCTGAAATTTAAATAAAATATCCAATAAAAAATATAATTAAAAAAAAAAACAAAAACACAAAAAAAAACCCAAACATTTATTTATATAACATTACTAGATTTTTTTTAAAGAAATGGATTCTCATTAAATTAAACATTTCTATATAATCTAAAAGGTAATTTCAATGGCCAATATTCTAAATTGTCCCATCAAAATTCAATTGAACAGAATACCACACAATGATTAGATAGAGGCTTTTACTCTATTGGATCAATTAATTATGGCTTTCCAGGGGACCGTTATCATATTAAGGGATGAAACCTCATTTAAATTATATATATATATATATGTGTGTGTTTGTAAATATATATGTAAAATACATATAAATATGAACGTGTATCTATATAATATACATTTGTATTATAAAATAACTTATAATAGTATTTTACATTATTTAAACATGCATGTGTACACACACATGCATACACACACACACACACACACACACACACACACACACATATATATATATATATATATATATATATATATATATATATATATAGTATACGTGTTTGAACAATATAAAATGTTATTACTTCATGGACTATCTATCATTTTTAAAACACTCTATGTCTTATCTTCCTCTCCCTCAGCATGAATCATTATCTTCCCCCCAAGCCATCCTAACCTCAGCACACAACATCCTTGTTTTCCCCATTTTACCCCATGTCCTACTATTCTCCAAAGTTTACTCCAAAGTTCAGGATTTCATGTCTCTTTATGGTCAAACAGTATTCTACCATGTGGTATAACACATTCTCATTACTCATTCTTTGGTTTGAGGGCATTTAAATACAAAAATCTTCTTTTCATAGTACTTTTGAAGTATTCAGTTTGTTGTTGTTAACCAGCTACCTGACAGTGAATTAGAAGTGTCAGGATATATTATATAATATATAATATATATGTGAACTTGATTTATGCTGGCTAGTCTCCTCCTATGCCTCATTTTCTTAATCCTACCTTGCTTCTGTTAAATACCCTTCTACATTTGGTTCTTACACATTAGATTGCATACTAATAATAACATGCGGCATTTCTCATAGCTCATCCCACCAACAAAGTGGATTTAGAACAATCCATATTATTACTGACAACAAGATGCCTATCTGATTGCCATGACATTATTTAAGTCAACTACATTTCTTTACACATTTATTAGTTGCTTGATACACAGACTGATTCTGCAACTTAGCTACTGTGAATATTGCTACAATAAATATAGGGTTGTAGAAATCTCTGTAGCACACTGATTTTATTTCCAAGTAAACTCTGACAGAAGACAGAATGGAGCTTACAGCAAACTTTTCCCCAAGCATTCATATGAGAAGTGAGAGTAACAAGCCTTAGGTTCTACTTTATGAAGCTGTGAGCAGAGAATTCAGGTTCTCTATCTTTTTTATTATGTAGCTGTGTTTACTTACTTAAGTTTATGTACTTTGTTACATGGCAATAGAAACTAATGTAGTCATAATCATTCATGTCTAGAAGTAATATAATTAACATAAGATACCTTTTTCGAAAAAAAAAACAGTAATAAGCATTTACGTTCACTATTGTGTTTCATACAAAACTCATTTTAAAAATTAGTCATTAATCATTTTCCAATAAATAGTTCTCACAGATAACCTCATAACAATAAGGGAATTCTTTTCAGTAAGTATCAAATGGAACTTAAATAATTTTAAACTAAATATAAACTCTAGAAGTTGAACATAGCTTAAATTAAAGACAATATTCACAAATACAGTAAATTTTCTTGGAAGCTGGCCAGATATTTTATATATCTCAATGAGCATATAATGAAAAAAGAGATATTTATTTGTTAAGTTATAAAAGATGTCTTAAAATTCAACTCACCATAAGAAATAGTTACAGCAACTTTGGTCCTGCTTAGGATGTACCTTAAGCATGGTCTGATGCTGAATGTAGAGTAGGATTTAAAAGATCCTAACATCATTTCTGATCAAGTCAATTATAAACCGATAGGATATATTTATGTGTATGTGTGCATGTGTGTGCTTCACACACAACATATACTATAATGATAGTATAATCAGAATGTTTAAAAATTCAAGATATGAGGATTATAATTCCAATGCATAATTTTTACAATAATATATGATTAACAAAAATAATGGTTTCTTTGTTTTCAAAGATGATATTTGATGAAATATAAGTCAGCACTTCATTTTGTTCTGATCTTATATTATTTTCTCCCTTTTAAGACTCATTTTCAGATTCAAGAGGACTAGCATTTGCTACTCACTGAATGGCTATTGAGATGCTAAGTATAAATATACTGAATTCTCTCAAGTTGCTTAAGAAGAAAGAGATATTTATTTCACTCAGTTATAGTAGAGTCTATGGTCACATACATGTGCAGATGTTTTCATAGTTCTAATATATTACAAAATAAAGAGGACTCTGGAAAGAAGCTAACATAATAATTTCACAAAGAGAAAGGAAGTAATGCCTTTAAAAGAGACAAAAATTATTAATATTTTCTTGATAATTTATATAACAATTCTGATTTACATATTTGAGTGTAATATATATGTAAATTTACAACTTTATAAAGAAAATTATAAATTTTAAATTATTTTTAATTATAAATTATAAATTTATAAAGAAATTATATAGTATCTTAGAGTATCTCTTTTCTAATATCTATAGAATTATTTATTAAAATGGAAAACTATAATCAAGCATATGTTTGTTTTAAATTACTAAGCATGCTCCATCAAACATTAGTCTATATCAATTATATGCACTATGTATACATTTTGGGGTAATATTTTTACATTTAAATAATTATACATGACTACATAAAATTATACAATTGTACATAAAATGCTGAGCTATTTATTAAACCTACTTAAAATTGGAAGCATTGTTTTATACAAGGATGTTTATTTTGATATATTCTAATGATGCAGCTTTTTTTTTGTTTGTTTGTTTGTTTTTGAGACAGAGTTGTCCTGTCTGTCCTGGAACTCACTCAGTAGACCAGGCTGGCCTGGAACTCAGAATTCCTCCTGCCTCTGGCTCCCAAGTGCTGGGATTAAAGTTGTGTGCCACCACTGCCCAGTTGTGGTGCAGCTTCTAAATCGTGCTTCTTTTTGACAGTTTACAGTAGCCTTATTTCTCAGAGTTGAACTCCTGTGTAACAGCGCCAATACATTTGAATCAGGTATAATATGGATATGTATCAGAAGTGCTCCAGACACTAAACTGAACATTTTGTATTTTGCTGTTTGGTAGATAATTTACAGTATTACAGTGTTATTTCCATAGACTCATATAATGTGTGTGATATAAGTTTATGTTCAATCAATAACCTCAGACTAACTAAAGTTTGGAGGCTTGTCCTGTAGGTTGTTATTTAACTTTACAGAAATTCAATGAGAATCACATTAACTGTTTTATTTCACTTCAGAAAATATGAATGTGGAGACTGTGAAATTCTTCTCAGTGTCTGTATAGCAACCAATTCATGATTTTATTGTACACCGGATCTGCCCAACCACATACAAGAACCTCACGTGTTCTCATCTAACACCTCATTCATTATTTTGTCTTGCAAAAGAAAAGCAAGCTGTTCTTACTATATTTATCTAAGAAAACACTTAAGTCAGTTGTCTAACATCTAAATCCAGATATTACTTAAGAAATAAAATGCTGTGTACATTTATGTAAATGTGTATGGGAGGTAAACAGTAATATTTTATAATACATTGTGGTTACAGTTTTTAGAGTAATTGCATACTAGATAAAATATGTTTCACAGTAAAATTCAGGACCAAAGAAATAAAACATGTGACAAATATATGATGACAGAAAGAGTTATTGAAAGTAGTGAAATAAGTTGTTGGGTGGCTAGCCTAAGAAGCAAGCGCGAGCATTATAATTTTGAGTAGTTCTAACAATAGGCAATGTCTGAATTAATTAAGGGAGAATGGAGTTGCAGACAAGAGAGATGATTATGAGAAAATGACAATAGTTAAAAGTGACCCTGGCCTTCACCAAACATTGTTTTATTGAAAAAGAATGAAAATTATATTTGTACAACAAACACTAGTCAATTTTAGAAAGAATGATTAAAATAAAATCTTTGAACTTCTTTTTCTAATTAACAAAATAATAATACTGTTAATATTTTTCTACCAACTAGTTAAAAGTATATCAATATATTTTATCTGCTTTACATCATTATTACTTATGTAGATATAAATATGATCAATTACTTATAAGAGAATTAAAAACTGGGAAATCTTTTAACACAATCTCAGGGTTTTTCCTTGCATCCTAGTAAAATTCTGCTCTGTACAAATTCATGTGGCTTTTCTCTCATAATGCAGAGGTAAAAATGAAGCCTCTACCCTTTAGCAAATCACATGAAAGCATAAAGTGAAGTTTTTTACAGTACATAGAGGTGTATATTTTACTTAGAAATAAAAGTCTGAATAGTACACATAGAAAGAGAGGTTGTCTATCTCTGCCTCAGCGTGTAAAGACTTATAAATCAGAAGTCTTTGCGGACGCATCTTTGTAGAAAAATTGAGAGGAAACTATAAGTGGGTCTTCATTCGAGGAAGAACAAAAAGTATGAAGTCATGAAGCAAATGACACCACCTGAGATAAAAGAATACTTCAGTCAGCAGAGCTCTTTGGGAGCCATTGTTGAAGGATCTGACCCCCTTATCAAAGACCATGAAAGTCAGCTAGAGACAAAATCTTCATTCACTTGTAATACCTATGCTTTCTTCAAAATTTTCAGCCAGCTCCAGAACTGAGATCCAATCTAGGATAGTGTTTTATAAGTGCTTTGCATGCTTATAGAGGTAGGATTTTCCTGTGCAAGCTCCCCTGTACCCTCAACTTGAAAAAATAAACATTTCTGTCTTTATAGAGAATCCCTCAATAACCCTCAACTGTTTGTAGATTTAAATCTGGACTTTAGATCAAATAATTGAAAAGTTTCATTTTTCCATATGTACTCATCAATTGAACATCAAATTTGTATATATATATATATATATATATATATATGTATTTATCATTTATTTACAAATGTACCATTGCTTGTATATTATTGAACAGAAAATAACATATTTCTGAATATCATAATTACCTATGACTTAAACTTACAATTGGCTTTCAGCCATTATAAAACATATTTATGCAATGATTTATCACCTTTTATCATTTTCTTTATCATGTATCTTACATAACATCATGCATTCAATATTATACAATTTTAATACCTGGAATATTATTTTATGAAATGATCGTTTTGGACAATTGTAAATCAAAATGAACTACAGACTATTTTTGAAGAAACGAGGGGTTCGGACATATGAATGAAAGTCACATTTTATTTTGCCTTTACACAATGATTAAGGTCTTTTGACAAAGAAATACTTGTTACATGGGATTTTTTGTTTATTTGTTTGTTTGTTTTAGAAATAGCATTCTAATCACAATATGTGCTGTATTGTTATGAATTTATTTATTCAACACTCATTCTGGTGAAGTAGTTTCCTTAATTAACTTGGTTGTAAATATAAAGAGCATTTTTCTGTAATTCTACTAAAGCATTAGTTATAGATGGAATTTAAGTTTATCTAATCAATATATGAACTGCAGAACTGGGTTTAAGTGTTGTTTTGCTTGTAATAGTTAACAGGTAACACAATTTTAAAGCAATACTTATGACTGTGATTAGAATAGGTCATTTGGTGGCACTGGCTCTGTAGTATGATTTCCTCTAGTGTATTGGTGTCACTGGATATTCTGTGGGCTCTCTGTCCAATTTAATAATTCTTTCCCTATCTACTGTGAATGAATGCATTTATTCTGTAAATGAGATAGCTACCTAGCTAATGCAAAGTTCAAACACTGTAATGATTATAGAGAAAGGAGACATCAGGCACACATTCAAATGATAATCTGAGCAGAGATGTCCTAGTTTGCTTTCTTTTGTTGTGATAAACAGCAGGACAAAAGGAAACTAAGGAAGGAAGTTTTTTTTTTTTTTAATCTTCTACTGCCAGTTCATAGTTCATTCTGTAAAGAATTCAGGACAAGAATTTAAAGCAGGTATTTAAAGCAGAAACCACAGAAAAATGTTTCTTATTGGCTAGATCTCCAGCTCATGAACAGCTAGCTTTCCGACAGATCCACTGCCCTCCTGCCTAGGGGTGTACAGGAATCATAAACCAAGATACTTTTTTTCACAGGCATGCCACAGGTCTACTTGGTAGACTACATTTGGCAATTGTGTTTCCTTCTTCACAAGTGAATCTAGGCTGTCAACTTGATAAATAAAGATTGAGAGGATAATAGTAAAAATCTGAGAAGTGGATGAATTAAGAAATGAATATTGATTTAAAATTCAGAATCTGAACAAATGTATAATTCAAAATTTAATGAAATTAAAAACTGAAAGAGGTGATATAAAAAAAAACCCTCTTAAGATTAAAACGTCATCAATTTAGGAGAAAAGTGCACCATTCTGCCTTGTGTGTTACAAAAAAATTCAGAGAGATATCAAGAATAAATAATATAAAAATCATTAGATTTCTTAAAAGAACATGTTCATTTCTACAAAGTATGAAATGTATTCTTTAACTATAGTTGTATATTTATCAACTGTAACTAATTAAGCTGCATAGATGATGGAGAAATTAAAAGGGAGACTGAAGTATAATACTGTGTAGAAGGTTGATTATTCATGTAGCATCTAACTTCCTGTAGCTAGCCTTAGGTGATGGGAGACCAATGCATGGCCTTAGTCATGGCAGACTTTGATAACCCTGAGCAAGTTGGATATTAAAAAAAATTCTTATGCCTTGGAATCCTGCCCTACCTCAGTGTTCTATCTTTATAAATCCTTCAGATGAAACTCACTTCTTCTCTCAGGTACCAAAAATAAAATATATGACCACAATATTCAGCCTACAGTCATCGGATAAATATAAAATCATCCACTCACTCAATAGAAATCAGCCTGTGCAATAAGGTAAATTTTTTAATGTAAGTGGTTATTTATTTACTTTATTATGTTGCTTTTGCCAATTTTATTTTTGTGACTTCATTTTCCCTTCTAATCAATGAAGTTTTAATGACTTGGTAAGTGGTTTTCTCAGACTTGAGTAAACTATTATCCATGATAATAGCATTTCTTTTCTCAATGGTAAAAGGACCTAAGAGAGTATTTTCATCCAAAAATAAAGAACCTGACATTTCGGTTAGAAAGCAAAAGTCATTAGAAAATGAAATTCAATCATTCTTATATAATGCCATCATATTGACATGAGGTGGACTTGACTTTAAGAAACCAAAAATCTCTCATATTTATCTCAAGATAAATATCTAAAGAATACACTTCTTTCAATACCTGAGAGTATCTCAATATTTTATTTAGTCCTTCATAACTAATGATATTGCCTGAGTAATATATTGATTGTTTTTTAAATTATATTAAAATGAGAAATGAGTATATCAAATTCTTTCTATGAGATAATTTTAAAAACTATTTTGGAAATATTTTTGATTTAAAAATTTTGATTTAATGTAACGTTACTTTGATAATGATATTTACTTGCATTTTAAAAAGACAATGATCCATGAGAAAAGCAATTAGATGGAGCTGAAGTATTATTTAAAATGTATGTTTATAATGATTATACCAATTAATCACTGCTTTCTTTATTATTTGGCATTATTAATGACTTGGAAACTTTTGGAAAATAAGCGACCTATGAAACAATGTATGTTTGGCCTAAACCATAGAGAGGAACCTAGAAACCAATACTAAATAGTGTTTTCAAAGCTAAGAAAAACATATATGTAGTCCTTTAAAAATACATACACTGGAGGACAAAATACAGATCGTGATCATGCCTCATTGCATAGGCCTTAATTTCTTTCCTATCATAGGCATGTAAGTGCGCGCGTGCACACACACACACACACACACACACACACACACACACACACAGTTGGAGAGTTTAAAATCTGTTCTACTCATTACCCTTTGGTTATGCTTTTACCGTGGCCATATCATGTTGAGCTTTTCTTGAGAAAACAAAATGCATTTTTCCTACAATTTCTGCTAGATTTAAGGTTGAATTTTGTGTTTCTTCTTTTACCCCTATTTATCTTACCAGTATACTTTTGTCTTTTCAGAAGTCTAAATTCCATAATTAAACCATTTAACCCATGCTCTATTTCTATAAAGACTTCACTGTATTATTCCCTCTTGTTCACATCAATTTTTCTGACTTTTAAAAAATCAAAACCCAAAGCCAAGCAAACAAACAAATAAACACAATCCTGTGAAGAGTAACTATGCATTTTGTATTTAAACTGCTGGTCATTTTCTATGGTATGAACACAAGTGTGTTTTTTCACTCATACATTCTAGAAATGACTGGTAATACCTACGAACCTTTGACGATCAATCATTCCATTGTCTCATTACCAGTTTGTACTTTTACACTGTTCACTGTAACTAAGTGGTAGCTGATCTGTTAGTATCCTCAAATTTAACTATGAAGGAATGAATATTTACATATTTGATACAAGTCAAAGTAATATATTGAAGTCAAAACCCCATTTTCTCTTATTCATGAACACTTATATGACATTGATAATGTAGTTATTGCCTGTTATCCAATATTATTATGAACCAAATCTTCTATCTTGATTTTCTAATACTCCAGAATATTGTTGTTCTATATTCCCAAGAAGTCTGTGAGATTTTCTGATGCGTAGTCTGTGCTCAGTTACTCAGAGTTCTAGGATATGTGCCAGATCTGCTTTTCTTACTTGTCTAGATATAGACACATAATAAATATTGAATCACTTTCAAAGAAATTTGGACCCGTAAGAAACTTGATCTGGATGCTCTAGTCCATTCTCTCACAGCTAAAAATGTCCCATTGCTCTATTCCTGAACAAGCATTTGTATTGACATGACATGCAAATCAATCATTCTAAAAGATGTATGGTAGTCCCATAATAACTTAGTTCTTTCTATTCCTATCTCAGCTTTCCCAAGATCTTTGGGGTACTTTTATTCTCATAATGGATGTCTTTTTGTTGTTGTCTCTAATCAAGGGAGATTCCATACTTTCGTCAACAGTATTATAGTCCAAAGCTGCTCTTCTCAGTCTAGAGCAGTGGTTCTCAATCTTCCAGTGCCTTGACCCATTAATTCAGTTCCTCCTGTTATGGTAAGCCCCACCTGTAAAATTCTTGTACTTGGTATTTTCTAGCTGTAACTCTGCTACTGTTATGAATCATAATGTAATATCTGCATTTTCTGATGGTATTAGGTGGCACTCATGAAAGGTTTCTTCAAACTCTAAAGCTCCCTCAGAGAGGCAGGGAGGGGGAATAGGGGGCTTGGTGAAGTTGTAACCAGGAAGGGGGATGCCATTTGAAATTTTGAAATGTAAACAAATAAAATGATTGAGATAAATAAATAAATAAATAAATAAATAAAGAGGAAAAATATCTCTAACACTCCAGAGGCTCCTACCACAAAAGCTCTGCTCTAGAGAAATATGTATGTTCCGGGCCTTTGAAGTAGAGACTCTAGATAAAAGAGACACTATCAGTACACGAGAGAGAATTTGTACTTCAGTCAATGTCATATTACAACATAAGTAACAGATATTTCTCCAGTTGGGGATAATGAACCAGAAAATATAACTGCTTACACCTCTCCACCTAGTTGACTGAAACTATTTTGAAATAGTGCATTCTCAACCATGCTGAAGTTTTTGATTTACACTAATCAAAAATATATGTATGTAATTTCTTTTGTATACAGACATATATTATATTCATTTATGTATGTATATACATACATACATATGTGTATATGTATATATATATACATATATATATACATACATACATACATACAAACACACACACTCATTTCATACACACATACACAAACACATGTTGTGGATTTCCTTGGTGCTGTTTGTATTTTGCTGCTAATCCTGCCCCAGACAATATGCAGATCACTTACTCAGGTGATTCCATGTGAACCTGCTCCTCAGTTTAACTGAAAATAAAGGCTAGAGCCTGTGACTGGGCAGTGGAAGGGAAAGGTATAGCTGGAAGTTTTAGAGAAAGAGAGAGAAGGAAGGAAAGAAAAGAGAAAAGATGAAACACATGATGGAAGGAGAAGAATATGGAAGAAGAGATGGAAGATGGAGCAGACCCACGCTGATTGGAGAAGCCACAAATAGCTATGGATTTCATAGCTGGGCAATAGAGTAGTGTAGGGCATATTTGCTCAATCTAGGTGTTCAGCTTGTAAATATATTAACTGAGTTATGTGTTCTTTGCACAGGCATATTGGGGTTGGAGTTATCAATTTGGCTGGTATAAATATAAATCTCTAGTGTTTTCCTTTCATGGTGCTAGAGGGAGCTGAGTGAGACCTGAAGGGTTGTTGGTGTTCTACAGACCAGCCATGGAAGGGCCAGAAGGCCGCTTGGAGCTAGCCATGGGGGATGGCTGAGACCTCTGTTTCTGGTACCTAGCTGGAACAAGCATGGGCTTTATTTAAAATTATAGACTACGTACATAGATAGGTAGATAGATAGATAGATAGATAGATAGATAGATAGATAGATAGATAGATAGATAGACAGACAGACAGACACGCACACACACAGATTACAGAGATTGATACGACTGATACTTTAATTTGATTCTGGTCAGTTACTTCAGTCAGCCCAAGCTCTCTGACTGTGGTTATATCATCTCATACTTAGCCTTCATAGTTGTTGTACCTTTTCCTTGAAGACTTCAGATTGTGTTTTGATTAAATTACATAGAAGAGTGAAAGTTCTTATCTGGACCTTACCTACCCTACCATAGCAATCTCATTACAGATATTGTGCTTTTGTTTCTCTTTCTTTTCCATTAAAATCTTGTCTCACTGTTCTCTTGCTGTGAAGAGACATCAACCCAGAGATGGTTAGAAAATAAAACATTTAATCAGTTATAGTTTATATGGTTATAGTTTCCATATAGTTATATGGTCATCATAGTGGAAATAATAGTGGCAGGCTTGCAGGTATGCTGCTGGAGTATTTACCTAGAGCTTATACCTGATCCACAGGATGGACGCAGAAAAGATGATACTGGGCCTATCATTGGTTTTGGAAACCCATTGAAATTGCACATCTTCCTCAAGGCCATGCCTTATAATTCTTCCTAAACGACCAGCAAATGAGAAAAAGGGATTCACCTGTATGTGCTCCTAGGAAACTCTCATTCAAACCACTACATTAGTGTCTATTTAAAGCAGTGATTGGATTGATTCTTCTGGATGTGAAATAAATAGAAAGTACCTAGTCAAGAACCATTCATTATCCATTGCTTTGAGGTTGAGGTCAGTGTTTACTCCTGAATTTGTCTGACATTGCTTCTGAAGGACAGTAGCTTTACGCCTCTGTGGCCTAGCCAGTGAACTCTCATCCTCACTTCATACAAGTTCAGAGAAGTGTGAATATTTTGCCATTGGCAATTTTGTATAACTACGGTGGTATACCTTCTCTAAAATGGTTTATTAAACAGCAGGGTAACTGTTGACTTACATAAGCAATCTAAAAATGTCTTTGACTTCACCATAAACAATTTTCCTTGCTCTTAACAGCTTTTGGGGAAGCATATCAAAAGTACAGCTAACTGTGTAAAACAAAGTGGTATTTTAATTTTGGTACTGAAAGAACAGTTAAAATAGTGTATTTTAAAAGGTGTTGTTTGCTTCACCCTGAGATTTTCTACCTAAATATTATTTGATGGATTTACACTTGAGATTTATATTTTATTTTATGCATACAAGTGCTTTTCTGCATGTATTACTGTGCATCACAGGCTGGTACCTGTGGAGTGAAGAAGAGGGTGTTTTGTCCCCTGGAAGAGAAATTACAATGTTTCTGCATTGTTATGTAGCTGTTGAGAGATGAATCCTGGTCCTATTTAAAGAAAAGCAAGGAATAATAACTACTGAGCCATCTCTTCAGCTCCAGTAGCTGCGAATATAAGTACATATGTTCTGTTGTTAGCCTTGCTTTTAATATCTAAACAGAAAATGTGTAACTCTAAACTGAGGAACTGGTGACATTGAATACTTAACTCTTTTTAAGATGGATAGCTCCTATAAATAAAATCCATCCTAGCATTAATCAATCAATAGAACTCATAAATAAACATAGTAAGATACAAAGAAGTGTTTCAAACAATCTTTGACTTTCCTGCTGTCCTAGACTGGGGTTGGGGAGGAGGGAAGATCCAAAGTCATTCTAAATTGGTCACTAGTCTAATAAGTTTAACATGTTTTGTGCCAGTGACAAAGAACTCACAGAGGTGATGATGCTAAGACTAAACTACTGTAATAACTACTGAATGAGCACATTACTACAGGTCCCTTTTGAGAGAAGGGCCCCGTGAAATGAAGACATTGATAAAAGATTGCTATACTGATCCAGACAATATTGTGACACATAGGATCTATGCAAGGCCTCTAAACACCACACACAATGTCACTGCAAGGGAAATAAAGCCATGACTTTGTAATGTAAAAGGAAGCTCACTTAGGAATTTTGTTTGCACATGTAAATGATGACCAGGATAGCAAAACCTATTTTTTTAGAAAGGAGGCTATATTCCACTATTTTCAATGTGGGATGCATTTAGGAAACATAAGTAATTAGAAGGGGATCACATGGAGAAAGCACTTGAAGTTTAAGCTTGACAACCCTGAGCTTGGTCTGTAGCAGCTACATAGAAAGGAGGAGGGAGAACTTAGTTCACATTATCTTCCTCTGACCAACACTCCTGTGCCACAAGCTACAGTATGTGGGCATGCACATGGGTGCACACACACACACACACACACACACACACACACACACACTCACATATACACATGATAAATAAAGCATAAAACTCTATGTAATTTCATTTACATTGTAGCAAATGTTAATAAAATTCTAACTTTTTCTTACATTGTTAAAGTAATGCCTTCTTAATATTTAAAAGCTTAGCTATTTTCTGGTAATCTTGGATTTTTAGAAGCTATGCAACTACAGAAATAATGCTAAATTATTACTGTTTGATACTTGTGAAAAATACATTTGAATTACAAAGTGTCAGGGTGGGAAATAAATCAAGAGTTGAAGGTTACTTAGTAAAAAATAAATAAAAGGAAAAATTAATTTTACCTAAGTATTATTTGACATAATGGGGATAACCGTTGAGTCGATTTCTAAATATCTTACTTTTGAAAAATGCTATGTATCAAATATGTAAAAAAAAAATCCTCTCTCCAAAAAAATAAACAGAATTGTGGATTAGAGCATGTCACTGGGGAGACTGCTTGCAGAACTGTTTTAAAGTAATTTTAATTCATGTGACTTTACACTAAATTTGTATTACTGACAGGAGTTCTGGCTTGTTATTCTGCTGCTGTGACAAAACACTGACCAAACATAATTTGGGGGAAGAAAGAATTTATTTGGCTTACAATTTACAGTCCATCAACCAAGAAAGACCTATTAGGAACTGAAGCAGGATAAAGAGAAATGCAGTTGCTGGCTTGCTGCCAGCCTCAAGGTCAGCTACTTGTATCATACAGCTCAGGATTTCCTGCCCACCCAGGGATGGCACCATTTACACACCTTACTCCATGAAAGTTCAGTTAAGAAAAATCCCTCAGAGATGGTCATATAACAATCTGACGGAGGAGGCAAATCCTCAGCTGAATTTCTTTCTTCTCAGGTCTGTCGAGTTGAAAATAATACTAGTTGTGACACCAGCCAGTTTGGTATCTGCAAAATAGAAAAACCAAAACCCAAAAACTAATCATCATATTTGATTAGGGAAGCTGTACCTTGACATGTCAAAACAAGTCCCATAGCTTAAGTAAAGCTGAATAATCTATGTTGAACTCAGTTTCATTTTCACTGAAAAAAAAAAAAAAGATGACAAATGGCTGAAATATAAAATACATATATACTACTCAACACTTCCAAGTCTTTGGAGGTAATAGCTTATCACTGATATTAGGTAGTATTATTTCACTGATGTATGTAATATACATAAGTAATGTATACATATAGTGGTTTTATATAACATATTCATTGAATACAAGAATGTTTCTTAAACTTACCCAAAGCTTGAGGTGTTTTTGACACTCTTTCTTTTCAGCATTTTATACTAGCACCTCATCCATTTTAATGGACAATGGTGGATATTCTTACATGTCCACACACGTATTAAACTTCAGAATCAATTTTTTCCCACTAAGGATATGTCTTCCAGGTAAGAAAGTAAAGTAAACTCTCTTTTCATTTTGCCTATTCTTTGGGGGAATCTAAATATCATTATAAAGCAGAAAAAAAATAATGCTTCAAGAAGTATTTTGTTGAGAAGGATGAACACCACAAATGTGGCCGTAACAGTTTCATGCTCACTTCTGATCTTTCTCACACTCTACACAAAGTCACGTTATAATGTCAACTCTGCATTATCTCCATGCTTCGTTTTCTTCCAGAAAGGCATCCATCTTCCTCTTTTCATGATAAGCCCTCATTTATCCTTCCTATTTTATCTGTTCTTTGAAGGAATCTTGGATTCCACTGTGCTGAACTATTTTTTTGCAGGTAGCTACATAGATAATGCTGAAAATCATATCACTCAGATATGTTTTAATATGCCACAAATTGTGATAAATATTTATAAACTCCTGTCTCAAGTCCAGCCTAGATATTTATAAGACAATAAGTAAATACAGATGTATCACCTCTATGTCCAAATGACAACTCCCTTTTCCCCTATAAAACAAATTGTGATATTTTCACAATGCTAATGAAGCGACAAGAAATGACCAGTGCTGTGTTTAAAAGCAGCTCTTGTGTAATGTTTTTAGAGAGACTAATTAGACTAGTTCATTTTGGTAAGAGAACGATGATAATAAATTGGATAAAAAATATGTCAGTTGAGATAGGAGAAAGTCGCTGGAATTGAAAAGGCTATTAGGGAGGTCAAATGACAATAATAATTGCTAGATGAGTATATGGGAGGTTATGGTGTAGTAGAAATATAACCTTGCCCCTGATTCTTTAAATGGGAGACAACATTGGTAGTTCCATGGATGATTAAAACAGGAATCATGGGTAGAAATCTGTATTTTGGAAATAAGCAATTATTGTTTCTATTTTTGAAAAGTTAGATTTGTGATGTGGAAAAGAAACATGGATATTTATTTGAATAGACAGTTACAGTCACAGGAGTGTTATTAATGAGTGACACAGACATGAGAGACAGGAACATACATGGAAACCCATACTGATTGGTGTCTGAAAATACTGTCTGTGTTGAACAATTCAGTAACAGATACTGTAAGGAAAGGGCAGAGTTGGAAAGGCATAACCAGAGAGGTGGGGATTAAAAATAAAAAAGATCTTTATTTCTATACTTAAATGTATCTCCAAAATGGATTGATAAAATAGATTTAATGAAAACTCTTGTTGGAGCAAAGGGATAAAAGCCAAATAAAAAATAACCAATTAGTAGAAAGTTAAAATTCTATACAAAATTTGTCAATATTCTGTATTTTAAATGAAAAGAACTACACAGTCCCATCTCATATTTATGCAAACACCTACGTCTCTGCTAGGATACACCCCAAGAAAAAGAAAGTGTATAAAGTTCTACATTCATAGTTTAAAAACATTGCCAACATAAACAAAAAATTATGAGCAAACAGAAGTAAATGGATATAATCATTCTCAAATAACAAAATATAATCATAAGAATGTTACATGTATTAAATGACTACCTTTTAGTCCTGTACTCTGGGCGCTATAGCTCCTCCACCTCAAACACCACTACTAGGAACAATAAAAAAATGGAAACGTGGAAAAGATGGAAGAGAGAAACAATGAGTGTGCTGTAGAGAGAGGTGGAACTGGACACGTGGCAGTGATGACTTCTGTGAGAGAGAGCTAAGGTCCACGATGGAAGAGATCATTGTCAAATGGGTTTGGTGAGGTGGTATGCAGCAACCTGAAGCTGAAGCAGATGCCGACTCAGCCCCAGAATACCCCACCTTGCTGCAGAGTGGCCCTGGGCTCTAGCAATGATGGAGTTCGAAAATGAGAAGCAGTTCACTTTCTGGATTGAACCTCTTTGAAGGATGATCATGGCCCATGATGTTACTGAAAGGCCTGTGGATCAGTGGTGCTGATACAGCTAGGGGCCCAATTGATGTCTAAGACCCGTGTAAGTATGTTTCACCTGAGTGCAGTAGCTTTAAAGCAAAGAACAGCTAGAATCCCTGGAGCTGAAGTTAGACAGCTGTGAGCCAATTGTCACGCGTGAACCAAACGGAGAAACAAAATAAAGTTAACCCAAGCATGATACACTTACTAAATTTGTAAAGAATCATGTCTTCCCAAAAGGAATGGTACAATTAGTGTAGCAAACAAGAAATATTAGAATTTTTATTTCTCAAAAGAGTTGCACTCCAATATGTTATTAGCGAAAGCTCAAGAAAAATAAAAAAGAATTTCACTTTCTTAGTCTGATATCATAAATGTCTTAAGGTTCTTACCAACAGATCTCTGTTTTTACTCACCAAATACTTTCCTTATGTGATATTACTTTTTGTTCATGTAGAAGACAGAACTGAACCAAAGCCTGCTATTTTTGGTCTAATGTCATGTTCCATTCCCCACAATTTGCATTAACATATAACCACATTGGTGTTATATATCAATCTTATAATTTTGTTAAATACAGATTTACATTAGTCTAAAATAATTAGAATGAGTTTTGATCCATAATAGATTCTGATTTTTGAACAGTCACAGAATGGATTCCAGAATCTAAAAAAAAAAAAAAAACCCTGAAGCATGACCCTTTAGGAACTCTGATAGTAGAAAAAATAAACAAATAAAGGAAAATATGAGTAAAACAGTAAGTGGTATGCATCCCTCTGCAGAATCTTTCTTGGTTTCTTATTGCCATCCACATTTATAAGCCTTTCTTCATGTATTGTTATAAACACTTTGTACGATGATACCATTTAGTTTGCTTGGTGCCAAGCAAATTGCTGTAGACATATTGGCCCCTGAAAGTAAAATAAAAAACCAAAGTGTTCATATAATTTTATTGATTTGATTTGAACATAGGCAATGCATACTCTGCTATGCAACAGAGTTGTACTTGATATGCAAAGTCTGTCCACTTATTCAATTCTCTTGTGCTGAAAATTAAAACCCTTAGGGGCAAAGGTATGATTGTAAATATAACATGTACCTTCAAGAGCTTGCGATTCAACTCGTATATATTAGTTAAGAATATAAAAGTTCTATACTGTAGTTGAATGCTCCAGCAAAATTAGCATTCATGGGAAACACGGCTGCTATGTACCTTCCAAGAACAGATTGCCCATAACATGCTCTGCTTGTGATGGGATATTAAAGACCAACTCTCATAATTTTTCACTCCACATTTATAGATTCATTTCTGCTGACAGAGTAGTGGAAATGTAATTAAATGTTTAGTTTAATTAAAATGGAAAATAAAAGCTTGTTCTTGGAAATTCACTACCATCCCCCAAATAGAAAACATAAGAGATTATGTGTCTCAGAATCATATACCACTGGTTCTCAGTATGTGTTCATTTTTATAATATTCAGATATAATTACACACATATATTACACAATTCATAAAAACTACATTGCCACTACATTCTTGTTGAAGATCTATGTTCATACTCTATATGAGGCATAGATGTTCATTGTACAAATTGCTGTGATGCTGTAAGCATTGGGAAACCCATAGAGTTTAAGAAAGTATTAGTGGTCAGTCACTTAAGCCTTTAAATATAGAGTGATGTTCTTAACCTTGTGAGCCATGTGGTCCTGTCAAAAACTATTCAACCTTTTTCTGGTAGTATTGAAGCACCAAGGCTTTACAAAATAGCCAGTAGTATGCTAGTATGCTGAGTCTTTATTTATAGAGACTGAAATATAAGTATTATAACAACTTTATAATACACTAAAGTCTTATAGTTTTAAATATATATATATATAAAATATATATATAAATTATATATATATATATATATATATATATATATATATATATATATATATTCCAGTATCTACTAAAATCTTCAGATATATCTATGGCCTTATGGCTTATATGAGTGAACAAATGTATACACACACACACACACACACACACACACACACACACTTCCCAATAATGTGCAGAATAAAATGTATCCATCTAAAAAATACTCCCAGATGAGAGCTTGTGGTGCTCTCTTTCCTGCTTCTGTGTCCACTCTACTCTGAGCTGTGATTTTCCTCTCTCATGAGCATTTGCTTCATCACTTTACTTTAATCAGTCATGCTCCAGTATCTCTGACATATTCAACAATTATAATGCACATTTAACTATTGTATTTCTTAGAAAGCTACTCTATTCATTTTTTCTGTGTCATTTTAAAAGTATATTGAGCACCCATGCTCCTTTCACTACTTGGATTTTATACAATCCTCTTTTAAAAAAACAAAACAAAAAAATCAAACAAACAACAACAAAAAAAAAAACCAAGTCTCCCGCTGTAAGAATTTACTTCGTTGGTGTATTTGGGTGTATTTCAGATTAGAATCTAGACTGTCCTGCACACATTGTTAGACAATGACTTTCTACAGTTAAGTAAATAATCCAGTGCTCTGTTTTATGATTTGAAATGGGATTTTATTACATATTAAATGTTTCTCTCTACTGTTGTCCTTAACTATTTCGTCATCATTGGGTCCAAATGTATACCCTGCATTTTAAAAAATCAATTACATTTTTGTAATTGTCTTGGTACCCATAGTTCTTCGGGGCCAAATGATATGGAAAGAATTAGACAATTTAAACGTTTTCATTATTGTTTCTGTTGTTGTTAGAGTACATAATATAAAGACCTAGGATGTCCTGTGGATGTTTTCAACATTTTAAATGATCATACGGCTCTAAAATATTCTGTTTATAGATTTTAATAAATGATTTTATTTATTTGCATTTCAAAAGTTGCCCCCTATTTCTGGTCCCCCTCCTAGCTGAGTTCTTCACCTTTCCCTGTGTCTGAGAGGATGTCCCCCACCAGTCCACCTCCTCCTCGACCCCACCAGCATCCTTCTTCCCTGAGAAATCAAGTTACCACAGGGCTAAGCTTATCCTCTCCCACAGAAGTCAGAAAGGCCAGGCTTCTGCTACACAAGCACCAGGGGGCCACGGACTCGCCCCTGTATGCTTCTTCGGTAGTTGCTTAGTCTCTGGGAACTCTGAGGGCTACAGGTTAGTTGACACTGCTGTTCTTCCTATGGGGTTGCAATCCCCCCAGCCCCAGCCCCAGCTCTTTCAGTCCTTCCCCTAACTTTTCCATAGAGGTCCCTAACCTCAATCTAATAACTGGCTGTAAGTATCTTCATTTGTCACAGTCAGTTGCTGGTGGAGCCTCTCAGAGGACAGTCATGCTGGGCTCCTATCTACAAGGACAGTATGACACCAGTAATAGTGTCAGGGTTTGGTGTGAGTGCATAGGGTGGATCCCAAGTTGGGCTGGTCAATGGCTTTTCTTTCATTCTCTGCTCCCTTTTTGTCTCATTGTAAGGTGAGAGTAATTGTTAAATGCTGGCGATAGAACAACCTTATCTGAGTGGTGCTGAATTTAGAAATCTTTAAGGAAGTATAGTTGGATCAGGAAGCTATGGAAATTCTAAATGTAATACACATTTTATAAACCTCCCTTAACTGATTCTTATGATATAAGTGCATAAAAGAACCTCTGGAATCTCACTGCAGTCTCTGTCCCTTAGTAACAAATTCAAACCACATTGAATTTGAGTGTGTCCATGTTGACAGGCACACACGTATGGATGCAAATGCCAACAGAGCTGGTTCTATAATTAGTTGAGGTGGAGAAATAAAAACAGATTATGGTAAAAATAAATGCTAGTTATTGAAGAGTCCAATAAAACATTAATTAGGTCAATTATGTCTGAGTATGAAGTTTAATATAATTTATTAATTTCAGCCTCCCTGGAAAACCAAATATTGTGTGTAAATATGAAGGAATCTACATATCTAATAACCATTATTAGATTATTAGGGCTTTATTCTAGTTTTTTTAAGTATAGAAAATGATACCAACAAGGATAAAAGAAACAGAGACTGAGGGAACAGCCAACCAATACCTGTCCCAAACTGAGTCCCACCCTACAGGACAGAGCCACTCCAACACTCTTCATGATACTCTGTTATGCTTGAGGACAAGAACTTAGCATAACTGTCTCCTAAGAGGCTACCTTGGCTACCATTCTACCCTGGTATTTCTAGTCCCAGCAAGACTAAGCACCTCTTTTTTCTACTAAGGCCAAACCAGGGAGTTCAAGTAGGAAAAGGGAATCCAAAGGCAGGCAACGTAATTAGAGACAGCACTTGCTCCAATTGTTCAAGGGCCCATGTGAAAAGCAAACTGTATATCTGCTACAAATGTTGAGGTGGGTATGCTTAGGTACAGCTCTTTCATACTCTTTGATTGGTGTTTCAGAATCTGTGAGCCCCGTGAGCCCAGTTTACTTTACTCTGCAGGTATTCTTGTAATGTTCTTAACTTGTTCAGCTTCCTCAAATATATCTCCCACCCTTACACAAGGCTCTGGAGATTTACCCAATGTTTGGCTATGGGTCTATGCATCTGTTTCCATCTACTGTTGGATAAAACCTCTCAGGAGACAGTTATACTAAGTTCCTGTGTTCAAGTATAGCCGAGTGTCACTAATAGTTTTGGGGTTGGCTCTGTCCTGTAGGATGGGACTCAAGTTGGGCCAGTCATTGGTTGGTTGTCCCCTCAGTCTCTGTTCCCTTTTACCCTTGTTATCCTTGTGTCCCTGTTATCTTTATCCTTGTACATCTTTTAGGCAGGACAACCATTTATATTCAGTTGTAGTAACAGAGCATTGGATAGTATTTTTCTTCTCTTATCCAGCCTGTCCACCAAGGTTTTTTCTAACTGCTTATTATAAATTCATAATGAAGACTTTTACCAGCCTCTTTTCATATTATTTTTCTATTGTGGAGATAAAACAGCATGGGAAGGCGGCTTATGGAGAAAATAGATTGTGCTGGCTTGTAGTTTCAGAGGAATACATGTTCATAATGGCAGAATAGAGCAATGACAGCCTGCATGAGGCATGGTGGCAAGAAAGAAACTTGAGAGCTCACATTTTTAACTGTAAGCATCAAAGCACAAAGAGCAAGATGAAATTAGCTGAAGACCTTTCCTTCTGAAATCCTGTCTCGAGTAATGTGGGACCTTCAACAAGGCCATCTCCTAAACCTCCCAAGTAGCTCCACTGAGTAAGGATCAAGCACTGAAGGATGAGAGCATACAGGGGACTTTCTTATTTTTACCACCTCAATTTCTCAATTTATTTATAATTCTATGTTAAAAGTTTTACTTTTGCCTAGCAATCATTGCCTATACAGGTATAATTGTATCATGAATTCATAAAATATTAGGTTGCTATACATTTGGATAATGTTCTCTTCCTGATCTGACTGTTCCTTTAGTGGGGAGAAGGACCACTTATAGGAATAATATGGGGGGAGGTTAAATATTTAGATCACCTTTTGATTTTCATCTGGGGAAAACAAAAGAGTTGCTAGGATAGGATGATTTAATATAGTTAGATAATTATTTTATGTTATAGGAAAGAGGAGACAAGCTTAGTGGGTTAATGAATAAAGTGGAAATGTCTATGAATCTGCTATTGATTATGAGATGGAAAATTAAATTTCAAGGTCAATGGATAGATGACAAGCTGACATGCAAAAGTGAAGAGGTTAGATTCTGACAAACACATGTCTATCACAATACCATGAGCAGAGCCTATGACACGATTTCTGACTTATGGTGGACCAACACAAATTCCATTCAAAATATTATGTAAACAATACATTCTTAATTGAAACTGAACTTTGAATTTTGATATTTTTCAGGTAATATTTAGAAAGAGCTGTATATAATCAGCAAGGACAACATAAAACACAAAGGCTCTAGGATGTGTTCTGCTGCTCAGACATGATGTTTTGGTATATAGATTATAAATCCACTATTTTAAACCCATGATGAACCTATTTGAGAAGTGACTTTGTCATTAGTTGAAGATCAATTGCATAAAACCATAGATGTATTTTTCCTTGAATGTATTTCTTGTTTTGTTCATTTATCTCAATTTCTTGAGTTAAATATATTATTATGTACAATTATAAGGGAGAAAATAAAAGATTTTGTCATCTTACAAACTAATTACACATACTGAAAAGTACAGTTTACTAGGAAGAACTGTTTGTCAACTGAGATCTCTTTAAATCAAGGCAGACAGAATGGTGTATCCCCAAATAACTTAAATTGTGAAAGAACTAAATTAGTCTTCAACCTACAACTTTTCAAAACTCATACTAACACATACTCTTAATGCAGAGTGCAAAAACGAGGAGAGAAAAGAACCCTCAGATTTGCATAAACGTGATCTGTCATGTGTCTCTTCAACATTTTTAGTACAGAAATCATCACTTCACACTCCCCCTATCATTGTACACCCTCACATACGTCTAACATACATTAACATATCAATTGAAGTTAAGACAGACTACACAGAAAATGGTTCAAACTGATTAAATGGGTTCACATAACTAATTTGTATGTTAAACTAGCTCATTATTGAAAATATATCCAAAAGAAAAATTGTTTCTTTCTTGTTGGTTTTAAGTTTTTCCTTTCTGTTTCTCATACTCACTGTTGTGGTTGAAAGGTTCCGTGACTGACAAGCCAATCGTTTTTTATCTCTTGTCCCTTAAGCTTTTCCTCTAGAACTCTGAAATAGAGACAAATCTATATCTCTCCTGAGAAGGTTGTGAAGGGAAGCCGATCCCCCCCTTTATTCTTGACTTTCAGTTTTCAGAGAAGCAGGTGACCTCAATAGCACGCTATCTCAACAAACAGACCATACTGCTACTGACACAAATCACACAGTATTTTGATTTTGCAAGTGCTACTTTAACACAGTCCATCACACTTAGCTGTGTCTCACAAGATGATTTTATGTGCAAATATAATAACCAATAAATATATGTATATGTATATTCAAAATAGAATTGATTGCTGGCTTAATCACATTGTATTGATTATACCTCCTGTGTATACTATCTACAAACTCTTATAACACATATTTGCATCAATCATCTCCTTCAACAAATTCACTATGTGTTCTCTTCTAGAAATGTAGCGTTACACTGTTCAAAACACCTGAACTGAGAGCACAAATTTAGGAAAGGAAATATGTAAATTACATAGCTAAGTGTAAATTCGACCAAATTCTTAATTCCTTGATAAAATTTTACACAGGCTTTGCCGATTGATGTTTTGGAGTTAAAAAATGAGAATAAAGATGAGTTGAACATGGAGAAAAAAGCAACCTCACATTTTACTATGTATTCCATATAGTCCTTAGAAAAGATCACAATGTGTTAATTAAATTGAAACAATACAGAATGTTATAGCTAGCACTGGGATAGCTGTAACGGGGAGAGGAAAACGTAATGCATGGTGGACATACCCGTGCTAGATTTAGAAGTTTTGAAAGATGGCATTCTGGCTTGAAGACTGGGATGAGGAAATAATCCATGCCTGTAATGACTAGTTAGTAGTAATGGGAAGAACATATGGTTGGGGACAATATGTTTGAAGCTGCCAGCTCTAACAAATGAATATTGGTGGCTTGAGGAAACTTTAGATCAGCACTGAATTGCAATGACAATTTCACTTAGGCAGTGACTGAGAGCCCAAATAAATAAAAGCTTGAGTGTGACTATAGCATTATGGGAATAACATTATCCCATCCTCATTTGGATATGGATACTTTGAAGGCCAAATTAGAGTAAGCTATTTAATGCCTGGATGTTCAGTGTTATCCTGATTTTTATATTTAATTCTTACAGTTTTAATGATTTAAAAGGATACAAATAAGTTGATTTAGCAATTATTGGATTCAGTGGATTAATTATTTCAGCATAGTAAATAGACTCGAAGGATAAAACAGAAGAAATAAATGATGTTTATCCTAAAAGAAATTTAGATATAGTTCTTTTTTTACCAAAAAAAAAATCAATAATAGTCTTATAATCTCAAGTTAACATTAGAAATGTCCAATTTATTTTTATCAGAATTTCTGGTTAATGTTTCAAATACTTTCCTCTTTTCAACTCACTCTATTCTTTATGGGCTTAACAACTTCTATATTTTTCTGTGAGCTAAAAACTATCAGACTCGATGACATTTATCACTTTTTAAAGTTATGTATACATTTTTTAAGTGTTCTCTGTAGTGATAAAATTAACTTTTAACGTGCAGCATCTATGACTTTACCATGACTCTGAGGCACGTATTTATCTTTTATGTTAAAGTAAGGCAATGTGGTACAGTTCACATTTCAACTTCATGCCTTCTATACAAGTTTAATTTCCTCTATGAATAATTACACATACTTACTCCTTGGCAATTCTTTCGTAAAGCCACATTGAATGAGGAAGGAAATGGTAATGTACAGCTAATCACACGCTCCTGAATGCAGATCAAGCTTCTCATGCATTAAAATAAAAGGAAATTATGAGACTTCATTTGACAATTTTGCATGCTGTAGAATATGCAAATTCATCTTATACTCAGAGCTAATTTGATCTATTTTTAGCTGTTCTATTCCCTCCCCAAGCCCCATACTGACCAACCCTTCCAAAGCAGTTTGTACATTTCTACTTTGCACTGCCTTAGAAGCATGAGAAATTTGTTTACTAATCAGTAATATACATAGTTTCAAATAACTAAAATGACCTGTAAAATTCTATCCATTTAAGAGACAGCTTTTCTAGTCATAGATAAAGGCTTATTCACAAGGGCTGCCTTAATCTCTTTCACTCTCTCTCCTTCTGTTCTCTCTGCTTCTCTCTTCTTCCTCCCCTTACCTCCTCTCTATTTATCTACTTCTTTTTGTGATCCTGGAGAAAGATCTCTCTTACTCGTTATCATTCATGAAGGCATCTATTAATTAACATTGTTAATATTACCGTAAATGCCAAAACTTCTTAATACAATGTAAAATGTTGTTTTATGTTCCATGTTCTTCTCAAACTTCAGCCTTTACTTTCACCTGATTATTACATGCTTCTTGAACATGCAGCTGATACTACAAAGTCTACATGATCCAATCTAACACTATTATGTGCTCATTTATGGTGACTACAATGTTCTTTCTTCTATTTGAAGATCATATCCCTTGTTCTCTTATCATTCCAGTTACAAAGGCTTTGTAAATGCTGCTAAATTCACTCCAAAAAATTATAAAATCATGATTAAATCATTTGCTCCTGATTTTCTGCTCTCAATCCCTCATTTGTACTCTCTTTCACTTTCTAAAACCCACAGCTTATTTTTCTTTAAATATTGATTTATTCCTAAATACCTGAATGTGATCTATTCAGTCTGTATAATGCTACCTTTATGCATATGAACTCAATGCCTACCAGTGTGTATTAGATAATCACTTACAAACCTTTCTCTTCTAACGCATTCTTCAGTATTTTGCCTAATCCCTTCACTAATTATAGCTGGATTTTTTAAAAATCTTTTTTGTTTGTATTTATATACCATTTAGAATATATACACTATATTCTTCCACATTATATTTCTAACTCACCAGTCTTTTAATTTCATGATAGCGAAAAATAACTCAAAACCTTAATACAGAACAATAATCTATGAGTTTGTATTTGGTCAAAATAGATGCAATACATTCTCCTCCAAGTTATAGAAATAGTTCTCTTGCTGCTATGTCCATCTTTTATCTCCCAACTTAGGCTGGGTTTTATTAGCAAACAGAAAAATTACTGTTTCTATTAATTTAGTTTTCCATACAATATATTTTGAACAATTTTTCCCAAATTTACTCACATCAATATTTTTCTAACTTCATGATCTCTCCTCTCTCTCTTCTCTCCCTCCCTCTAAACAAATAAACAAAGGATAATTTTAGAAATTTAATAAGACAAAACTACAAAAGAAAAGAGGAAAGAAAGAAAGAAAGAAAAAGAGAAAGAAGAAAGAAAGGAAGAAAGAAAAAAGAAAAAACAAACAAACAAACAAACACCATGGAGTAATTATTTTTCAAACTTCCTGGGGTGTGATTTATAGAAACAGTGAGGTTCCGTTGAAGAAAACTGAGTTTCCATTTCACAGCAGGTATTAACTAATTTTATACCATGATAATTTCTTTGTTTAGTATTATTATAATCTTATCATATACATATAGATATAGATATAATGTTCTTGATCAGATTAATTTCCTGTCCCCCTTCCAATTATTTCTAATTATTTCCTTACCCTTCCATTACCACTTTTATCTTCCAAATTCATGTGCTCTTTTATTTTTATCTAGAGATGTAACTTAGAGTGCCCAGGATGTGCATGCATGAAAGACAATACAGTAAAGCAGGAGGAGTGGTGCCTCTGAAACAAACTGGATGAATTACTAAATGCTCCGCAAATAAGATTTCATTAGCCTCCCTCTAGGCCCCATCTATGTTGGGATTTTGACTTTCTTGGTCTTGTACAGGTTTTGGTTACATATTTCCACCTTATATAAGTTCCTGTGTTCAATGGTGACATCATATCCAGCAAGTGATGCTTTGTTGCAGCTTTCTTTCACATCTGGCCCTTACAACCTATCTGCCTTTCTTCCTTAGTAATTCCTGAGTCTTGGGTTAAGGGGATTTAATGTAAGTGTCCCAATTTATAGCCAGGCTCTCCACAGTCTCAAGTTATTGCAAACTGTCCAGTTGTCAGTGTCTTTATTAATCATCAGCAAGGAAAAGCTTCCTTTTAATGGATACCAGGATTTTATTATATCTGCTTTCTAATATAATAGTACATTCTTTCCCTCAAGATTCTAAACTTACCAGTTAGCAGTATCAGAAGAGGGTTCCATATTAAGCCCAATTAGCAAGTTTTGGGGAACTGTCATTTACGCCACGATTGTACCATTGTGAATATCTTCCAGACAGACATGGTTATATATCATCGTGTTAGCATCAGCGTGAGACTTCTGGATAACTTTTCTCTCACAGTAGTGAGCATAGAATCTTCCAGCAGTATATAAAAGAAGTCAGAACCTTCATTTCTGTAGCACTTTGATTTATCTATGCCTCATGTCACACAAATGTGGTATTTTCAGAAATATAGTCATTCTATCAAGTTCTGGAGGATATTCAAGAACAATGACAACACCCAATAATGTTTCAGAGGTCTCTAAAATGCCACTGACAACTCAAAAATGAGGAAACCAATACCCTACATTAGTCTTATTCATTGAAAATAGGTGGTATCTAAAGAAAGGGACTGAGTGTTTGTTACTCAAAATTCTTTCTTTTATACATATTATGTATTGTAAGAAATGGCTATAGTAGTAATTATCCACATAACTTTTTAATTGTCTTCCATTCCTTATTCCTTCCTACACTTTCCTCTACTTTTAATATATCACTCGCTTATTCTTTGTTTTGAATTATTACCCTTTTTTCTTCATTTATTTTGTGTTCTAATACTATTCCCTAGAAATATCCCCTATGATATTATATTAGCTTTCTGACCTTTATGAAACTTCAGTTCAACACAATTATTTTAAGATTCAAAGGAAGATCCACATGTAGATAGAACATGTTTGCATGAAATCACCACAAAATTTCCAATGCGTTTCTTTGCAGTAATTGAAAAATTGATCTGAAAACTTAAATATAAACATGTTAGAGGAAACTAAAATATACCTTAGCAGTATCTGTGATACTTTCATTCAGAATATACTTTCTGGAGTATCTGTGATGGTAATTCTTAGTAGTCAATTAGATGTGACAGGGAAGCAAGGACCAAAAGTAAAAAGCAAGCTGACTCAGATTAGCCCACTGGTGTATCTGTTGAATTTTTCCAGATCTTTAGTTCATAGAGGAGGGACTAGCCTACCTCAGGCAGTGCCACTGGAGGCAGCTGACTCTATATATTGCCTAAGGAAGCTTGCGTGCAGAAGCAGGAAACAATCAAGTAAGCAGCATTCCTCCATGTTCTCTGTTTCACTTCCTGCCTCCAGTTTCCTGTATTGAGTTTTCTCAGTAATAAACCTTTAGGACAAACAATCCAATTCCTACCTTAATTCCTTTTGGATAGTGTTAGATCTCAATAAGAAAAAAATAAAAACAAACAAAAAGAAAAACCAAAACAAAGAAAACTGTACAAAAAAGGACAGGTAGCATCTTCAAAAGACAATGTTGAACACAATGGATAGGACAAGAAGAAGGAAGAAATTAAATCTCCATCTGCCATGCTGTTCAAAACTCAATTCTATGTGAATGTAATAATTCAACCTAAAAACCAATAACTTGAATCTCTTCTAGGAGAAAGTGGAGAATCTATTTCAATTTAGAGATATATGTAAATTTTCTGTTCAGGACAACTATAGGCCAGACATTCAGACCAATAATTGACAAATTGGATATCATGAAACTCAAGAGTTTATGTACAGCATGAAAAATCCATTAACTGAATAGAGAAATATCTTATAGAATAGGAAATGATCATTACCACCAACATATCTGACATACATTAATGTGTAGAAATACAAATAACTAATCATACCTAATCACCAATAAAACAAACATCTGACTTAAAGTAAGGTATGGAATTAAGAAAATGACATCAATGGAAAAAATACAAATGATGGATAATACATTTTCTTTTTAATATATATATATATATATATATATATATATATATAATATAATTTACAAATATATATATATCTTTTCTTTGTTGTCTGTTCTTTTGGAAGAAAGGTTTGTTTTGCTTACATCACTAGGTCACAGTTCACGAAAACAAAAAGTAAGATAGAAGTAATTAGAAGCTGCTAGTCACATTGACAGTCAAAAAAAAGAAAGAGAGTAAGGAAGGGGGAGAGTTAAATGTATGCATGCTTGCACTTAGTTTAGCTTGCTTTCTCTACTTTTAAGCAATCTAGAATCCTCTGCTGGGAGTTTTGCCACCCACCATGGGTGGGAAAGTCTCCTGCTGTCTTAAGTGGGGCTGGCTTACAGTTTCAGAGGTTTAGTCAATTGTAATCACACATGTCATAGAATATACATTACTGTACCAAAACAGAAGAAGGAGAGCACATTGAGGAAATACTGGACCAAAACAAAACAAACCCAGCAAAACCCTCTAGTACAGACTCTACTGTTTTGAAGATGAACAAGGAAAAATGCAAAGTGTGAATGGAGCTAAAGACTATGTATAAGGAAATAAACAAATTAAGAAATGGAATAAAGGAGTGGTGACCTTGGGGGAAGACTCCACCCAGCTAAGTTTCCCTCTTGTGTGAAGGAATTAAAGAACAGTTTAGGTCCAGGTGTGATAGGACACACCTTTAAACCCAGCACTCAGAAGACAGAGACATGAGATCTGTGAGTTCAAGCTCAGCCTGGTCTACAGAACAAGTTCCAGGACAGCCAAGGTTAGGCAGTGAAGGAAACCACTGAAAACAGAAAGCTGGTGAAGACATAATTGAATGAGAGCCCCATGTGCCAGCCCAAGCAAGCAGCAGAAAGTGGCAGCTTCAGCCATGTTTTAGCCAAGTGCCTTGGGGTCAAGGACAGAAGAAAAGGGTTATCTCTCTCTCATGACTAAGGACAGTTTCTGAGGTCGGGTGTATCATAGGTATCCCTACAGGGGTGGTGGGGGTGCTCAGAGATGCCTTTGGGTGAAGCTCTGAAAGTGAAGCCTGGATTAGATTGAAGAGCCGAGATGTTGAAGATGCCAGAGTCCTGGGATTCTTATCATGGAAAGCTGTTAACAGGGAGTGGAACCAGCCCCTGTGAAATAAGTGTTGCAGTTAACAAAGATGAAAAAAGTTTTTGACCTGAAGAGGCTTTTGTCATCAGACATGGAGATGCAGAATTTGGAATTTTTAAATATTTTTGTATTGTTAAAGTATAAAACACTTGCATCATTTCTACCACTCATTTCCATCCACCAACTCTTTCCATGTACACCTCTTGCTCTCTCTCAAATTCATGATACGATTTTAGGGGTGTGTGTGTGTGTGTGTGTGAGAGAGAGAGAGAGAGAGAGAGAGAGAGAGAGAGAGAGAGAGAGAGATCTACCCAAGAAAAGACTCTTTCTCCAAGTCTTAGTATTCCTAAATTGTCTCTGTTTAATTTTATTGTATTTGACTTATTTTTCCTCGAGTTGAGACTTCATGAGCTTCTCTCCTCTCTAGCATGTCAGCCGGGACTGTCATTGTTCAGGTCATGTTTTCATAGCAAGAGAAACATTTTGTTTAAAAGGTTCAGAACCTTTTGACAACAGGGGTTGCGAATTAAATATACTTTGAGGTTTCAACTTGTAGTCAAAATGGATACAAGTCTTTAAAATGACAACAAATGCTAGTGAGGATGTGAGGATGTGAGGAAAAGGGACTACTCATGCTCTGCCGGTGGGAGGACAACTGGTACAGTCACGAGAGCAATCACTGTGGAGGTTCCTCAGAAGATAGAAATAGTTCCACCATATGATCCAGTTGTACAATGCCTGGGCATATTCCCCAAGGTTTCTATATGTTACTATAGATATACTTGCTTAGCTATGTTCATTGGTGAACTATTTACATCCACTAGAAAATAAGCAGTTGACATGTCTATCAACTGATGAATAAATTGTGAATGAAATATTTACCTGTAGTGAGAAATGAAGATCACACCAGTTGGTTATCTAAGACCAAATGTTCAGCACTAAAAATATGTATATAAAAGTAATTATACTGAGAAGGTTGTATCTATCATCTCTATCAATCTACATATATATTTATATAAGTAGATTGATAGATACAGATATATGTGGGGGCTGTATATGGAAAGTAAGGTATAGTATATGCCACTATATTAATTTTTATCATGTTTATATCACCTATATGACAATAAGTAATGACAACTGAGACAATGAGTTTTAAAGGTAGTGAAGAAGGCTATATGTGAGGGTTTGGGGGGAGAAAAGAAATGAGTGAAATGACTTAGTTATACTCTAATTCTCAAATAGAGAAAATGCAACAATAAAATTTACAGGTATGTAGATGAAGCTGGAAACCGGAAATAACCAACCTGCGGGGACATTAGAACTGTTCACACTCCTTCATATGCAAATGTCCTTTGTTCTTATACTGACTTTTTTTTTCTGATTAACCTTCCGAACATCTCTGTCCTTCATAAACATTTAAAAATTCCACTTTCCCTATATGCCCTGACATTCACTACACAGATTGCCAGTATCCCAGTACAATGTAAATCATGTATCAGTGTATCAGCTCAACCCCCTTGTGGCCTATCTAAAAAAATCTCAACATGTACTTAAACAACTCTTAAGAATAGAATATGGATTTGAGAATAGCGTTCAAGGAACAATGTGAAGGAAACTAATCAAGAATTAATATAAGCAGCACCACTGACGTGTAATGGTGCTTTCCAGAAAGGCCTTATCCTAAGATTACAGCTTTCCTTTTTATTATCAAGAGAGATTACTAACCTAAGAGACAGAGTGCCCCTATTAAATCCACTCTACAATAGAGTCACAATAATAAAGCTGGTTCTGCTTTTAAGGAAAAAAAAATACCAAAGCCAATATACAGACTTTTGTATTGGCACCTTCAAAGTGTTGGTGTGTGTATATGTGTGTATGTGTGTGCATCTCTCTCTCTCTCTCTCTCTCTCTCTCTCTCTCTCTCTCTCTCTCTCTCTCT